>JACGWL010000006.1:1315322-1659223 GCA_034509725.1 Sesamum angolense | reverse complement strand
TTTAACTTAGAAAATCAATTCACTGGCATTTTTTGCAAAGATTTAATTTGTTATTTTGATTTGGGTACTTTTAGAAAAAAAAGTAAAAATTATTAATTTAAGAACATTGGATTGATTTTTTGACACATCAAAATTAGGTATTATAATGGTAGAAAATTTAAGTGAAAAACTTTTCAACCAAGAGGGGATGTAGCTCAATTGGTAGAGCGCTCGCTTTGCATGCGAGAGGTATAGGGATCGAAACCCTGCATCTCCAATATTTTTTGTTATTCCATTCTTGTAAATCAAGTTGAAATTATGCTTAATGCAAAGACAAATAGTAAACTATCATCAAATGAAAAAAGTACGAATAAAATCATTTTATTGCAACGTCAATCTTGAAAAAGACTACTTCCGTAATGATCTTACTACACATGTCGCATTTTTCATCATTGATGTTCATTTACTTTATTCCAAACAAAAAGGGGATTCCGAAATCCTTTTCATTTTTCACTTATATAATTGGCGGGCGCACTCTCATGTCCACCTTTGCTCATATAAAAAAGTCATTACACGCCGACGAGGAAGATGTCATAATCCATCAGCCAAACGAGAACACTCACAATAATTGCAATAATTTGATGCTTTTTTTTCGCGCATGGAACGCATACACACACGTATGTTGCTGATACATAAAGTTATTATACGCCGACGAGACATGAACAGTAACAACAGCCGCAGTAATCTGACATTTACTTTCCGCAAAAAATGCACGTATACACGTATCATCTTAAAAAATGAGAAAAGCAAGAATTCCTTGTGCAAGTATAAAAGAAAAATTCTTGTGCCAAAGAAGGAAAAATGAAGTGGCCATTCGAAGGAACAAGAATGATAAGGACTTGTAAGAAAGGGAAAAAAAAAAAAAAAAAAAAGAGAGAGGAAGCATGATGAAGAATCTTGCATGGCCAAAAATGTGACAACTAACCAACATAACTGCCACTTTTAACGATACCTTGAAACTTTCGGTCCTAAAGATGGTGAAATTTATCGCACCCATGGCTCGACACTAGGGCATGGTCCCCTTCTTCGTTTGGGGTTCCACCACCCAATGTGCAAATTGATTGATGGGATTGCTCTATTTTGGATCCCCGCCACCTAAACCCCCCAGCACCCTACCCTACCCTACCCTACCCTACCCTTAACCTTAATATTGGTGGAGGTTGTGGATTCTTCTCGAAAGGAATTAGTAATAAATTAAGAGAATCCTAATTCAACTTCAGAAATTAGAATGCAGGTCATGTTTTTAGGTTGGACCCGACTCGATTGATTTTGAACTAATTGTACGATAAGTGTAATATATTTATCATGTGATTGATATATAATTTAGAAAAAAATAATCAATCACATAAGTATATCATACTTGCTTTGTAATTGGTATGATTCGGGCAAAAAAATTCTATTTTTAATTAATTAATTCGATTTTCGTTTAATTCTTTGAAGGGGTTAATATTATTTAAGGGTAAATTATATTGACATAACATGAAGTTAGCCTGAAATACAAAAGTATACCATATGTTTATACTTTTATAAAATTATAGCTACACCTCCTGAGATTAAATTGTAACTACAACTACACTCTCTATTTAAAGGCAAAGCTTACACAAACAACATAAAAAATATTACAGGGTTATGTAGTTGTAATTTTATAAAAGATAAGGGTGTTTGTGTAATTTGGCTTAACTTTGAGAATGTCAATGTAATTTATCGATTATTTTATCGAGTGAATTATAGATACCTCCCCTGAGATTTGATTGATTACGAATAAGCTTTTGTTGTTTGAGAAATTACAAATACCCTTATAAAATAGAAAATAATTATGGAGCGTCCAGATGGTGAGGTAAAATTACTATTTTACACTTCCAAAATTTTCTTTTTTTAAAAAAAAAAAATGTACAAAAATCTAAGGGTGGGTAAACAAATAATCCCTGGGGCATATTATTTCATAAAAAATATCTCAAAAAAAAAAAATATAAAATTATATTTCATGATTCAAAAGGTCATTATGGTCAGTTTGTCATAAAATTAGAGAAAAGAAATTTCTATAAGCTCTCACCAAATTCCTTCAGCCCGGAGATTGAGAGCTTCCTCCTCAACACAATCAGCATGAACTTCTTCGACCGCCTAAACTTGATAATGTTTCCATCCCCTACATCAAGAAGGCAAACATTGCCAAGCAACGACTTGATTATCGGTGGGTCTTAATTATGGCTAAAGAATACGTCACGATTCACTAATACTGTTGATACGACAACACTAATACGACAATCAATCAATAGTTGTTACGCAGTTGCACCTAATTACTAATTGCTACAATTTTTTACTTTTGACCATGTCAAAGGATTGTATTTCTTGTAGTCCAGGGGCACAAAAGTAATCATATATCTTGGACATTCTGCAACTCTTTTTAAGTCCTTTTAAACAGTGAAATCTCTTTAACGCCCTCGAAGGTATTTTTCTTCCCCGTCATATCTATTGATTCTTAATGGTATATTAATGGTGACCAGGGATATTTGTGGGAATTAAAAAATTGGGTCTGATAAACAAAGTTTGGATGCTGCTAAATGATTTTCTGGTAGTCCAGTAAAGATTGAGTACCAATGATGTTTTAATTTAGTAATTAAAGTTGAGATCGCATGAATAATTATGAGTTTGAATTCTGCAAAAAATATGAAAATTAATTTGTCTCATAAAGTCCGTAAGATTTTTTGTAATTTATTTTTTTGTTCTTAGTTTTATTGATTTATTAATCGAATCAAATATATTGCTTTATTTGTCTTTAGTATTGATGTAATCAAATAATTAAAAAAAAAAATAGAGTTCAGGTTATAAGTTTGGTATTACTAAGTTAATTGTTTATATTTTATATAATTAATATATAATTTAAGAAAAATGAATTGAATAAAAGCAAATGCAACTTTTTATTACTTCAGATGACAAAAAAATTAAGATCACAAGTAATGTATGATCACATAATGACGACAAGTTTTATAACTTTTTTTTTTTTTTTTTGTTGAGATAATTACACTTTCTTTCTTTAAAGTTTGCTGTGGTTACATTTAAACTTTTTATGATTTAAAAATTTTCATCTAGTACCCGAACTTTTATTTTGTCTAACAAATAGATATCTATATTAGTCAAAATTCACCGAATTTATTGATATTAGCAATAAATTGAATAAAAATTCATATTTACCCTTGATTGACTTATTACTTACTTATTGCAAACAAAATAAATCTTCTCTTGATCAAACTACCATTATGCATCTTCACACGGTCTTATAAGGATAGTTTGATCAGAAAAATATTTGTTCGACCTATAATAAGTCAATTGGGGATAAATATGAATTTTTATTTATTTTTTTCTCTAATATCAGCAAATTCAATGAATTTTGACTAATAGATGAATCTATTTATTAAACGAAAATAAATGTGAAGTGTGCTAAATATAATTTCATAAAACACATAAATTTATTTGTAATTAGCCAAATTATTTGGTGTAGTGTACCCCCCACCAACCCCCTCTCCCTTTTGCATTTTACTTCCTAAAACTCTGTAGTAAATTCAGATCGGCCATCAATTATGTCTTTTGGATTTCATTAATTTATTAAAAATCAGTTATATGTCAATTATTTCTTTTTTTGGGATCTCTTTTAGGTTATTCGATAAAGTTTTCACTTTTATTTTCTTTATTTACAGTATCAAATAAAAGAATATATTCTGGCGATGGGGCCAGAAGGTGGGGGCAGATAAAAAAAAAAAAAGTTAAAAAATTAAAGCACTATTCATTACTCGGAATAATTTCATCAAAATTGAAAAAACTCGACACATTCAGTCCTTCACTTTATTGGATTTATGAGACTAAATGTGTTGAGTTTTCTCAAATTTGAGACCATTTCGAAAACCTCATAAAGTATAGGATTAAATGTGTCGAGTTTTTTTTTTTTTTTTAGATTTAGGGCTATTTTAAAATTTTTGTGAAACAGCAGACTAAAAGTATGAACTCTCTATCCTACGGGACTAAAAGGTGTACTTTCACCTCTAATAGAAAGTATAATATTTTTAAAGCACGACCTATTAACTCTATAAAAGAATGAACTATTGCCTATACGATAAAACACTACAACTTAAAACTGTAGAGCAAATAAATACTATAATACCACCGTCAGATAAAATCAAAATGTAGAAACTTAAAATTTTAAATCTTATTAACGTTTACGCATGATTTGACCTATTTTCAAATTATTTCTGATCAATGATTTTTTTTTTTAAATATAGCCTAATATATTTCGGCCTCACTTGCATACACCTACGGCTAATAATGATCTACAATCGCTGATAATTAATATTTTACTATAAATTTTATTTTTAATTATGTTTTATTAACTAAAATCATATATATATTATATATATATATTTATTAATTTATATATATATATATATATATATTGTCAGTTCCACTTAGCCCAGAAAAAGTAGGCGATGAGAGGTCTGAGAATGACACATGGCTTTGTTCCCACATATTGCTAGGAAGATGAAAACTTGAGGCTTATATATTGTTTCAAATCCCTGTCTTTATTTGATGTGGATGATAACTAATTTATTATTATATAAGGCCCCTAAAGACGAGGCGTGTGAGAATGAATAACTGTGCATCTTAGAGACGCTCCACATATTGCTGCCTATTTAAGGTGGTGTAAAGGGGAGAGAGAGTAGTGGCAAGACATTGATAGTAGAATAGGTTAAGGCAGCTGTTGCATTCTCTGAGATTGTTGCACAAGAGCGCTTTCGGGATCATGGTACGAAAAGATTAGTCATTGTTGAGAAGGTTATTATGTATGTAATAATCTTGATATTTGAGAGTCAAGTAGGAGTGAAATGTATGGAAAAAGGCAGACTTATAAATACTAATACCATAACATATTAGAATCCACAATATCTTGCGAAGTTTCTGTGGATGGGAATGTCTTATGTTTGCTAAAGTTGTATATTCTAGGTGGGAGAATCGTACACATTGTGAGAGAGCTCACTTAATAAGACTACTTATATGAATTTAGAAAAATGAGCGCACGATAACTTATATTAAATAATCGTATGAATTACCACTTATAACAAGTATGTTCCTATGTTCGAGACCTAGTTAGTTTAGTGTATTATTTGTACTTTTTTCTTAATTTTTTTATTAACTTTTGCATAATCCCCAGAGTCTTTAGTAAAGTAGTATTTGGTGGACGGAAGTATGTATCATACAGTGATTCTTTACCTTTCAAAATTGCCCATATTCGTAATTTTTTTCTTATACTCATTTCGACAGCTTCATAATAGTCGTTTCTGGTGATCTATTCAAAAGTTTCTTGTGCTTCGGGTTGTCCGCATTGATGTCAATTTGATGGGGGGGGGAATGAAATAGCAATGAGTCACATGTTCAAAATAAGTAATAGCATCGTTGAAGACTGAAGTTGGCGTTGGTATGTTTGACTAAACTATGTCAGTATTATTACCCAAAACATAAACAGTGAAATTGAATGCGTTTTTTCAAGTATAATTATTTATTTGTAAACACACTCTAATTTAAGTACGAGAGTTGAGTTAGTACTAGATTATTAATATATTATAGTAAACCATATTAACATGACGTACTTATTCTTTGGAAATTGTAAGTCTCTAGAAAGAGAGAAATAGGGCTCTATTACCTCGGCAACGTCCTAAATGAGTACTTCCCATTCAGTATGTACTAGAAGAATAGAGCTAGCAACACTCTCAATATTAAATTATATGTATAATAAAATGTTTTACTAATAATTTGAAAAGTACTAAAATGTCAAATTTTTAAGTATAATATTCACTAATTATTAATAACGGGGTGATACAATATTTCTGATAATATCCTGATTTCAAATTTTTTTAAGAATTTTTCAAATTATATTGGGAGGATATAAAAAGTCTATATAAGATATGTGTGGCAATATTTAAGTCCTTTTCCGGCCAATTTATCGATTGAAAATTCCACATAAAACCTCATGCCAACAGTCTTCATTGGGCTATCCAATAAATTTATAAACATGGTAGCTAACAAGTCCACTCAAGTGTGCAGCATTAATTTGACAACACACAACTGTTATCAATATAGTACCTTCTAAAGGTTTCTAAACAACTTAAAATTACATTTTTTCCCCGCTCGTAGAACAATAATGAAAATAAGTTCTTATAGCATCCAATCGTGTAAACATATAATGCATTTCTAAAATGTCACTCTAAAAGCGAAAATACTAGACTAGATATAATCCGCATTATACGAATCTTGCTTTAATGATTTATCAGATCAAATAAGTTAAATGTTTGTTGAATATCTTTAAGTTCAAGAGCTGAATTTATAGTATTGGTTTGTTTCCCGCTGAACATAATATATAGAAAAGATTAACTAATTGAAATAGTTGCCTAATTTAATGATTTACCTGATTGAGTAATGCAATACAAAGATATTGGGATTACATGCTACTTTGACGGATTTTGTAATTCACAATGCAAATAAAGATAACATTTTAACAAATCATATCTCGAGATTTGGAACAATTTGCATAAGAATTTATGAGTTATGTAGTGAACGATAGTAATTGACAAATATCAATACGCATCAGTAAACAAACTGGAGTGCTCAGACGACATGATATGACCCTAACCTTAGAGGTGGAAAGAACCGTCAAATCAATCATGGCTTACTTATGTTATGTTTAATATAATGGTTAAGGTTAAGGTTGAAAATCTCATAAACAAATTTGATATCATAAATTTAAATTTTATTAAATATTTCGACATTTGTTTCACTTTATATGAGTTATTGAGTTATTATAATTTATTATAGTTTGATCTAGATTGGAGGTCGATGTCGCTCCAAGCGTACCCAAAATGAAGTCTGAACCTCCAATATAAGTTAGCTAGGGATCGAGATTCCTTAAAATGAAGTCTGATCCTCCGATACTTAAATTAGTTAGGGATCGAGATTGCAAAAAATATTTAATATTGAGAACTGTAATAAATATGTAGTACTATAAATGAAATGTAATGAATGTATCTATATGGCTAAATGTGTCCACTTGCTTGGTCCATGTGTCGCAAAATCTTCAGCTGAAAGCTGTTAGACGATCAACGTTCCACGTTGCGGGTTTGTCGGAGCGGGTTAGGTTGCGGATCCCTATAAAAATGTGGTAATTTTGCTTGTTGATCAAGGATGTTTATGTCTTATTTCATAAATAATCATTAATGTACCTCTATCACTATTCAATTGATATAATATTGGTTCAAATAAGGATATGAATAAATTCGACAGAAAAGTTAATTGGCTTAATTGTGTTATAAAGTAGGAAGCACATCAATCATTATCAACACACCTTAAAGCTGTGTCCTACCAAATAGTATGCGGTCTCCTTCTCGACTTCTTCCCATTTTTACATATCCCTCTCAAACGCCTGCCTTCAAATGATTCGTGCCTTCTTCATATATTGGGTTTGGCGCTTTTGCGAATTGACTTACCGTCGCGATGATCGATTGCACTGGTCTTTACACTAAGAGTTATCCTAAAATTATAACTCTTTCGATTAAACGTTGTCGAAGTTTGTTCTATCATTACATTAAAGAAAGGACTGAGTATTTTTAATTCCTTTGGTGCTCATTCATTCCTACATCTTGCTCCCAATTTTCTTCTGACTCTGCCGAGAGAAATGTATCTGTGTACTCTGCTGACTTATAAGAGCAGCAGTACATTTACTGAGGTTCTTAAGAATATTCTGAGTGGTCACGAAACCAGCGCACAAGGAATCTAGTAGGACTCGCGAAAGATCGGCGTTGGAGGCATCTAATCCAAGCAAAAACCGACACACTTTTGTCTGGGCTAGTCACAAATACGCGAACCCGCGGGACATAGTATAAATCGATAAGTTAATGGTGAAGCTTATAAGGGCTTCGCTGTCTAACCTCCCAAGGCCCCCGTCCAACCTTTCTGACGCAAAATAGTTCCAAGCGTCACTATGATGGCCTTTTGCACATCTGTAGCTTCACTACCTCATTTCTGCATCACTTTTGCTATAAATAAAGAATTCAGATTATAGTATGACTGCTAACGTAATTTTAGGTATATTTTATTGACAGGATATTCCATTAACCTTAATCTTGGTAGGTTTGTATTCAAGAAAAGAGAGAGTGAAAATGGTTTAAGTGGAACGTAAGATGTTAAATGTTCACAAGATCATTGTAGAAATGGAGGACAAATAGTGATCCTTTGAACTTCTTATAGATCTAAATTATAGAATTCGTCATTTATGATAATCCACGGATCGTTTGTATGTTATTAAAAAGTATAAAAATTATAAAATTTATTAGATTTTCATTCTTGGCATATATTTTCGAAAGATACACTTTGTTGCAGTAGGAAAATCTAGTAGATAGTATGAGGTTTACATACTCAATCATATGACATCAATAAAATAAGAGCACTTGAAAGATGCCACTCTTATTATATATTTTGAAATAAACAGAAATAAGACTTGACAATTTGAAAAGAAAGAGTATCGTGATGTTTACTAATTTTGTCTGAGGAGAGTTTGATGACTGGTTTGTTTGAATTAGATCGTGAATATAGGTAATATTAGCTTCGTTCAGTAATAGAATTAGACTTAATACGTACTAAATTCTCTTTGACGCGCGATAAGTATCTAAGTGGCTCTTCATATTAAGGAAATTCAGATTATATCAAAAAGGTCTAATTCTACTCAAGATATCGTACTTGGTAGGAACATTATACCGGGGTTGGGTGTTAATTCTAAATGTTTAAGTCGGACATATTTAAGAATGATAATGCTCATGGAGATGCTGTGCAAGTAGATAGAAAATAATTGATGGCCTTGGAGTTATTAGTAGGTGCTGTCGATGTATGAATAAGTTGAGACATCTCTGTCTAGTAACCTAAATGTATCCATTCCATCACTGGTGAAAATTACATATATATAAGACCATATAGTATTTGGAATAAAGCTATTGAGAACACGATGAATGATTCGGTAACAATACTTGCGCACATATTGGATCGGCTAGCTAAGTTGACTTGACATCTAGAATTGCTCGACCTAAGATAACAGAGAAAATTGCGCAGTGCTATCAATGGACTAGTCTTGCCAGTTTAGAGAAATATAAGAAGTTGGAAGAAATCATGTTACCTATATCATAAAGTAGACGTAAATTTGTTCAGGAGGGAAAATATCCTTAATAATATGTAATAGTAGAAGTATGATTTAAGAGAAAGATATTCACACTTATTCATTAAGGCGTAACTGGATGTATAATTCGGGGATAAGTCATGTATCTGAGTTGTAATAGATCAACGAGTAACAGAACTTTACTAAAGAATGTACGACATTTAATACCATGAAAATTTCTGTCAAAACACAGACTCTTAAGTGTAGGAGATAGATAGATTGAAATCATAAAGAATAAAAGCCAAGGAGAAGGAAATAGATGATCTAAGGAGATTATAATAGGTATTTTCATATGGATTATGTGAACCTTCTTATATGTCATGCACTATATAAGGTTTAATTTCTGTAATCAGAAATGATCTTCACTTAACACTATCATTCATACTTAATAACAAAGACTTGATAATTATTTTATTACTACTAAACGTTGGGTGCAGGTTGCTTGAAGTTTCAACCATCCAAAACTTTGGAAAAGCACGGTCCATAGCCAAAATCCGATTACTATTTTTCTGTCGGCTGAAGATTGGTTATGACATCTTAACGTGGTATTCCAATTTTGAATAGCAGGTCCGCTAATTGATATAGGATAAGAGATTCCCTCTTTTCTCGAGAGATGCATATAGCTGTATGTTAGTATGTAGATTAGATTACTAATTTGTACTAGTGTATCATTTTGAACTATCTCACTTATCTATCATTGGCGCGCTCCTAAGTTTGTTTACGGGGATGTATGGGATTACATGATTGTTAACTCATCTGAAATTTGACAAAGTTTTCTTCACCTATTACTTTTAAGTACGCTCCTCACAGCCTGTATTCTCACCTCAATTCACATTTAAAGACAGAATTAATTCTAAGTACAGAGATTATGTGTTTTCGTTATTGTTGTATCTATGTAAACAAAATATACTACGTACGACTACTTCTTAATACTATAGAATCAATATGAAATTTAATTGGTTATTGATGGGTTTATGGCTAAAAAAATGCGGAGTATGCACCAATGTTTAATATTGAGAGAGTCTATAGTGTGAAATATAAGATTACTCAAGGATGTACCTAGACCATATGCTTAGAAAAAAGAAGAAAATAGAAACTAAGAATGATAAACTTACAAAAAGAACTTCCAAACATGATGAAAAAACTTTATCTACTTTTCCACAAGAGATTAATATTATTTTTCTATTTTTAGCACTTTCAACCTGCCTGGTTTCCCGCAAATTCGCTTATATACATTTCAATATTTTTAAATTTATTTATTCCACCTTTTTCTCCCCTACACACATCATATCACCTGTAATAATTGTGTTTTCACTCACTCATTGTTTTGGGTGGGTTTGCGATGACGAGGTGAGTTGTCTCCTGAGACACTATTTTATACAGATCACAGAATGGGGGATTGTGTGTTTGAGCGGTGAGTGTTGGAGTGTGAAAACAGACAAGTTGTGTGTGAGTGATGAATTATTTGCCTTTAAGCTTGGGCCAGTGATGGTAAGAGGGATGGTGGATGGTGATCTGGTTGAGCTAACTTCAAGAATAAGAGTGGATTTCACCAAGACAAATGCCTCACGCCTGGCTTTTCTGGTTGGTGGGATGCCGCAACCGGTTTAAAACTTTTAAATGAGATAGACATGATTATGTATAGAATAGTGGATGGGAGCGACTCTGGCCGATCTTATTGGATATTATTTGCTGGCTAGGATATATACAGTTGGCTGGAACATTCATAGTCTCTTCGTACTATTAAGATGTGACGACTTTATCATTTGTCTTCTTATGATTACTAACGTAGTGTGTTCATTTTATGCTTCGACTAGAGCTTTCATTTCCTTACAGTTCTTCCTATAATTTTTTTCCCAAACGAAACCCTCCGTATTGAAGCCATTGCTAAATTGTTGCTACTCTATCTGACAGAACATTCGGTGTTCTCGGAGTGCCGTCTGAATTTTTTTAATTTTTGTAGACGACGCAACCAGAATTTATGAAAGCTGCGACTCGCATATCTATTTGTCTCTACTAGATGCGCCGGTGTATCTGGCTATTTTTATTATCATGGGATATTTAGATCATATTGTTATTTTATTTCTGTTTGAAGAGATATTTTTCACAGTATTGCGTTTAGAGTTATATCGTTGAGTGAATCCATATATATTTCTAATAATAGTAACTCCCATTTATGCCAGTGTATTGAATAACGCTTATTTCTGATATATGGGGCTCATTGTATAATTTGAATTTTGTATCGCTCTTGTTGTGTAAGTGACAGGTGTGTATGGAGCGTATCATAGCATAATTAGGAATAAGGTATTGGGAGAATGTGATCGCGCGGTGGATAAATATGTAAATAGTTTGTCGTTCTTGGGTAGTTTCTGGACATTGTGGTTATAGCATTATTGTATTAGTGTGATGAGAGCATAGCACTATCAGCTAAGAAATTTGGCCTCGATTGATAAAGACACTTCTATTTTTATGAGAGTAGAGGCAATGCTGTGAGATGGATCGACTGTGCCATGAAAATGTTGAATATCCTGATTTTTAAATTAGAAAGAAAACAGAAGCTTCTGATTTGTAATAATTATACCTTTTATATAAGATACTAACATGAGACTATAATAATATTGCATAGTTTTTTTTGTGCCGTCGGCCATAACAACTCCACACACCCAAATAGTTGGGTGGGGGGATCGCCTACGCCGCATCTCGAGTCATAAATGATTATCTCGTTTGCTACGAACTGGGTGAGTGCGGATAGAACGCTGGCACTTATGGTCTCGCGCAGGGCTAAAATAATTATTTATTATTTAATAGTAATTTTTTTCATATTTCATTACGACTTACATTTTTTAGTACACGAGCTTGAGAGCAGAGGATATTATGAAAATTCAGAGTTGAATATCAATTTTTCACACTTAAAAGAGTATAATAGTAGAGTCACTAAGATAACAACTCTCTCACTGTTCGTTGGACACTGTCGCTTTAATTTTATCATCTTTTTTACTTCTCTTTATACCACGTTTTATATCAAATAATAATAATACTAATAAACAAGTAGAATAAAATGAAAAGAACATCTCACCAAAAAATTCACAATGTGAATAATGTAAGGTAATTTATATGGTTTAATTTAATAGCGACTTAAGTACTTTTACATTGACAAATGGTTTCTTCATTGTTGTAATATATATTCTATATATAAACAATTCTGAAACTTTATGGCAACCACAACTATGGTTTGGGTAGAAGACCCGCTAAAATCAACAATTAGAAAGACTTTACACCAAACACCTTTCAAATGTGCAACAATATCTCAATAAGTACCGTCTGGCTATGAAAAGTATTCAGAGAGAGACTGACGGAGGCAACAAATGCAGAATAATGGCTACACCGAAGATAGTAATGTATTTCGCAAGATGTCAGAGGAGATCACGGCTGGGATGCTCAACAAGTGTATACAGTGTGTTTCCACTAGTGGACAGATGTTTGAATAAGATAAGCTAACGAACAGATCCAATCATCACACTATGTTGATCCACAATCTTGAGAAGTTGGGCATAGAGGATTTAAAATAAAGAAGTAGAAAATCAGCCAGACCAAAAGAAGATAATTAAAAGACAAGGAAACATTGGTGGTAGTTATCCCTAGTTGGCACCAGCATCAAAGCCACAGTTGTGATGTTATTTTCGAGCTTCGAGCTCGTAATGTACCTTTTAAGCTATGCCTAATCCATCTATGCTCATACCATATCCTAGTGCCCTGCCGAAGTCAGGTACAGTAACATGCCCAATATTCAACTTGCTATAAACTCACTCTTATATTATCTTTTAATTTATTCAATCTTTTTTTTTTGTCTTTTTTTTAGACTTTTTTACTCACCAATGAAATTCAATATATTTTCTACTAAATAAATTTCTCTATTCAACATTTATTTATATTTATTTATGTGCCTCTCTATAGTAAGATAAGATTGGGAGCCAATTGCGCACAATGAGACCTCATTACAAGTCTCGAATAGGATTTAAACCCCGTAGAGAACTGAAGAAATGAGATACCAAAAACTGTAAACTTTTCGCCACGTCCCAGAGATGAATATTATCATGGAATGCCTTGCATTACATGTTCCTTAAAGAGTTCCTCACATTCTTCATATTTTAATTGAGTGAGGGGAGGAACAACCACATGCCCATCATCCATCTTGTTGGTGCGTAGCGATGTGCAGAGTACATCAACATCTTCTTTGCCCACGCTCATTCAATTGGAACAAGACAATCTATCTATCTTAAAGCCAGCCCCGCCCGCACCTCTCCACCTCACAACCAGACAATCCCATTTCCCATCTCCCATCTCATCACATCTTACATCTATCTATCGACTACATCACTTTCACATCAACACCACTTTTGCGTCTATATTCTTCGCACTAAACTAAACCACATCCCTCCCAATTTCCAAACTCAACATATAATTCAAATTGAGTTCGACGGAACCTAAATCAATTATATGGTAATTGTAATTCACTTATCGTGTGATTAGTGTACAATTTGAAAAAAGTGATCAATCACATAACAAGTGTGATGCATTTGCTCTATAATTAATTTAATTCTGTCAAACTTGATTCGGATAAAAATTTTCCCAACAAACACATTCATTATTTCATAACTAAATTATTGGCAAAATGAAGTCAAAGCCAATAGTGACGTACCAATTCTTATAATTCGGCAATCGTGCTCAGTAGTAGACAAATGCAATAACTACTAGTTTTCTCTTCATTCACTTGATCCGGAATTGGAGGGTACAAAGCTCAATGCATAATATGATTTCATTTCGATATTTACTTACTTTTTTGAGTAATTACAACGGGCTCTCATATAATTTATTGTAAATTAAAAATTATAAATACCTTTTTGAAATTAATGATTATCTAATAAATATCCCTCTATAATAAGCTAGCATAAAAGAGTATTTATTAGACGATTATTAATTTTTAAAAAATTATTTATAATTTCCAAATAATTAAGAAATATTTGTAATTATAACAAATTTACCGTTTCTCCTATTAGTCCAAACTGCCCACATCTTCCAAGAAGGGCTCTTTTCACTTGATTTTCAAGGTGTGTAATATTTTCTTATGAACAATATATATATTATAATTACTATAATAAAAATATGAAATCAATATAATGTTGACAACTAATAAAATACATATAAGTATATTATAAATATTCAAAATTATTAATTAAATCTATTAAAATTGATATTTAAGAGAGTTTTTAATTAGCTTAGTTGTCAGTCTTGAGAGTTGTTGGGACCAAGTTAACAAAACTGTATTTCTTTTTTTTTTTTTTTTTAAAAGAATTATTGTTAAATCTTCGTAGACTTTTTACTGAAAAAAAAAAGGGAAAAAAGAAAAAAGAATTTTGCAGCGAAAAATGAAAAATGTAGAAAAGCAGAAGCGACGACTTTTGAGAAATTAGAAACCCAAAAAACTTGTTCGCAGACTTTAACACACGCAAAATCGCACGTCAAACTCAGCCTGAATCCAATGGCTGACAACAAGCCTCCACCACCGCCACCCTCATCGTCTAAACCTCCGCCCACGATCACTCTGCCGCCCAGAACTGCAATGGACAATTTCTTCACAGGGGTCAGTCCTGGCCCCATCACTTTGGTTTCTAACTTATTTGCCGAAAATGACCCCGACACCGACTGCCGCTCCTTCTCACAGCTTCTTTCCGGCGCCATGTCGTCTCCGGCAGCTCTGCCCAATGTTAGACAGAATTTTTCTCATCCGCAGCCGGAGACTAGGGGTGGAGGTGGTGGGACTGGGGAGTTTAGGTTTCAGCAGAATAGGCCGGCCGGGTTGGTGGTGACACAGCCGCCGGGAATGTTTACGATTCCGCCGGGGTTGAGTCCTGCGAGCTTGCTAGATTCGCCGGGGTTCTTTTCTTCATCGCAGGTAGTTAATAGATGTTTTGATTTACTGTTGTTTTGTTTGCTTTGATTTGAGGTGGTTTTGGGTTAGAAGTTATTGGTGTGATTTTATGGGTATATGTGTCTTTTTGGTGCTTACTTATTATGGAACTGTAATGTAATTGTGAGAACTGTATTTGTGTTTGGTTTATTGTTGTATACTGAAGATGACATGGAGAAAGAAGAAAAAAAAGTATCTTTTTTTTTTTTTTGGTAATTTTCTCAAGATAAAATGGAAACTTTTGACATTTTTTAAAGGAAAGTTTCTTACCCAAACCAAGTTGTCTCTTACTGTGATGTGCTTGACATGGGATTGGTCGTTAAAATATACACCAATCACAACTCAAGTATATTGCACTTGCATATAATTGGTTCAGGTGCGGCCAAATGGTCTAGGTTTCCTAGTGTTAAAGCTTTATGATGAGTTATTTTGGCAATGAGCAGAGATAGGGGGTGTTATCCATTTATACTGCTTATATATTTGTTGGTAAAGATATTGGTTTGTTTAGAAAGTACTGTAGACAGGAAGTACAAGCAAAATGTAGGAATTTTGGGAGGCTCCAAATCTTGGTTTTGTGTCCAATTTAAGTAGAAACTAAACTTATTCCTCCTTTTGTATGTAGTTCTTATGTTTTGTTGAAAATATTAAAGCTCGTGCAAAATTTCATGTGACGAAATTAACAGGGATGAATTTTCATCAATGCTAGAAAATGTTTCTAATTGAATGAAAATGAAAATGTCTTCAATCTAAGTAATTAATTGATGAAACTCGAATGATCTTGAACATGGCTAACTTATGCCAGAATGGCAAACCAACTTTTCTAAATGAAACCTATAAGCTTGTACATTAGGACTAGTTGTTCTTTCTGTATTATGGAATTTTGGTTAAAGGCTTTAGAGGTTCTTTTTTCCTCACTAGAGAGCCTAGTTTTATGGAATGTCGTTTGAAAATATAGCTTGCTGCTGGTGTTCATGGATGAGATACACATAAATACCTGAGAGCTCCTTAGCACTCAATATATAGTACTCAGATAGATAAATATGCAAGTGTATACATATATAAAGAGGTCCTCTTAATCAGTGGCCATTTGTTCTAATTTTAGTTTTGTGGCTTACACTTGGTCTGATGCAAGAAACACAACTAAAGATTATGATTCTATTTCACATTTAACCTTTGTAGTTGAAAACAGCTGGATCTTACACTTATCTTCATGGCAAGACCTTATGAACTTTTTCCTTGCTATGTACTGAGAATAAGATGGGAAGGAAGGGAAAGAATTTTCCATCTGTGGAAGTAGATCTTTGGCATTTTGTACTTCTTCAAAGTCTTTACAATTGTATCTATGCTATATTACACAGTTTCGTAGAGAAAGAATGGTTTCTTATTCTGTGGTTCTCCTTTATGCATTTCTCATTTCTCCCCTTTATATAGATATACATTTATCTCCTGTCTGGTATGGTGATGAAATTTGATGTAATTATAATAAAGGACATCCAAGTCGATGCATATACTGTTAGCCATTTGCCCTGCACTGTTCACTAACTTGACTGATTCTTTCCCTGTAAGTTAAAACATGGGGCAGTTTGGGCATCTATAGAGTGATACTCAGCAGTATGCTACAGCATGAAACCCATGCAAATGATTCTCTCTGTGCAATCCAAAATGTTGGGAAAGTTTGAGCAGATATGATTTGAAGGCGGTATGTCTCCCTGGGAAGTGAGAGTTTTACTATGTTAGTTTGGAAAGTGTTGGAATTTCTTCCTTGAAGATATTATTTGATTTCTTGGACATGTAACTTCGCTCCTGTTTCAAATACTTATTGTCCCCCTTCTGCTTGAAGTAGGGTTCCTTTGGAATGTCACATCAACAAATTCTAGCCCAGGTTACTGCTCAAGCTCAAGTTCAGATGCAAATCCAGCCTGAATACCCGTCTGTATCATCAGCTCCTGCTTTATCTGCTTCGCATCTCCAACCTTTTCCTTCCAATGCATCTTTGCAGCAGCAGATACCTCCACCATTGTCAGACCCAAAAATCATGAAGGAGTCATCTGATATTTCTCTCACTGATCACAAATCTCAACCTGCTAGCTTCACTGTTGATAAACCTACCGATGATGGGTACAACTGGCGGAAGTATGGACAGAAGCAGGTGAAGGGCAGTGAGTTCCCTAGAAGCTATTATAAATGTACTCATCCCAATTGTCCAGTCAAGAAGAAAGTTGAACGGTCTCTTGATGGTCAAATAACTGAGATCATATACAAAGGCCAACACAACCATTCCCCACCTATTAAACGTACGAAAGACACTGGAAACGCGAATGGAACCATGAACCCTCAGGGAAACTCTGAATTTGGCTCTGATGGCCGGACTGGAAACTTGAATGAGACTAAGGAGGGGCTTCCTTATTTATCATGTACCAGAGATCAGGAAGCTAGCCAAGCTACACCTGAACATATATCTGGATCAAGTGACAGTGAAGAAGTGGGGAATGCTGAAGCTAGAGTAGATGGAAGAGATGAGGATGAGCCTGAATCCAAAAGAAGGTATATGGTTTCCCATATTATGGACATCTAATGAATGATTGTTTGTAAATTTATAATAAAGTATTACATGGTGAAACATTAGCAGGAATGTCGAGGTTCAGACTTCAGAGCAAGCATCATCCCATCGCACGGTTACCGAGCCTAGGATCATCGTCCAGACCACTAGTGAAGTTGACCTTTTGGATGATGGTTATAGATGGCGAAAATATGGCCAGAAGGTCGTTAAAGGGAACCCTTACCCAAGGTGAAATCTTTGTTTTTTCACTGCCAAAGTTGGAAAACTGTCTTATGATGTGAAGATATATTGATACTTCCATTAGATTGCTAACTTTGTGGAAACATAGTTGGAGTGTGTTCTTTTGATTTTGCTGATTGCTGGACCTAATATACAGAATCCCATTATTCAACATTTACCTTGCCAATCGATGTTAGCTTCATCTGTCTTAATGAATGTGTGTTTGTACTACAGCATTTTCTCAGAAGTCATCTTGCTTGTGTTTGCAGAAGCTACTACAAGTGTACTAACCCAGGTTGCAATGTTCGGAAGCATGTTGAAAGGGCTGCAAGTGACCCAAAAGCTGTCATAACAACATATGAGGGTAAACATAACCATGATGTACCCGCTGCTAAAGGCAGCAGCCATAGCACTGCAAATGCTTCTTCACTGTTGAGACCACACAACCCAGTGGCTGACAGATCAAGGGCAGATAGAAGAATGGAATTTGGGAGCAATGAGCAACAGCCTGTAGCCCTTCTGAGATTTAAAGAAGAACAGATAACATAGCTTTCTTATAAAGTGAATGGGAAGAGGCAAATGCTACTATGGGGTACATGAGACTACCGGTGAGTATGCTTGAGCTGTGATTGCTCCTGGCTATATTTACTTAACACAAACGTACAAAGAGATGCAGAGAGTAGGTTATACAAATGGCTGAAACAACAGATTAAAAGCTTGAGTTGAACAGGATTGTTTGTAAATTTTCGTCAACAGGAACAACTATTGTAGTGTTGTTGACATGTGCATTCTTTCTGTAAATTATTTTGTATTGCTAATACTGTATTGTGAAACACATGAGCAATGGGGACGGGTCTTTGGACTTTCCATTTGAAAATGAAAAAGAGTTTTTTTGTTCTATTGGATTTCAATCCATTTACTTGTATTTGTCTACTTCTTTTTTGCAAAAACTTTGATATTATGATATTAGCAATATCAAATGAGGATCAGCTGGAAGAACTTGTTAGGTCTGTGCTATCAGGTACTCTGTTTACTGTTTCCAGTATCAGTTCAATGCAACTTCTAAATACCTCTGTTTGGGTGTTGACAGTGGAGAAAAATGTTTAATCAATGTTTTTTATGCATGAATATGAGTTTCATTCAACTGTTCATCGCGATGATTGAATATTCTTCATGCACTTATCACACACACTCACACACACACACACCATATTGTTGAGCTAATCAGCCGTTGATGAGAGGTAAGAGTCTTGCTAACTTCCTCCCCTATTTATTTCCATTAACATGAATTTTGTTACATTTTGGCATCTAAATCAAACTCTTTTGAGAAAGAAATGCAAAGAACCAAAAATTGAAGAATTTTTTCGACCTTGACGTTCTAAAGATCAGCATAAGAGAGTAGAACTAGCTTCGTAAGCACCAGACAAAAGAATATTTGCAAGCTTAATGAGCTTTTCCTTGTGCTCTCCCCTCCTCCCCAACTGGAAACATCTGTTTCAATATTTACCTATTCCTTTGCAAACATCACCTATGCCTAGGTGCGGGGTGGGGTGGAAGACATGTGTTCGATTGCCTTCTTGTGGGTTAAATGTTGTCTCTTGAACGTATTGATCTCCATCTTTTAACCCATCTTATTCATCAGTCAGAGTTACTAGTGTTCGCATCTGGCCACAATTTACAAGATCTACTTTGTTGAGTCGGATGCAACACAAAACTTTCTCAGGCAGTTCCTCAGGGGTTTGTGCCTGCAGCCAACAAAAGTGTGATAAATTTTCAGGAAGAATGAGAGTGGTCACTATCTTAGTGTTATAAGCATAAAAATCAGTGTTGTCTGCTGTTTTCTTGAACAAGAAACCTACTATATGCTATGTTCTACTGAATCTGGTGGTAATACAAAGAATTACCTGAATTGTCAATCCGACATCGAGTATGCCATGTTTCAGACGTTCACGAAATGCTTGAAATC
This sequence comes from Sesamum angolense, assembly GCA_034509725.1. Taxonomy (NCBI): domain Eukaryota; kingdom Viridiplantae; phylum Streptophyta; class Magnoliopsida; order Lamiales; family Pedaliaceae; genus Sesamum; species Sesamum angolense. The sequence continues at coordinate 1,639,227 of JACGWL010000006.1, read as the reverse complement.
CTTTCCTCGATATATAGCTGAAACGATGTACATCGAGGTCTATTTCAAAGTAGTTTGGTCCCTGCTAACAAGGAATCAATAAGAGACTCTTGAACTAAATTATCAATAAGAAGCTTTTAATTTCTGTTCAAATACCAAAAGGAAAACATACAATTTCAGCAGGAATGCTGGCTACACTAGCTTAGTTGAGCATATAAGAGCGTCTTTACCAGATTAGAACTATTTCTACAGCCAGAGTGGATCTTGCTTTGCTGAAAAGCATACCTTGTAGAATGTATGTTGAGGACGAGAGAGCACCGGTTTATCTTTATATGCCTGTAGAAGCTTTCTTTCTGCAGAACTCAAACCTAGGTCTTCAGGATTCACAGGATTGACCATGATTTTTAGTCTTTCTCTGAAAGATACCACGGATTCCTTTGCAAAACCTTTCATAGTTTCCATTTGATTTTCGAGAAATTTCTGTAGCAGAAACCAACTAAGACAACATTAGCCTGTGCGCGGATCCAGACCCTTAGCTACATATGCAGCATGTAACTGTTCTTTGCTCAAATTTCTTGGTTGTAAATGCAATAATATCATCTCCCAGTATTTCTTAGCAGCCATCTCAAATTCATAATGTTCATCCTCATTTGATGCCTTCAGTTAGTTTCAAAATCATTCTTGACTGATATTTCACAAACTTGAAGAACATGGTAGAACAACAACGGCTCGAGAATCTTAAAGCTTTTTCACAAGTGGTGAAGAACTATGACTGCTAGATGAAATGTGGAGATTTAGGTTGGTAGTCTTGTCTTACCTTTAAAGTTTCCAAGAACTTTGGAGAAATATCTCTATCAAAATTCTCAGACACTTTGAAGTATATTACAAGGCTCATTCCTTCCCCATCACTATCTCCAAGAAACACAGAAGGAGGATAATCAGGAAGCTGCCAAAGACACATCGAGAAATTTTAAGCTTAATTGCTCAATAACGTCTATCTTATTTACAAAACTATCACAAAAATGAAGAACATCAAAAGCAAATGTGGTACCTGTATATTGACAATCAGCAGGGAAGGCAATTCATGGTGTGATTTTGCAAAGGGGAGTTCAATGTGCTCTGCAATGTGATGTATCTTCCGTGGGCAGGCAAATAAATCGAATCCAACTGGGACGTACGGGCTGTAATCTGGAGCAGGGTGTTTCTTTTTATCTCTGCATACAACTCCGAGTTGAGCAAAACTGGGAACTCATGAAAGTAGTGTCAACAAACAGATGATTATGAAAAGAACCAGGGAAAACATGCCTGAAATAATTCTCTCCTCGCAGTTTAAACGCAGAAGGTGCAACCGGGCACCAGGAGCATTGAGCTAAACAAGACTTCAACTTTGTCCTTCAGTTTTATCTGCAGAGTTCTGTAAATTGGCTTTCCTACTCTTACAAACATATTTCATCAGCTTTTGTCAAAGAAAGATCAATATCTTGTGTGTCTGTAGATGAATGTGTAAAGTTATCTTCCTTATGTTCCTCGTGCTGAGCCATTTGAGTATTTGATGTGCTTCGAGTTGGACTGCTCAGTGATCCAAAACCGTCTGAAAGAAGAGGTGGAAACACGGTGAATGAATTACTCATTGGTGGCTATTTAACGAAAATACGAAATATTGAACTCAACCTCCAGCAATGCTGATAAAGTCTTCATCAGTATCAGAATCAAGAACACTTAGAGAGTCGAACCATTCTTCATCTGAACACTTTTCTGCTTAAAGAATAGACAAGAAGAATGATCTTTCATGTAATGGGCCATAATGCATAAATGTAGCATGAAAAGCTAGTGCTGCTCATATCCTTTTAATCATACATTCCACCAACACAACAAATATGCTACTAAGACAAGTCAGAGATCGAAGTTAGACGAAGAGAGGACGTACGGTTTAGACCAACTTCAATTTCGTTCGACTGCAACTGGGCAAGATGGACAGAGAGATTCTGCACCTCCGCCCTCCTGCAGATTATTGACTCGCCATTTTGAACACCCACAAAATCAAAATCTTGGATGGGGAAGTCATTGGCATAAACATCATCATCATCAGTATTCTGGTCTATAGGTGCAACCGGGATCGAGGGAGCTATCTTTCTGCTAAACTTGCATGATTTGTATAAGTATTTCACCTTCGACTTTAACTTATTTCTTGGCTTGGAGACACAGCCACCCATGAGAATGACTAAGTTTCATGAAATCAAGCAAGAATGCCCTTCTTCATATCAGGTGTCAACTTTAACAACTGAATTCAGCACCTAGATTGAAGACTTCTCAAGAAACCAAGAAATTCCAGCCAGCATCGTCAGCAAACGCGCCCGATATATCAACACACACTAATAGCAAAAATTGATAAGTCAACGAAACAAGACAAGAGAATATCTGATTTCCAGGAGGATCAGTTCTGCAGACAGCAAGAACTAAAGAAAGCACTTGCCTTAAACCATAACAAGATCAGTTTTAAAGAAAAACCACTACAGTTTCTTTGAGTTTGTATGCAAATAAAATCAATAAAGAATAAGACTTACATAAGAGTTCATGCTTTATCTGCCATTAAATGGTGACAAGATGCTCAAATAGCTTGGTGCTAATATCTCTTTTTTACTGAGTGAATCAATCTTTAAACCTCAAAAAGCCACCATAAGAAGTTGACATTTATTCTTAACATAGTCCTACAATAAATTTTTACGGCAGTAACAGAGCTAGATAACTTATATTTAGATGAAAACACTACAATGGACCACAAGCCATTACGGAGTTTTCTTATAGAAGTCAACCTTTCAACCATGGAAAATGCTATATGAGAAGCGAATAAAAATTTGCAAAAGTAGACCAAGTAAACTCAATATATAGGAATATTTCAAGAATAGGCTGCATAAGACTAATTTAGATGACACTGAAATTCAGACACAAACATATCTTTTCCTACTGTAACCACAAATACAGTTCTATGAAACTCAGGATTTCATGTACTCACCATAGAACAGAAGTGTAGAACCATAGCATCAATAATTCATCCAGAGGGGATAGATCATCAGTTATATCTGTTTCAGAGCTAAAAATTTACATAAAAATGAAACTAAAACCAGCCCACATGAGTGCTGATTGGAGGAAGACCGTATTCTTGGTCTGAATACACATTAAGCAGAAATGGTAATTTGAAACCCCAAAGCCTAATTTTGACCAGAACCAAAAGAACCACCCACCATCACCAGAATCACACAACACAACGTGGCTTTGGAAAATGATCATTTATCAAAAAAGACAAGAATTTTTGGCCCTTTCTCCACCTGAAGAGGATGGTATGTGAAAGAAAAGATCTCAACATGAACTAAGAAGGGGTTGTCATTTGTGAAAACTTATCAGCCAAAACCATATAATATATAGGTAAAGAAAAGGAGTTCAAATGATTAGAGTGATGTACAGCCCTCTTATTTATTTAAGAGAACTGTAGAGAGCCGCACAACAGTATTAATTAAACAAACCAGAGATGGCCCTTTACCAGAAAACCAAAAGGGCCAAGAATAAGGGAACAAAATGTAAACTATTCCCTCACAAAAACACTATGCAAGAATACCTAAACCACCACCACCCCTACAAATATATGTACTTCTGCTAACCTACAGGAGCTCATAAACTTTCATTTGATTTGTTTTAAAGGATTAAAGTTAAGAAATAAGAGGATAATTCTCTTGGAAAATACGGAACTGTTCAAGATCATTTAGCCCTTTAATTAACCTGCACTCTAATGCAAGATGGAAGATAGTGGACAATGAAGAGTCAACTGAAGAGATGTACAGATATATCATATAAATGTGTAAGTTAAAATGAATATTGCTGCTGTATTTTTGCATGGAATGGAGGACGCTGAGGGGAAGAGAAGAAGACACTTTCTGCATCAAGTCTGATGCATTAATTGCTGAAAATTCTTGCATGAAACTAATTACATGGACAGCATTTATCTATTCTTGAAAAGTGGAATTTTATTCCTTTCTGGGCTATAAATATTTTCATTTATTCCAGATTTGAGTAAGATTTTTCGATATATAAATATAGGTGAAAAATTAAATATTAAATATTATTAAAAAGGGAAAAAAAAAAACATTTAATGGGTTCTGATGCAAGTGGGATGCTTGGAAGTCATGTCACATTGATTATACTTTTTAAGGCCTGTTTGTTTACATTTTCATTTTTAATTTTCAGTTTTTAAAATAATAATGAAAGTGAAAATATTTTGATTTAAACACAATTTGATTAGCTAATTTTAATACAAAAACCATTTCTCATTTCTTGTGAAATGTTTGTTATTGTCATCGTCAACTCAACAGTTTTTTAGTAATTGCAATGATTTGATTGTTGGGGTTTGCGACCACCAAAGTTGCATTAATGTTCCAACTTTTGAAGTAGTTGGGGGCGTAAAGCCAACCAATTTTTATTTGTGTCCTCACTCTACCAACCCATTGCAGGAATTTAATTATTAAAAATTCGGCCTCCTACCTATATCCCCACCATAAAATTTGGTAAATATTTAAACACTAAAGTCACCAAACAAAGGCTACGCATAACTAAACTGCAATATATCTTATTTAAATATCACCAAGTTTTTAATTTTATTAAAAAACATAGCTCCTGTCACTTTATTTAGATGCACTATAAATCAACAATTGTGGGCTCATAACATATAATTTTATGAGAAATTGGGTAAATTTCGCTTAAGGGACCATTTTATCCTATTTTCATTCATTTATTTACCTCTATAGTGCTTAATAATTTCCGGAATGATATAATATTGGAATTCAATTGATGAAGCTTTTGGTCGTACCGTCTTGGGAAATCCTAGTTAATAAATAATAATAATAAAGAATGAAATAGCAAGATTTTCCTTTTATGATGTTTTCGGAGCCAGCTTAGACTGATCTGCTAATACAACTAATAATCTTTAATATTTGTCATTAAGCACAAGTTTGATTGCTCTATTATATACCTTATTATTCTTCTTACTTAATTATCACTGATTTTTGTAATTAGTTGATTAGTCATTGCAGTGATTAGCAATTAAATTTTGAAGATACGAAGATGTTCATATATATATATAGAAATAGTATTTACATAATTGCATAATTAACAAATATCTATAAATATTTGGTGAGATATGAACCCATTATCTTAAATTATTTGTAAAACATTAAAGTTAATTAGTAGATTAATACATCATTAGTGAATATCCATATTCAAACAATACTTTGTTTCTTCCACAAGCACCAACATCTTGAGTAGTGTACACTAAAGACATCAGCCCAACAAAAAGAAAGACATTATGGGTGTTCCCGGTTGGGTTCAGACCAAATCAATTAAAATGTAGTAGTTTGGTTTTGGCTGAATTATGTTGTAGAGTTGGTGGCTGTGCCTTTATTTTGCATTAATAATTAATAAAATAATTTTGTTGTTGAGAACAAGAACCAAAACCATAGCCAATATGTGTTTAGCAGATGATGGTATTGGAAATTGTTACTTCTAACTGAACTGAAATATTCTCTTGTCTGATTATTATTTCATACTAAAAAACATACACATTGTCCATGAACCAACTTAGGATTTTTTAATACCATGTTGATTGGGCCCTTGAGGATACATAGATGCTTGCTATTAATTGAAGCAAAGCAGTCCAAGCCCACAATATAGCTTTTTCTTTTTTTTTTGAAAAAAGGCCCACAATATAGCCTCTGATTGAAATATAACAAAATATTTACGAAAAATTCTAATCCAAATCAAATTTGACAGTAAGACCTGAACAACAAGAAGAAAGCACACTATGCATTATGGAGGCATCTCTGAATGCAAATGAACTAATCTCACAAAGTTGCTAGTCCATATAGATTAAACCACAACAGAGAAGGGCAAAAAATTGAATGCTCACAGGTAGTTAAGGTATCATCTCAACACAAACAATTAGGGTACTACATCAAGATTGTGAGTACCATAAGATCGTTCATACAAGTATATGTGTATATATTCCATATCACACAGTCTCTATACAGTACAAGGAATCCATTGGCAACAGCTTCATGTAGATTACCGTAAGAAACAAAGCTTGTGAAGTTTGAGCACAACCCAATCAGCAAGCTGTCTTCTTAATAAGTATATGAAACATCAGTTATCACAACCATAAAAGTTCGGCATCCATTCTGTGTAAAACAAGGTTATCTATTTCTAACAAGTTCAATGTGACCAAGGCAATCTATATCAGAATTATAAGGAAGAAGAACTGTGTAAAGTGCAAACCATTTTGTCTGCAAACCTATTACTTATACAATAATTTAGTTTGCATTCAACTTTTTTAACCTGGCTTGTTGTCCTAATAAATTGACAGTAGTTGAGCGATCTGCGATTGTATACTCATTTATTTAAGCAGCATTTATCATGATCAATACATGCCAAGTCAAAATTTTCCAAGCAGCAAGATTGAACATATCTTCTTATCTAACACAAAACAGATCCATTGATATCTAAAAACTGATATGAGACACTGAACAAAACCAACATTCAGTTACAGGACAAATTTTCTTGAAGATCAAGTCTAGAATTTTCATGTTGTCTAGATCCTTTGTATAACTTCATTTTATACATATACATTCTTAACATTCTAAACGAGTAATAGAAAACAACAGTGGGACATGCCAAAAGCAGCTTTACTTTAACAAGGCTAAGCTGCTAACCTCAAGCTCATCCTGCAGTTAGACGACATAAACAACATGAGGAACCTTCCCATCATCAAAAGGCAAGCTGACATACTCCCGTGCAAATTCTTCTGCAATCTCAAATGCCAACTCTCCGTGCAAGGCTTTACAATACATGAACAAAACGGCGTTTGCAGCTATACTGTAAAGCATCAAAATTGTCATAAAACCAGTGTAAACAACGGTCTGAAAAATGAATGCCCAGCTAACCCAGCCCTCTCTAATTCCACCCACATCAGGTACCAAACTAGAACACAACATAGCCAATAGACCAAGCAATACTCCAAACAGCATGATCATGGAAAACGCAACCCGTCTCATCCCGTTCACCAAATACGAGCTCCTTTTCAAGGGTGCCAAACCCCATTGAGATTCCACAACCACCACCACATTCGCCAAATACCACTCCACCTGCAAGTAAATCAACAAACCCACGAGAAAAACAAAGATCAAGATAACAAAGCCCCGGAAGTATACATTCTCGTAGTCGATTTCAACCCCGAATAAAGCAAATCCGTTATACACCAATACCGTGAAACCCCCAAAAGCAAAGGCAATCAATCCCACAATTATCTGGGTGAGGATCAGGGTCGCAGCCAGGGGGAAAAACGAAAAGAGAATAGACTTAATTGAGGAAACAAACTTCACGGGCCTACCATAGAATCCGTGGAAGGTGCTGTAGGTGACGGATGCGGTAGCGCAAAGGGAGAAAAGGAGAACAAAGAGCCCGTAAAGAAGTGGGAGAAGGAAGTGGGATTTTTCGATCGGGGGGATATCTGGTTCGGGCGAAGAAAAAAAGTAAAGGGATTGGTGATAATTGGAGACAGTTGAAGGGGAGCGTGAAAGAGAAGGGTAGACGATGAGAGAGAAGGAGAGAGGGAGGAGAAAGAGAACAGAGAGGGCCAAGAAATGGCGGGAGTAAGCGCCAATTATGCGCTTGGTTTCGGAGAGTACCCCACAGAGGTTTAGGCTATGAGTTGCCATGATTGATTGCAGAGGAAGAAGAGATGCAAGAGAGAGAATTCGAGAAGACAATGGAGCGGTGAGATGAGATGGTTTGAGGATTTTGTCCAGTTCTATCAACGACTACTCTTTTCTTCCTCCCTGCTTATAATTCTACAATATTTATATATGTAACAAAATCATAATCAGACAGCACTATACTACTCGTTCCTTTTACAAGTGATCCGAAGCATACTCCTCCTGTGTATTCAATTTAAAAATTTTATATTATTTATTTAACTATATAATAGATCAAAATTAATATGAATAAAAAATAATAATTTTGATACAACTAGTTCATTTATAAAAAAAAAAAAAAAATTGTATTTACATCCTCTACCTAGTTTTTGCTTACACAAATCACAATTTTTTTTTTTGTAAAATTGCAGAAACTATCACTAACAATTAAAATAATAAAATTAATTTGTATAATAATGCCGATATTTTTTAAGGGTACATGTATGAATCAAAAAACAGGTTAGTTTGTGTGAATATATTGCCATTTTTTTTTGTGTGGATATACTAATAATTATCCAAAAGACAAGAATAATTCGTATCTGTGTAAATAATTTAGTATAATTTAAGAAGTGTAAATATAGTAATCCTTAAAAATAATTACTTGTGTAAAAAAATATTACAAGTAAGGGTATTTTAATCAATCCATATCTTAGCTACCTGAAGTAATTTTCCTAATACTTTGAGGCTTAATATATAGTACAGATTAAAAAAAAAAATGCAAGATTGAGAATTAACCACACTTTCAAATAGAGGAAGTGGCCAGTAATAAAAATTTTGGTGCACTATCCATTTTCTGGGTTTGGTTTCTTATTCTCTTCATAACCACGATTCATTTGGTCGTTTTTACAGAATAACCAAACACGAGTTTATTTAGTTCTGGATATTTTCAGTATAAGTTGTAGCTGCATGCTGCTAATGCTATCTTGAGAGCTTAAAACAGGCAACCATGAGAATGACTTGTATAGTACAAAATTTCAAATGAACTATCGTCAGACATATCGGATGTTTCAAGTGCTCTAATCTCATAATTTGAATAATGGGATTTCAGTGAGCAAGGCCAAAATTTGGGCGGGAGATGCAACCGGTGTTCGATGATATTGGTTAGAGCTCAGTAACTGGTAGCTGGAGTAGCTCTCTTATTCCTTCACATACCTGTAGGCCACCAATGAATCTGTTGTCAACAAACTTGCAAACCATCTGAGTGTTTCAAGTTCACCACAACTCAAGTTACATACTCGTATTGAAATTTCAATGTTCTTTTAGCTGACTATTGATTCAATAAGCATCTAGTGTAAGGTTTTCTCTCAATCATAAATGTCAAAGTTGTTCTTATTGGTACATATTTTGGATGTTCAGGTGAATTGGAGGCACAACTTAGATACAAACAGTGAAAAGGGAGAGGCAAAATTACCATCTTAATCTGAGCTTTTATTGATGCAATTAGGCGAGTGTACTCTTCTATTTGCCTACACAGAAAGAAGGAATTTAGTTAATTGCATGAAACTAAATAGCATTTAGCCATACAAAAGTAAATATTAGCTTAGCTTATATTATGATATCGAATCAAAATCAGAAAGAGACTTTTTCGGACGCAACTGATGCTTCAAAGAAAAGAACATTAAGAGAGAAACTAGAGCAATTAAGGCAGATCCCACCCACAATAGCTTCAAAAATCCTGTTAACCAAAAGTAAGACAATTCTAACATGAAGCAAGTACTACTTTCTATTGATGCATTCAATCCCCTCATACTACCATGCCCACCTAAAAAGAAAGAAAAAATCCGAGGAACATCCTGGGCCTCTTTCAGACTCATGGCCTTCTAAGTATATGGAGAACTCCAAGTTAATTAAAAGCTAACTAGCACCCACCTACAGGCTTAATCACCCGTTACTGTTTCAACATAACAGCAACATATTTTTCAAGAACTCAAAAAAATAAATTCATCCAATTCCTCCAAATATAATTGGATCTTCTCCTGTTAATATATCACAACAAATACTGAAAATGAAGACATGATGACAAAATGCATGCACCTATCGGACATTAAAAGTGGAAGTAAACTTCAATGGTAGGAAAATAAGGAAGCAAGCCTTGGATGCTTCATTTTTTAATAAATGGTCAGGGTGGAAAGTACAAGAGAGGTCCACAGATGTCATTGGCTAAACAGGACCCAGATTGTCAATATTTGTTGGCCAAAATCAAATTTCATTCAACACTGAGGAATTACATCGATTTGGCCAAACTCAGTTTAGTTATTATCTTCTGATCTTATACATTCAGAGTCTTTCGGTCCATCAGTAAAACTACCTGGATAACTTTTCTTCCCTGGCAGCTATGAAGTTTAGAGCTTCAGACCACGTAAACTCCACATGGAATCCAAGTCCAACATCTACAAATATATGCTGCATATCTGGCCTGAAAATATGCAAACACAAGCAAATCATATGTAGATTGGCATTAACTTTCAATCATTCACTTAAAAGTCAACAACCTTGATACAGGCTCAATTTCATGGTCCTTTTAATCGCTCTTTATAAACATGGAAAAAATACTCTTGAATTCTCAATTTTTTTATTCTCTGTTATTTCACTTCATTTACAGGTAACTACTATCAATAAATCATTTTAAACAAAAAAATTCTTGAGGTCACAGATTTTCATTCCGGTTATGAGATTTTAGAGTTCATCTAGCAAGTTAGATGCTGTGAGCATGAGGCATGAACTAAGTGTAGCACAGGCCTCTGTTCTGGGGAACTTCACAGCAGTGACCATAACTGAGGACATTTAAAGGGGGTTATGAACATACACATCAGCCTGCATATAGACTTCGGAACCAAGGTTGACCAGTGTCCTCAGACTAGTAACACTGTTCTTCTCCAAATTTTCAATGTTTCTTCTAAGATCAGAGCTACAAGGAGTCAAGAAAAGCAAATGCAATAATAATAAAACTCGACAAAACTATAAAGCATACAAAATTATAAACTGTTAGGTTACCAATGCTATATTCAACTAATCTTAATTCTGAAGCCTGATTTGAAGCAGGAAAGCAACAAAAAATATGCGGTAAATCAAAAGAAATAGGATACAAAATCTTCTGTTGCTCAAAGATCTTGTCCCTGCAAAATAATTGCAAGAAATCAATCTTTTGAATCTTTCCTGAAACAAATCCGTCAATACAGGCATTGCCATTGCTGCAATGGTTCTATTGTCCTCCCATCCTCATGACTTTTCATGAAGCAGAATCATGATAAAACAGCAATTTTTACTGCTAAAACTAAAAGCCAAAAACAAAAACCAGAAGAAAGCAGAACGAAGGACCAGAATCTGAAACATGGGTTGAAAAGACTACTGTGTAAAGACTTGATGAAGTATCTAACTACAGTACTGTATGAATCAAATGCAAAATAGCAAGCAATATGATACCACAAAAAGACCCTAAGGGGATATGGACGGGGGGTTTGTTTACCGTTGAGCAATAGCATGCACAAGATCAGGTTTCAAGCGCCGGTCAACGAATTCCTCAAACTTTCTTACTTTGTCTTGTTTCGCGCTATCCATATCACACCAGAAGCACCAAGGGGTGAGTGTGATTGTAAATTAGGCTTGGCGGGCTTGGTTGCGATGAAGGGGTAGAGGCAGTGCGGGCTCGGCAGGAATTCGTCCGTGGGCGGACCTTGGGATTAGGGTGCCGGCGTTGGGCTGGTTGGTGTTTGGTCAGGCAGTGAGACCCGAGTTGAAGGAAAAGGAAGAAAGGGGGGAGTAATGAGTTAGAAGAGAAGAAGAGTGAGGAAAAGGGAAGAAACATAAATAAGAAGAATATCTTAGTATTTATTTAAATAATTTTAGAATAAATTATAGGGATAATTACACTTCCCTCTCTCAAAAATCAGTATAATTATATATAAATTTTCTATAATTTTAAAAATTATATTTAATATCCTTAAGTTTGCTTTCATCTAACAAATAAGTTTATATTCATCAAAATTCATTGAATATGCTAACATTAAAAAAGACTGAATGAATATTGATATTTAGCTTTGATTGACTTATTATACGTTAAATGATTTTTTTCGAACTAAAGTACTATTATAACAATGAAGCTACATCCTTATCATCCATTAACGCGAAGACGCATGGGAGTAATTTGATCATATAAATATTTATTTAACCCCTTATAAGTCAGTAACAAATCAATCGGGGTATATAGAATTTTTTTATTAATATCAACAAATTCAGTTAATTTTCATTAACATATGGACTTATTTATTAGACTGAAGCAAACATCAAATGTGTTAGATATAATTTTCCAAATTATAGGGATTTACACGTAATTACACAAAATATCAGGAGAGGAGATTGTAATTATTCCTAAATTATATTGACACCGTAAAGTTAGAACAAAATACATAAATATCTCATATCTTTTATATAATTATAGCTTCATCCCACAAAATTATAATATTTATTACAATTACTCTTACTATTCAAAGACAATTTTAATATAAATATATTTTAAAAAATATTACACTAACACCGTTATAAAACATATGAATTATTTATGTTATCCGACCTAATTTCATAAAATGTTAAATTTTTTTAAGTATGTGTTATTTTCTATAAACTATTTGATTTTTAACATTTTTATCAACTTCTTTAAATATTTTTATTTCTTATTACTAAATAGGCAAAACGCCCCCTTAAATAAATAAAAGGCATATAAATGAGAGTGATGAATTAAATTTGAAGAGTAAATGACGAGTTAGTTAGTATAATTATAATTACATATAAAAAAGGGTAAATTACAACCACATCCCCTGAGATTTGGCATAATTACAAATACCCCCTCGTTGTTTGAAAAATTACAAATACCCCCTGATGTTTGATGAAATTATGTAATCCTTGGATGAAGGTATAAAAATGTCAACTTTGCCCTTATTATATTTTTTTAATTATTTTTTTAAAAAATAAATCTATAAAAATATGAAACGGGATGAATGATTTTAAAAATTATAAAAAAAAATTATCCACTTAGTCCATAAAAAATATTTTTAAAAAAAAAATTAAATTATAATTTTTAATTTTCAAGGGTATTTTGGTCAGTTCATCATAAAAAATGAATGGATTGGGCTAATTAGTGGTGCCGTTAAAATCAAGGGGGTATTTATAATTTTTCAAACAACGAGGGGGTATTCGTAATTATGCCAAACCTCAGGGGAGGTGGTTGTAATTTACCCTATATAAAAATATTAACTTCTATATATTATTTTTAAATGAAGTATTTTGCCCTATTTTTTTTAGTTTAGTCAATTATATATATATATATATATATATATATATATATATATATATATATATATATATAAAATATACACACATATATTGGAGTTCAAATTATTTTCTTTAATCGGGTTAATGATTTATTAATTTGATAAGTTGTCGAATTCAATATCCGATTTTATTTTTAAATACTGCTATTAATCGTATTATAAAATACTTAATTATGATATATATTAACATATTTTAGTTATTTATAATTTAACAAAAATATGATGATAAAAATTGTCAAAAATGAATATGAAAATAAGGTATTTAAACATTTCCTTGATCAAGTTTTTGAGCCTTGAAAGCAATATTAAACAACATAGAGGCGTTTTTTGAACAAATCGAATCATTTGAGGTCCTAACTGCAAATAACACAAACGCCCATTTCTATCCCAGTCCGTTCCGTCCAGTTTTCTTCAATTTAGACTAGAGTTGTCAAAACGTATTGACAACATCATATTAAAACGATTCCAGCTCCAATGATGAAATGAAACGAAAATGGCGGGTCGACTCCCCGCCACTACTGCGAATACAGGAGTTCCAAAAGCTCTAAGGTTAGGGTTTGAGATTTTGGATTATCCGTGAATTAAACACCAAAGGTTCAACTCCATCTCCTCACTACACTCTGCTACTTGGATTTTCGTTGTTTAATTTTTGAAGCTCTTACGTTTTTGAACTGAGGAATTTGCTCATACTTTGATATATGCCAAAAGCTACGAATGGCTTGGTGGGAAGGCGCTAATGAAACTCGCATTCTCATCGCACAAGGTAGCCATTTAGGCATTATTTCTTACATTTATGTTTTCAACGCAGTCATGAAATTATTACCAATCGAGCTCTTAGTTATATATGCCCAGAGGGATTTTCTTTTATTTTTTATGTAGTCCCAGAGGAGATTATTTGTGTTTCATTTGCTGAATTATTTCATATTTACTTTAAGTTCATGATTGACAGATCCTTCTACTAGTGGGAAGCATGTGGGTAAATTTTTATCACTTCGGCATCCAAGAACTGGTAATCTCAACAAACAGTTGTCTTTCTCATATTTCAGCGAGACCAATATTTGGTGCTAGTAATCCTTAAGCTATGAAGTCGGAAACAGAGTATTGTTCGACTACTATGTCATAGTAAATTATGATCATATTACTGATTTTCTTGTTTGTTTCTTTTCTAAAATTTTTATATCTGACCTATCATTTTCTTTGAACATTCTAGCAATTACTGAATCTTTGTTATCCTACTTACTATTAACCAACAATCCCCCCAACCAAACTTTTTCTTCCCTCACTCTCCCTCTCTCTCTCCTCTCTGTCACAATAAAAATATTTTGGAAAGTTTACTTCTTTGCTTAGTCCTAGTCCTAAGTTCAAGAGTTTGAGATGATTTTGTTATGTTACCAGGAAATACAACGTGCTACCTCTATAGTGATGGAGGTCTTCAAGAACTTCACTGGTTTAAGCAATCTTATGGGTCCTGGTTTATTGGGGATTATGTCTGTGAAGGTAAAGATTGATGCATGTAATCTGTTAAAAACAAAAGATTGATGCATGTAAGAATGGCGGATATGCATGTGGATCATATCATATTATGCCATTTGCCACAGATAATGATTGGATAGGATTTTGTCACTTCTTGGATATTCCAATCTCCAAATCCAAGTTGGTTCTTTTTCTACTGCAACCTTCCCATAGTTTTGTTGATACCTTGCGTTACTACTAGATATTAAGAAACCTGCACATTCTTATATAATTTTGTTGGTTTTCCCCATACAGATGGTCGCTTGTATACTGCCACTCCAGTTGATCCTGTTTTCATTCTTTTGCCTATCTTTGAGGAAGCTCGAATGAAGGTCTGCTGTCGTTATTGTTGCCAGTTTCTTGTTGGAAAAGCTTTTCCCTGTCTTCTTTATTTCTTTAAAGTGTTTCTACAGTAGAATTTAGCAGTTTCAATATAAAGTGGAAAGCATATCTAGAAATCAATTAGATTCTGCAATGTGCGTCAGAGCATGAACTATCTGACCCTCGTTTAGTATATGATTTTAACTTCTCACCCCCTAGTGAAGAGCAAAAGTGGAATGGGTTTTTTTTTTCGCTTCCGTTCATCTTTAGTGTTTCTGAATTGTAACAGAAAGGAAATGATCCAGGGAAGTTTAGACAACTTGATGAGATAATTTATATTCATGGCTATCCTGGATACCAATCTCTGTCGTCCATTGCGGAGAAGAGCATGCAAGTTGTTTGTGATCTTAAAGGTTGTTTGCTAGCTATTTTCTTATGAAGGTATTTACATCCTATGTATTTAGGCACATAGGACATAGATGACACCAAGTGTAATACTTTATATGTTTTTCGATTTGTTTTCTCTTTGACCAGAAGTTGGGTCAACCAAGTTTTTCAGGCTCAATGATTTGAAGGTACTGAAGTGGTTATGCTATAAGGTTAGTCTTGATCTCATTTGCCTGTTGTTTATCTACTTAGTTGACTTGTGGTTATTTTGACTTTTATCAGATGTTCTCCAGTCTTACTGTGTGTTCAGTCATAAGTTATTACATATCAAATGCAAGATATAGAGACACATTGGCATCATAATAAGAGAATATAGATGAGGGAGCTTATTCTACAAAATGAATCCTGATGTTCTGCCTGTTACAGCTTATGTCTTAAAGAAAATTTCTCCTTCTTAGTTGTAAGACTAAAGATTCGATAAAGTCCTGATGTTATTGGTGTGTTTTTTTAAAGTTTTGTGATCTGTCTCAATCTTACCTTCCTGGCTATGAGAAAAGCTTGCCTGATCTTCATTGAAAGTCTCACAACATTGGAAAATTAGCCTTGAGTATGCAGAACAATGCATACCCACCTAGATGGCTGTAACTAATAAGAACCATTGAAGACATGGCATGTTGATGATTACAGGTAAATTATGCTCGACATGAGAAGTTTCCACCAAGGAAGCTCCGTGTTCACCACTAGAACATGGATATTAGACATGCTAAAAGATTCCTCATTAATACAAAAATCCATAACTGATGTTACAGAGGAAATATTTTCCTTTACCTTATCATGGAATAATATGGCATGAATTAGAAGATGAAGATGTTTGATGTGTTGTAAATTGGTTTTGTTATTCATTATGTAACTGGAACATTCAAAGGAAATGGAATGAAGTTGTGAGGCTTTCCTAGAGTACCTCTACTTGTTGGTTTACTCATGAATCTACTTGTGAAGGCATGATTGATCCATTTCATATATTTTACCTCCGTCACCCCCCATTCTTTTCTTGCTCTCCTGGCTTTTTCTTGAACGTTTTTAATATCTGAATAAATTGTAGGTACACCAATTGAAGAAGACACTACCAACTTTGGATAATAATTATGCTGCTCAAGATGAGAAAGATTCATGTATGTTTTCAGTGAATACAATTTTTTCACCCTTTGTCTTCATTTTAATGAACTGACCAAGTTTCTGCTATCTGAACTCCTTACAAAGATCTTTAGGTTTGGTAGCACATTGACCTGTTTGCTTGCCTTTAGAATGACATTGGGATACACAAATACTATACTCATTTCTGCGCGAAGTATACTCTATTAGTGTCCAAAACATTCTTTTGCATGGACTGAGTGTTGTATTTTTTTATCCAAATCTTCTGCCGCATGAAGTAGCTACCATGCAAGCAAAACTTTACAATAATTTTGTTACTAATTGACATTGTTTATGGCACAGTATCTGATGCAGTGTCAATAGTGGGAGAATACTTGAAGGACGAACCGTGGGTGAACCTCCTGTGCAAAAAATTAAAGTATGTATTGATTTTTCAGCTGTTAAACATGTTCCTTTTCCTTTTTATGGATACTATCAATCAGAAGGAAACACGGTTCTTTTGGCAGGATACTTCACCTTCGTTGAATGTCTTTGTGAAATCCAACCATTAACTTGGCCAATGTCCGAGTAAAAAGTAACACGTCCTATGCTAATTCAAGTTAGGATAAGTCTTTTCTACTTGGAGCAAAAAAAGGAGCCAGTGACTTAAATCCATCTTCCTCTGAGTGTATTCAAGATGCATAATGAGGCAATTATGGATTTAATTTTATGTCATGAATATGCATTATGGAATTATAATGCTTAAAAGACTGATAAAGATGTAGGAGTCTACTAATGCAATGTTATTATCAGTATAAACCTCTAAATAATTTTATGCTTGTATTTGCAGATTAAACTTACAAGACCGGCGAAAGCGGGAGATACTGATCCACTTCCACCTTCCACAGGAAGTGATCCTGCATCGTTTAATCCTGTACAGGTATGCAACTCAATCAGTTTTTCCAGTTCTAATAAACACCTAATGGAACTGCTGCCGCTACAATTCCATTATATTCTTTCTTCTTTGCCTCGATTTGAGTGTCAGGACGTGTAGGGGGTATTGGAAGGGGGCATGTCAAGGATAAACAAGAGATGCTAAAAATCAGTGTGGGGAGGTGGAAGGTTTCTGATATATATTAGTTTAATTCTGTTTTCTTCAGGATAATAATGGGATAGACAAGAAAGTTGGCCGGAACACAAGGCAAGTTAAGAAGGCCAGAGTGGAGAAGGATTCACAGAATATCAAGGATATGTTCAGCAGGGCTACTAGAAGGAGAGGATAAAGTCTTTGACCCTGAATTAAGATCTATTTAGAATGGCATCTTTGGAGGTGGGATAGCGTCGTCATCTGCATTCTCTGCAAAATTTGCATGAAAAATGTAAGAAAATTTTCGTATCACTATTTAGAATCAGCTTCATATTTATCTATATGTGGGGCTGTTCTTGCAACTTCAGGATCATATGTTCATGCCATGAACCAGACTAACAGTTTGGGTTGTACCGTATTGCGCTTAAATATTACATTTAAACTGTGGAATTGCACCTTGTGTACTCATAACTGTCTTTCCATAGCTTTGCTACAAAGAAATGTGAGATGATATTCTGGTTAGAAGTATGTACACAACTCGTTTTTCAGAGGAGGTTTTTTTATAAGAAAAACGGAAAATCTCATTATTTTCTTCTGTTCATATGTGCACTATACCTTATTAATGATAGATAGTTTAACTCAAGTTCTTATAATAAGTAGTTTTAGATAACAAAGGCTATTAACATGCTACTAAGGTAAATAAATCCTCTTCTTCCGGCCCATCTACAATAGTTTTTACGTCCATTACCTACAATTTATACTAATGAATTGGGCAAGGGCCGCGCGAACGCAGGCCCTCACTACCACAAATTATGATGTAGGCTCGACCACTTTGGCCGACCTTAGGCGGGCGCCCTTCCCAAGTGCAATGGAAGTCGCCAACCTAAGCCATGGGCCTTGTTGATCACCCATCGACCCCGTCCAGGTAAGTATGGAGCACAATGCTATTCCTTCAACTTTTATAGTAGAATTGAGGCCTCTCATGTGCTTTCCCTTCGATGTGGGATAATGGAAACATACATTCTGCACCCAGATCTCCGACGAAATACTTCTTCAAGATTCATAACAACCAACTGTGCAATTTATCTCAATCTTTTCTTTTCTCTTTTATATTAAGTGAATCTTTATTTACAATATATCAATTAAGAAAAAGGAGCTCTGTTTTCCTTTCATCACACACTATAATTTAATAATTGTTATATTCTTTTGGTTATTTAATTTCCAAAGCTTATGCTTTTTCACCATTGTGTCTGAAAACTTGTAATAATTCAAAATATTTTTCATGTCCCTCTCTCTTTGGGAAAAAAAGGAAAAGAAAAAAGAACTCTGGGCATCAATTTAAAACCAAGGGTGAAGATACTGTGAAATTCTATCTCTAGTCTGTTTCTTGCTTGCTTGGGAAATTAGGGGTGTAAGATGAGTCGAGTTGACTCACGAGTTCATATTTTTTTATTTTAAATTTTTATTATAAATATTATTTAACTGCATATATAGTAATATATCAAATTTATATTAAAAATTCACCATATTCTATAATTATTAGTCAATATGTCACTTATTTTAATTGTATATAAATATCAAGTTTTATTTATAATTGCTTAAAAATAAGCGCAAGCAATAATTTAGTAAGTTTTGATATATATTTTTAAATAAATATTTAAAATTAACTACCAATTATAATTATTAGTTAATATCTCATATTTTAGTTCTAGATTATATTAAAATATGATATTTTTATTTATATTATCTAAAAACAAATTTAATAGACAATTTAGTACGTTTTGATATTTTTTATAAATAAATATTAATATATACATATAAATTTTATCGTTACAATTTCAATCCATTACAACAAAATGTATTTATTCACTATATATTATAATTATTATTCCACATCTCATATTTTAGTTTTAGATGATATTAAAATATGATATTTTAATTTATATTATCTAAAAAAAGCTTAATCAATAATTTAGTACATTTTTATAATTTTTTGCAAATAAATATTTAATATAATGCATATAAATTTTTTCATGATAATTTCTGTATCCACTACAACAAAATGCATTTATTTCGAAAATTCACTATATATTAGAATTACTAGTCAATATATCATATTTTAATTTTAAATTATATTAAAATATGGTATTTTGGTTCATATTAAAAAATCAATAATTTAATACAACTTGATTTTCACTAAAACAAAATGTATTTATTTTTAATTATCTTAGCCCTATATTTATTTAATATAAATAAATAGATATATTAGTTATTTCTATATTTATTAAATTAATCAAGTAATTCACTAAAATTAAAATTAAAATTCAAAGAAAAGGTATGATTGAGTCAGGAGAGTTAAATAGGTAACGTGAATTATGTGATTATGTGAGAATCTATGGATAGCTCTTTCTCTCTCTAACCCTCTCTCTGGCGCGAGGTGAAAGAAAAAATTGCATAGCTCCAGAACTCCAGCTTCACGTCCACGAATCCATTGGCACACGACACCCCTATGCTCCGACTCCACCATTAACAGGTGATTTTTTCTTTGTAAATCTTGTTTTACGGTTTGTGGAAGAAATTTTCTGAGCAAGTTGAGAAGAAATTTTCTGAGCAAGTTTTGCTTTCAAGTTGTTTGAGGAAATGCCTGATTGAATTTTTGTTCACGGTGTTTGGTTGTGCTTAGGCTTTGGCTGATTTTTCCTTTTGAGAACGACTATGCGGTAACAGGAATTGAGAATTATGAAGTTAGCTCGAGCTCACGAACCAGCTCGTTACTACTTCCAGCCCTTCTCTTCACCCGGTGCCCTCCAGCTTTTCGAATCTTGATTCTTCCCCTACTCAAATATTAGTTGTTTTTAGGTTTTTCCGGTTATATAAATGATGGGTTAGAAAATTCTCCAGGGCCCTTTTCAGTTAATCGAATTGTTATTTCCCTGCAATGAAATTGCACAACTATTTGTACAACATAGCATGTAAATCTTCCCGCCTTTCTTGCTGCTTGTTTTTTCGGCATTTTCATTTGATTGTTTGAAGTAGACATCTTTGCTGCTAGTTCAAGAATTTTATTCTTTAATTTCACCTTCAGTTTGAGTTTCTTGGCCCTTATCCATATCCCAACTGATGACAGAATGCAACTACTTATGTGTTTGTCCTGAGGAATTCAGAAAGACTTGAAGAACTGTTCCTCATTCTATCAATGCAACCTGTTTAATGATAGTTGGTTTGGGTTTTCTATCCATATGGGTTGTTTAGCCCCAAACTTGTTTTCTGTGGCCATCCCTATCTGCATACATGATCAGAAACTTTTGAGCTCCTTTCACAGGCCTTTGTGGAAAAATCCATTCTTTGGGCACAATTCAACTTTTAGGTGTAAAAAATCCCATCTTCGTCAACTGTTGGTTTTGAGTTGCATAAATGTGGGTGAGAATAGTGGGAGCAGTGTGAAAGAGATAGAGAATACGAAATTTAAGTGGGTTAGGGCAAGTCCCAGTTTGACTGAGGAACAGAAGCAGGCTATATCCCGACTGCCACCAAAGATGACGAACCGGTGTAAGGCATTGATGAAACAAATCATCTGCTTTTCAGCCGAAAACGAGAGTCTTTCGCTTAAGTTGGCTGCTTGGGTTAAGAGCACGAGTCCTCGGAGGACTGATTGGCTTTCTGTTCTCAAAGAATTGGAGCAGTTGAATCATCCACTGTATTTTGAGGTAGAGTGTTTTCTTGCTCTAATTCATGTAAACATCTGAAATGTGTTGTTATTTTTCAATGTTGATTAATAAAACCCTCTGTTCTGATGCATTATCTGTTATCCTTGGATACATTTGGTAGCCTATGTCTATTAGTTTTGTGGTTAATCAAGATTGAAATCAAGCTTGATGTGTTTCTGGTTTTCTGTGCAATTTTGATGTGTATAATGGTGTTTAGTTTCTTTTCTAGAAATTTTAGAAGTGGCATACTACTAGCATTGCTCAAGAGTTCCCAAGCCTTGTACCAGTTTGATATATTCTTTGAGATGAGCACCTAACAAAGAATCCCTTGACTTGCTTATCCAGATAAATGAAATCTGTAACCTGAATCTCTCAACTGAATCATTTCAGATGTATGTAGCAGCCTACTCACGCAATGACATTAAAGAGTCATCAATGAGAGAAATTATAGGAGCGGCATATGAGGCCAGTTGAGGACTAGTGCATATAATTCTTGGTTTTGTTCATTTTTAAGGTTTCGATCTCCTGAATTCCCTAGTTGTCAATCAGTCTTGCCCATTGTCTAGGTCTGCAAAAGCAAGAATACTGGGTGACTCCCCACGGTTATTCGAGGCAGTTCTACTCTATCCTTGCTGCGATATTGGAGGCAGTTTACATTGATATTTCTGAATTTCTATTGTTGATTCTCAGGTGGCTGAACATGCCTTTACCGAAGAATCATTTGAAGCTAACATTCGTGATTATACCAAGATAATCCACTGTTATGCAAAGGAAAACAGGTTACAAGAAGCTGAAAATGCTCTGACAGCCATGAAGAACAGAGGTTTTGTCTGTGATCAGGTGACCCTGACTGCCTTAATTCACATGTATAGCAAGGCGGGTAATCTCAAACTGGCGGAAGATACATTTGCAGAAATGAAGTTGCTTGGTACTGTTGGATAAAAGATCATATGGGTCAATGATCATGGCCTATATTAGAGCTGGAATGCTCACCCGTGCAGAGACTATACTGAGAGAAATGGAAGCTCAGGAAATCTATGCAGGTAGAGAAGTGTATAAGGCACTGCTTAGAGCATACTCAATGACCGGAGATAGTCAAGGGGCTCAGAGGGTTTTCGATGCAATCCAATTGGCAGGCCTCATTCCCGATGTCAAAATCTGTGGGCTTCTCATAAATGCTTACATTACATCAGGCCAAAGCCGTGAAGCTCACATTGCATTTGAAAATCTGAGACGAGCTGGTCTTGAACCTAACGACAAATGTGTGACCTTGGCGCTGACGGCATATGAAAAGGAGAACAGACTGATAGAGGCATTAGATCTACTGATCGAACTGGAGAGGGATGGTTTCACGATCGGAAAAGAAGCTTCAGCTTTGCTCGCCAAGTGGTTTCAGAAGCTAGGGGTTGTCGAAGAAGTGGAGCTTGTACTAAGGGATTTTGCTTCAAGGATGCCACAACCTGTTCTATAGTTCATCTGAGTATCGACATGTTTGTGACGATAACGAAGACTGTCAGCAAGAATTCATGTTTGTTGTAAAATCGGTAGATCATTTGGTGCAGATCCAACAAACTATCGCCATTCAGGCGCCGAATAGTTGACGCATTTTGTAGTTATTATTGAAGAAGTTGAAGGACATTGTACATAGAGCACCATTTCTCCTAGCATGAGATATGTGGGAGAGGCAATGGCCATTGCATAATTGCAGGTGTGTACAATTGAAGAAGTGTTTAACATGTTTGTGATCAGTGGTCACTGATGAGAGCCATCAGCATTTCTTTATTATTTCTTACTGCAACTCATTAAGATTAGGGTGTTTCCTTTGGTTAACGAATCAAAATAACCGATTTGATAAAATTGAATTTATTTCGATTTGACTTGGTTTTGTACTGAATTAAACTTTTTTTTTTTTAAAGCTTGCAATTGATTTTATCCAAAAATATCTGACCAAACTTCAAAACAATTTAAATATAGAAATTTATAAAATAGAAAATACCACCAACATTAAATTCAAGTAAAAGTGTAAAATGCACCATTTAATAATACAAAATATTACGAACTCAGTTCAAATTTAACGACTTAATATTATTTAATTTATTTAAGTTAATAAGTTACATTGATTACAGAAGAATAAAATTAAGTGTATATATATAACTTTCAGTATATTATATTTATAATATATAATATATAATATAATATTCAACAAGAAATCAGCATTCAATTATTTTCGACTAATCGATACAAATAATTAAAATTGAACCAAAAATCAAAATTTTCAAAAAGAAAATAAAAATTGAATTCTAAACCAAATTTTCGATTCAATGTTCGGTAATAACTGGATTTTCGATTGGATCGGTTAGTGCACAAGTAGTTAAGATGTCTTTGGAATATTTTAAGTTTTTAATTTACTTCCAATGCCTATTTGCTTAGACTTAGGTACTGGTAATAGTTATTTTGTTAACTCTGTCCAAATTGCCTAATGTTTATCCTTATGGAGGTGTAGAGAGCGTGACAACACGTGGACGTGGAGCATAATTTCCTTGGTTTTCAAATATTTGGGGCTCCGACTTTGACTCATGCCCATGATAATGAGTCGTGTCCAATCCTATCTCTTTGATTCGTCCCCCGACCCGACCCGGATACTGACCAAAAAATCTGAAGATTCATTTACGAGAACACGAATCTTCAGTTCTATTTCCTTCCTTCCCTCCAACCTTCACTCTCTCCCATTCTTCCTGCAGATTTCCTCCGCCGCATATACACACAACGTATCGTAACTGTAGGAAGAAATTGAGATAGATAGAGAGTTGAGTATCATCAGTTATGGATTCTCTGTCATCGGTCTCGCCATCTATTGTGCTCCCACTCCGTCGTCACCACCACCAACCTCGCCGGCGGCTAACGGCTCTCTCCTTTACGACCGACAAATCCCCTAGTCAATTCCGTATTTCCATTGAGTTTCGTAGAAGAAAGCAGTGTATGAGAGCTTACTGCAAATTTAATAGAGAAGATGAACAGGAAGGAGGGAATGATCGGAGAGATGAGGAATTGGAGAGAGCACTGCGGATGGACGGCACGATTCCTGGTACTTCTGATGCGTTTGTCAAGCAAGTGTCTTCACGCGCTTATGATATGCGTAGGCATCTCCAGCAGAGTTTTGATAGCAGCAGCTATGATGGTAAGGTCTCTCTCCCCCGACAATGTTTGAATTTTTTTTTATGTTTAAATTAGGTAATATATCATATGTGTTGATTTCGAGCTGTATTTGTTTTTTTGATCATTTTTCTGTTTTAAATATCATTCTAATCAGCATCTGTTTGATCATCTGATGATGTGTGAATTGCGATGTAATACCAGCTACTCCTGTTATGCTTCAAATCTTATCTAATCAATCCTGGTCGAACTGAAGGTGGAAATTTATATTTAATAACGAAAGAGCAGCTTGGGAAACTTTTTATGACTGGCCTTTGTAATTTGGAGAGCTCATAAGCTTTACTTCTATAATCAGAATTGGCGGGAAGGTAAACTGAGAAAAGTTGGATATTCTGGAGACCTCTATCCCTGGTTATGAATATGATTTTTTCTCATTTTCCAAAAGTGTTTTATCCATATTCCAAGTTTTGGCTAGTTACTTTCTCTATTGATAAGGAGAATGGCTCCCTCATCCCTTTTGCTTCCTTTTTATTTTTGCTTTACATATAGCAAATGCTACCATGACTCAAATGTTTAAGTTGGTGCCTGATTATGTTGAATTAAAGTAACAGCTAAGCAAAACTGCTGCAAGTCTGAAATTAAGAAATAGAATGAGTTCATATTACCAATTTAACTGCATCGTTGTCATGCAAAATCCTGCCTGCAACACTAAATTTGCCCTCTGTATGTATGCACACAGTATTGGAGGCAAACCCTTGGCGAGAGACTTCAAAATCTGTCTACGTCCTGACTCACCAGGAAAACCAACTATGTACAATGAAAACTCGGAGAAACCGCAGGTGATTTAAGTTCCTGTTTCACTTCCCTTTTGCATGTGAGTATGTTCATATCAGAAAATTACTCCTAGTGTTGCTCAATGTTTGTTCCTTATACAGTGAAGTTGAAAGGGAGCTTGGACTTCTGTTTTCCAAAGGGGGGAAGTGGGGAAACCAGTCAAAGCAATCAGGAACTAGCACCAAATTCCAAATGCTTGTCGAGGACGTCCGAGAGGGTGTACTTGTAAGTTCTTTCTAACGCGCTTTGTTTGATGTATACATTTGTTTACATTTCAAGCTTATATGAACACACTGAAACTAAGATCTCTTGTGAGGAGAGGGGGAGGGATTTGGAAGGATATGTTAGTGTACCGATTTTTGTGTTTATTGAGTTCTTCTATCTGTATGATGACCTTGATGACCTGATGATACCACTTTAAAACTGGAAATGTTCTCAGAATTGTTCTCATCTTGGGGATTATTAGGTAGTTTGAATGTGGGAATGGCGCTTGCCATTCTCACTATGTTGTGGCACATTGAAGAGAAAATAAGAATGACCCACCTTTATAGGGAATAACTGAAGATGTGCTTTCAATTTATATCTTTATCGAATAGCTTTCAAATTTATTCATATACCTATATTTTTAAAGGTGGTACTTGTTGGGTAAAAGTTTCTCTATCATGAAGGTATTTGAAGATCAAAATGAAGCTGCAAAGTACTGTGATCTGCTTCAAGGAGGAGGGCAAGACTGTGAAGGTGTTGCAGAGATAGAAGCTTCATCTGTAAGCAGCATGATTTCTTATCAAGTAGAATACATCCTGAGTAATTCCAGTATTTACAATAAATCTTCTGCAGGTCTTTGATCTGTGCCAAAAGAATAAGGTGCTTGCTGTTTTGTTCCGTAGCGGCAGAACACCTCCTCTACCTGAAAGCCTTAAGCTTAACCTGGGGGCACGTAAACGCTCCCTTGAAGATGAAGAGGACTTGATTTGAAGACTTGGAAGGTTGGAGTGCAAGTGATCTATCAGAAATTGGAGATTGTACTATATATTAATTCTGGTATAGTAACAAAATCCCAGCAAACATATAGTGACAGAATTTCAACATAAATGGCATATTGTATATAGTTGAAACTAAATCAAAAGTGGTTTCGAACTTCTATCTTAGTTGCTGTTCTCGGAGATTGAACATCTACTCATACACAAGGAAACGAATTTAATCTGCAGGTTTCGGTTTCCATCTAATTCAACTTTCTCACATTGCGTGTTTTTCGTTCCTTTCATTTCGTTGGCGCATTTGAGGCATGTTGATATGAACACGTTTACTAAACTATGAAGGAATCGAACACGCATAGTTGGCAATCAAATTGAGAGGTATACAGCTAGACTTGGACCACTTCAATAATGAGTTTTCTTGCTTGAACAAAGCTTGCGTGCTTGGTTAAGGTAATTTGTGGAACAGTCCCCTTCTGATTGGCTAATTGCGATATGTTTTCATCAGACCATATACAGAGATTGAGCATTGTTCTGATCTGGAATGTGGTTAAATACAAGGGTAGCTGTAGATCAATTGTAACTGCTACAACATTTGTAGTAAAAAGAATATTTTGTAAGAGTTGAGCGTAGAAGGATTGCGCTAATACCAATAATTGTCAAATCCCTTTTCTCCTCAAAAATTTTTATCACCATCAAACAGAAATTGAACCCAATTCATCACATTGTTTGAGGAATCCAACCAATACCTCCAATGATTTTCATAAACTTATAATAAAATACTATTAATAATGTAGCCCACTTCGCCAAAAAAGGAAAATGGGTTCACAATTATTGAGAGCAAAAAATTCAAAAGCGGCCACCAACACTCAAATGTGGAGCCCCTTTTTTTTCTCTTTTGTGAGTTGTGCAATCTGCTTCTCTGTTCTTAAACTGGCTGAAACCCTTCTTGTTTTTAACTCCTAGTCAGTAAAGATACAATATACAAAGTCAGCGGAGAATCTGATTCTGCCTCGAAAAGAGCAAAAAATCTGCAAATAGTAATACTAATAGATTTTTTACATCCCTAACCATGTGGGTTGACCTCATTTGGAAATTAATTACCTTGTCTGATTTTTTCAATCACATTTCTTTCTCAAAAAGACTCACTAATTTTGGGATTCAAGGTAAATCAACACATATTTTCAGCTTGTTAAGCAATAAACTTTATATAGTCATTTATAGTTGGAATCGATTCTTACCCAAGTCAAATTTATTCGAATCAAATAATTATATAATAATTATAATTGATTTAAATTTGACCCCAAGTGATCCTTATCTAAAATTTCAGCAGTAGTATTGTTCTGTTTTCTTAGTTTGGGTTTCTTTTCTTCTATTTTGTGAATTTAAAGATATTTTGGCTGGTGCACCCATACAAAAACAGTTATCCGGTTGCGGGTTGGGTCTGACGGGTCAGCCTGTAACAAATTAAACAGCTCGGTTGCCCCGACGACTACATCAAACTGAATCCAATGAGCGGAAGCGAGGGCAGCTCGGGGCATTCCGCCGCCGGAGACGGGCAGCTACCGCAGTCGACGGAGAGAGATAAGAAGAAAGAGAAGGCGCGGGTGAGCAGGACGTCTCAAATTCTGTGGCACGCGCACCAGAATGACACCGCCGCAGTCAGGAAGCTACTTGAGGAGGATCCAACACTGGTGCGCGCTAGAGACTATGATAATCGGACTCCGCTCCACGTGGCCGCAATCCACGGCTGGATCGACGTCGCCAAGTGTCTTCTGGAGTACGAAGCAGATGTCAACGCTCAAGATCGCTGGAAAAACACGGTGAATTTCATTACCATTCCTAAACATACATTCATTTCTGTGCTTGTTTAGTTGTTGAGTTTGTGTCTGGGAGGTGATTGTGTCTGTTTTTGTTTGCAATAACTAATTCGATTCACGATATGCTGAATTTACTGGTACTTTCTTTCTTCCAGAATATGGTAAAATATGCCGTTTATGGTGCAATTTTGTTTCAACTGTGTCTATGCCTTCTCTTTACATATGAAGTTGCTGTAACTAACTGGGGAGGGAATACTTTGATTCATTTTTCATTTTTAGTTTAGTGTTTAAATTGAATATTGAATAGCATGTTTAAATAACATATGATATTCAAGAATGTCAAAATTATAATAAAAAGATTGTTTTTTGAAGTTCTCCTCAAAATTTAGTCTTAGGACATCTTATGTGTTGCCATGTAGTATACTGAAGAAAGTAACTAGTTTATTTCAGTTCAGACTCCAGAGGTGAACTTAGGTGGTGTTTGCAAATGCTTAAAATAAGTATTTATATTGAAATAAGCTTAAAAGAGTATTGTTGTTTTACAACT
This sequence comes from Sesamum angolense, assembly GCA_034509725.1. NCBI lineage: Eukaryota > Viridiplantae > Streptophyta > Magnoliopsida > Lamiales > Pedaliaceae > Sesamum > Sesamum angolense. The sequence continues at coordinate 1,610,655 of JACGWL010000006.1, read as the reverse complement.
TCTGGATTTGAACTGAGTTGATTTTTTTTTTTTTTTTGCACTCCTAAGGTTTACTATTGCTTGACTTACAACTTTTTCTAGAACTTATTACCACAAAAGCAAAAGCTATGCAAACACCCCTTTTAATATGGGAGTTTTTCATGAATGCATGATATTGCTTTCATTAAATTTTTATTATATTGATAAAAAATTTAATTGCTAGTAGGTCCATATTAGTGCAAATATAAGGAAATGAAGTAGGCTGATTTAAGTGGATAAGATTGGATCGGACCTAAAATGCATATGGCATTTAGGGGATTGCACCTATCTACTTCTTTGGCTACGTAACATAATTTTGTTAGTTTGCTAGACACAACTTCCTTCTACAGGTCTGTATTCCCACTTGCCATGCTATGCATATATGCACAGAAGACATCTGCAACTGCCCATGGATTTACTTCTTTTGCCCCAAATATTATTAGTGTGCTCTGATATGGAATAGATAATAATCTGTGATGGACCCTCTATCTAATTGCTACTCTAAACTTATATAGCTGCTCTTCTCGCTGAAATTTGTATTTGTCAAACAGCCCTTAGCTGATGCGGAAGGAGCAAAGAGATCTGGCATGATTGAATTATTAAAATCCCATGGTGGACTATCTTATGTAAGTTTCATGCATCTTACTTGCATCCTTCCTCTTGTGCAATAGAGACTGTGTGAGTACCGGAATGCTGTTTAGTATTGGATGCTTTATTTGGTCCTCTGTGTGTGTGTGTGTCTGTTTTTCTCAATTTGAAACAAATTTCTCTTTCCATTCTCGGAACTTGAAATATTTGGGAAGTCTGCATATTCTTCTGAAATGCATAATTTGTTTGATTGAGGCATAATTGTTTTTTCATTTCCCATTTGTTCTTCTTATTTCTCTTTAATTTTATGTAAATTCTTTTCTCGTTTGTTGGGCTCATCTTTACGTTTAATATGCATGATTTGCGACCGAATCACTGAAATCACGAGGTAACTTTTCATACTAGCCAGAGCATTTCCATGATTGTCTTCTTGTATATTGGAAGATAAAAATGGGTCTCTCGGTGAAGCTATGAGTAGCACAATTCTTTTGTTTGTGGAATGCTTTATAAGAAAATTGACCTTTCGTAATCCCTGAAGCCATAATGAGATTAATGACATGCTCAAGTTTGTTGAATTTAGATTATGTCCTCATCTCATCTTTATGTGAAATTCATTCTATAATTTCTTGCCTTGCTTTTCATTTGGATAATTATTATTGGATATTTTGCAGGGTCAAAATGGAAGCCATTTTGAACCAAGACCTGTACCACCCCCTCTACCAAATAAGTGTGACTGGGAGATAGACCCTGATGAGCTGGACTTCTCAAACTCAACTCTTGTTGGGAAGGTCCGGATCCATTTGCAGAATATTACTGATAAGACTCCTACCTAATCAATAAAATTATAGACTAGTCACCGATTAGTTAGTTGAAAAATCTACTGAAATAATCTGATTCTCTTTATTGAAATAATTGGCATTGATAATTTCAATCTGTTTCCAATTAAAAGACTACGGCTTTCTTAAATCGCATCAGCATGTTTTGGCCTTATCTTCTTTTTGCACCAAGTGGAACATTTCTATATTTCTAATCAGGAAATATGTTTACTGTTGAACTGCACATCAGACCAATTTGGTTTGAGGGTTCCATATGGTTCAGGATCTGCCCTCCGAGAATCTAAGATTCTTCTTCATAGACCCTGTTGTTGCTGCCTTTTCGCTCTCATAGCATGTTAACATCATCTTCATATATTCTGGTACCATATTATATTGAAGCCAAAATAACTTTATGTTCTTGTAGTTCAATCACTCCGTCCTGCTCAATTTTTTAGGACATGTTTGCTTTTTCCTCTTTTGATGCCCTAAATGTTGCTGTTGCTCTTGTTACTACATCTAATGTTTGAAACTTTTTTTAAAAGCTCTCACTGCTTACGGTTTATATTGGTAGGGGTCTTTCGGGGAGATAGTAAAAGCTTCTTGGCGGGGGACACCAGTAGCTGTCAAACGCATTCTTCCAAGCCTTTCGGATGATAGATTAGTGATGTATGTTTCTTCAATATGTTCTTGCAATTGATAATTTTCCAATCTTCCTTTTGATTAGTATATAACATCATGCAACTTGTATGCCTGATTGGGGTTTGCTCCAAAATTCTATGATAAGATCTGGGAAAATTAAAAAGGGTGGCTTTCTGGTTTGTCTTAATCTATATGCCAAACTTGGTTTTGATTTATTTAGCTTGATAGTCGGAGTTAATTTTAATATACTATAATTATTTATTTCTGCCTTTTGCCTCCCTGTCATAAGGTAAATTTTACCTTATCGCTCGCTTTCATTTCAGTCAGGACTTCAGGCATGAAGTCAATTTGCTAGTGAAGCTTCGTCATCCAAACATTGTCCAATTTCTTGGAGCAGTTACCGAGAAAAAGCCCTTAATGTTAATTACAGAGTACTTGAGAGGGGTTAGTGAGTTTATTTTATCCCTGTATGGAAGTATCAACCATTTGACCTCATTATGTCCTAACCGTGGGTTTCCATTTTCTATTCTTTTATAGGGTGATCTTCATCAGCACCTAAAGGGAAAAGGGCCACTGAATCCATCAACAGCAGTAAATTTTGCAATGGATATTGCTAGGTACATTGGAATTAGTTTATTGGTTTAGTTGCTGTTCGCCGGAGAACTCCGGACCTTCACCATATGTCTTTTGTCAATCATCCTTTTCCCATGATTATAATTGTTTTCATGGGTACCCAATGTATGATTATAATTGTTTTCATCAGGGTAAATATTCATCCAAATTGCATACCTTAGGTGTGGAGTTCAACATAATTCTGTGTATTTATTGATTTGTTTGTTTATCTTGGCATTTGTTGGATGGATTTACAGCGTATTTAGCTTCCTATAGGTAGGCAGCAGAAGTTGCATCTAATTAGAATTTGAATGTTATTGTTGGAACTTATTAGGCAGCCTTATGTCAAGCAATGTGATAACGACACATTACATATGCATGCTTATAATAGAAATTTGAAATGGTTGAGCAATCTAGCTATTTTATTCTGTGTTAATGAATATGTTGTATCCTAATTTGATTCTCGTAATCACGTCTGGGCAGAGGCATGGCTTATCTCCATAGTGAGCCCAATGTTATAATACACAGAGATCTTAAACCAAGGTCAGTTGGTTTCATGCTTGGTAATTCTGTGCCCTGTCCTGGGGAATTTCAAGAATCCTTGTTTCTGAATCCTATACTTTTCCAGGAATGTTCTGCTTGTCAACACAAGTGCTGACCATTTAAAAGTAGGAGACTTTGGGTTAAGCAAGCTCATAAGGGTACAACATTCTCATGATGTGTACAAATTGACTGGCGAGACAGGAAGCTGTGAGTAACTATCTGAGAACAGTTTTTATGTGCAGCTAGGAATCCAAGTTTTTTGCTTATGCTGTATTGTCTTGTTATGTAATTTCAATAGACCGTTACATGGCTCCTGAAGTCTTCAAGCACCGGAAATATGATAAGAAGGTCGATGTTTTTTCTTTCGCAATGATACTGTACGAGGTAATTTTATTTTTGTGGTGGCCTACAACAAATTGATCATGCTTGAGACAAAGTAAAGCGATGTTTAACTGTTGCAGATGCTTGAAGGTGAACCTCCATTATCACATTACGAACCATATGAAGCAGCAAGATATGTGGCAGAAGGACACAGGCCAATGTTTAGGGCAAAAGGTTTCATCCCTGAATTGAGAGAGTAAGTATCTATGCGATCTTCTTACCATGTAATACACTACTGATAATCGAGATTGAGGAACCGAGAAAGAAAAAGCCAATAGTACCTGGATTATCACTAATGGAAATAAGTCTTCATTGGTTTACCAATGCCTACCACATGAAGGAACTCTCTTTTAATTGGTTTCATCATCATAATATTCAAAAACCTCTCGATGTGAAAAGTTACCGGCAGTACTAGAATGATACACATCAGAATTCCAAAATAAGATCCCTCCTATAGTTGTGTTGTCTTGTCTATGGAATAAATGAGAGACCACCATATTCATTGAACTGAAAGTTGTCCTATTCTCTGTTGAGCTGAAAATTGTCCTAATATAATCTCTGTCGAACTGAAAATTGCATAGGTTAACTGAGCAGTGCTGGTCAGCAGACATGAACCAGAGACCACCTTTCCTGGAGATTTTGAAGAGACTTGAAAAGATCAAGGAACTGCTACCAACTGATCATCATTGGCACATCTTTACATCATGATAAGAAGCCTGAGACTGCAAAAATGTCAAGATCACTTACTTTCTTATCAGACAATATCTCCTTTAACCCCAGGTCTTATGGGATGAGATGGATTGCTAATAGGCTTTGTGCTTGGTGAGTTTGCAAGACTAGTTGCTGCGACCAATTTCACTGTACAATCCAGAGTTTATTGTTGGAAGTGGTTATGCAGTTAAAACTTCCTTCCAAAATTCCCAATACTAATCTGAGTGGGTTTTACAATGCTTGCCTTGATCAACATTCTTGATTGACTTGTGTTGTGTGTAAATTTTTCTTTGCTGTAATCTGAAGTAGCTCAAACTGAGCAACTTTTAGTAATCTCAAACAGAATAGATGCTGACTCCATGAAAATCTGTATTTCCAAGTCCCACATTGTGTTTGTCTTGTTTTATGCCAAAGTAGCTGTTGAAGACATGTTTGCCACAAATCAAATTTCTTATAACCATTTACTTGTTGTGTACATGTATCAAGCTTCATCAGTCATTCAGCTACTGTTCTTGTCTTCTTGACGAAGTAGAATATGGCTACATGGCTTTTCTACCTGAGCTTTCACTGGAAATCTGGGATGCATTGAGTGGCAAGTGGCAAATGGCAAATGCTAAGCATACAGCAAAGCTGTTTTCAGAGGGTTGAGGCAGGCGACCTCTTTTTACTGCTCATTTCTGCAGTTTGCGTCCTAACCTCTAGAGCATGTGTATATCGTTCAAGATAAAAATAAATATGTATAGCCAAAAACAATCTTTTTATCACATTGAACTGAAGTCGTCATTCTCTAGGTGGAAAATTGTACAGCAATTCAGGAGTACATTAAATAAGCTTCTTCTTCTGAAAGAACGACTTCAAATGCCAAAGCTGCAGTCCTGCCACAGATAGGGAAACAAAAAGCGACAGAAAACTCAACCATGCCATTTTGGAGTTGGTGGATGTATTCAGTTGCTGCATCTCTTCTTCCCTGAAATAAGTATCAACCAAATCTCAGATGTTGGAATTTGAGTAGTATGATTGATGAAACACGGAAAAGTCCTCCAGAGAACTTACCTTTCACGCAGATAAAACATCTCATCATGGATAGATTGGACTGTATCAAACATTTTCTTCAATTCCAATTCCATTAACTGGTGACAACAAAGAAAAAGAAGATTAGTTTGAGTAGAAAAAGGAGGACAAGATGTACTTTTATACTTTCCAAGCATGATCAACTTGATGAAGTATAAGAAAGACAGTCATAATTTAATAAGTTTTGAGCTGCAAACATGGGTTGACACGGGGTACTGCGTGCGTTCTAGAGTTAAGAGGAAACTGCCATATGGTTTTATTTCTGTCCTGTCATTTAGGACGGAAAACAACCCAATAGCTTAAAGATAGATAGGCAACCCCACAAAGTGAAATCCTAAAAGGAAGAAAGAAAGATAGAAACTACAACTCTAACTCCGGTCGACTCACAACCATCCTCAGGAAAAGAAAAATAAATACAAGAAACACAAAGAACTGAGATTATTTTCATCTTTGGCACGTTAGGATAGAAGCTAAAAGAAAAGCAAGTAAAGCTATGCATAGAAGAAGAATGAGCACTTACTTCAACAGAACCTTTCTTGGCAACATTGGTCCAATCCTTGGCAGCAACACCAGACTTCCAATCAAAGTCAATGGTGATGGTAGTGGAAGGTTTGTGATCAGCAGCAGTAAAGCAAGCCATGTAATCACCTGCCTCTACTGCATGAAATGCAAAATGCCCCTCATTTACATTGTCCGAATGGTGATAGCTATTTCCATATGAAGATGTCACCTATGAGTTCAACAAAATTCAGAAAATTTACAATCAACCCTCGCGGAAAACAGAATAGTATAACTGAAATACGAATACAAAGTAAAGAAAAATATAACTAACTTGTCTCCGTAACTTAAAACCCATACGGAAGCCATTATCTTAAAAATATTTTCTTGTATACAGCAGTTCAAGCAAAATCTATAAATGACACAGTGAACCATGAAAAGAAACAGCAGGCAAGTTCTTAAAAAGCATAGGTTTTTTTGAGTGGTTAATGATGCCAAAAAAAAAAGAAGCATATAAATAATACAATATAATGAAAATAAGCAAAACACATTTCCACACAAGGAAATAAGTATCATTGAACTTTGGCTTTATGTTCTCTCACATTAGGGAGACAATATATATAGTAAATATACCTAACAATATAAGCTGCAAAGAAGATTTAATCCTTTTTAACTAATCATAATCTTTCAAACTTCTCCCAAAACCCTAATCTTTCAGAAAATCCATCAAGTGAATAGTCTTAGCAAAAAGAAGTCTCACGCAAACAAAAAGAAAATAAGTTATATCCAGGAAGTTTCTAATTTCAAGATGTCAAATTTTTGTTCCAAAGTTGCCATCAAAACCGCTACATTTCCAAATATAAGTCGCAAAGCCCATTCAGCAAATCGAGCCGAAACAGAGCAGCGGCAACAAAACAACACCAGACCAAATTCAAGAAAAGACACATGGGAATTGCACAGTTACAGAAAGATCCAAACTTTCAGCAAAACCATTGTTATCGAATCAAAGTATAGAGTAGAAACTAATTTGACCAAGAATCGAATAATTTCACACACACACACACACACACACACACACACACACACATATATATATATATATATATATATATATATATATATATATATATATATATATACATACATATAAACCCTGGATAGAGAACAGTACCCGGACACTGATTTTGTGGGAATCAGGTAAAGGTTGTCCCTCATTAAGGTTTACAATTTGGTACTTTCCCACAGTCATTGAGTTGCTCTTGATATCCTCCGCTATGCATTTGGTGTGACCAGGCTCCAGATCGAATCGGAGACACTCCACCCCCGTCCATAACAGTAAAATTGAAACTAAAAGCAGGCAAACACTCTGTCCTTGGATTTGGATATTCATAGTAACGATCCTAAAACAAGAAAAACCAATAATTTCTGGGTCAACACCTTCGATTTAGGAAGTGGCGTCCTATACTTGTCCCGATAACAGTGTAAGCGGAGATGAAATCGGAAAAGGCAAATGAATCAGAGGGAGAGGAGAGAAAGTCCAGTGAATTCTTTCCTCGCTGAAATCACTTGTACGGAATCTTCTTGTCTTCTAATTCTTGATTTTCGTTTTGTTTTTTAATGCAAGATATAACTCCATATTATTATTATTATTAATAATATTATATAAATTATGATGTCACTAAATACTTGTATCAGCCAATGAGGGCATTACACGTAGAACACTAAGCGTCGATTTTTGGCATAAATGAATTTGTCTTGGGCCCATTGAGCTCTACTTGGGCCTATCTATTCCCTGTTAACGAGCTCTAAAAACTAAAACAAGGCCTCAGATGGGCCGATAAGGTTTAAAACTAGTAGTCATGACTGTCTTGGGTTGAATTGCATCAGCTCGGCCCACTAGTCAAGATTTTACCATGTTAAATTCTCCTTTGTTATCCAATTTTCTTGAGATGATTTTGATTTTGCATTTAGTATTATATCGATTGTATCAATACATTAATATAATAAAACAATAAATAAAAATTTAATATAACTTTTGAAATACATCAATGTAACTGTAAATAAATTATAACAACTTATAGGAAATAAAAAATACTCACATATTCAATGGAATTCAAACTCATAATTTTGAACTTATTCATGTTCTCAAACTCGTAGAAATATCAACCAGTTGAAATGCCTCCTACTAGCTGGTCAAATGAGAAATACTACTTACAACAGGTCCTTTAGTTACTGTTTTCCAAGATATGTTTTTGCATGAACAAATGTAAGTAATGGAGCAACTACTTTTACCTGGTGCACGGAATTGGAACTCCTGAGGACAAGGGCATTTGCTATGGATTGTCTAAAAGAATTTTTTTCTTTTTACTGTGTTTTATGTATGTTGAGCTCCACTTTTCATTCTGCACCTTCAAAGGTAAATAGATAAAGAAAAGAAAAAACGGAATTCGTTGGGATACAGATGAAAAAGGAAATGCTACTGGGACCTGAAGATTTGCGACAGTTCCAGAATCTTTCATCTCAAATGGCAGCGCTGTATTTCATAGTTTCTGTCGCCAGTAATGTTTTCGTTGCCCCTTATGATGGGAGCAAGGGTCGTGGAAGGCCACCGTAGGTACCAGAATGAAATCGAACAACTGGATACTCTATCTTCATAAACTAATACATCTGATTGACTATTTTGCAGGTATCTTGGGTACAAAAAAACATTCCAACTTGATCGGAGATGGCTCATAGAATTGTTGGATTTACATCACAATGGAACTCTCTCCTTGGATTAGTTTTCAGTTGCAGTACGGCTGGCTCGTGAGAGAAGAATGGGTCAGCCAGTTAGCCGTATGGTTATTCCAGACAAGCCTAAAGAAAATGATTATTTCTTCGCAAATCCTCAAGAATGTTTGTATGAGAGGATCAAGCTGTGGCGACTTATCAGTGCCACAGCCTGTGTGCATGGTGTAGTGGCGGAGTCAAAGCAATGTGCAATCTAATAAGCCAACTTTTCATTCAAAGAGTGACAGCAATGTTCTCAACAAGCAATCTAGGAAATAGCCAAGGATCGGCTGTTGCTGCAGAGGCCTATAAAGATGTGATCTTCATGTCAAGTGACTGATATGACTTACAATTTTACTACGAAAGAATGATCACATTCTCAAATTGCCATCTTTGAAGAGTTCTTCCCCTCCTGATTGTATGGAGCAGAAATCTGAATATTCCAAGAGAAGAAGAAAGTATATGGTTGATTATTTTGCTAATAGAAACTTCAAAATTCCTTTGTTCTGGTTATGCTTGTGTTGGCTTTGGCATTTTGCAGGTCAGTGAACTCAAAATCTGAGGCAAAACCAATGCTTTACACAACGTGTTTGCTATTCGCTTATTCAGATGAGAAGTGTTATCCCTTAAATATACCGTCTCTTCATTTATATTAACAGGGATATAGCAGAACTAAAACGCCACTCTCTCTAAAATAAACTTTATTTCTCAAAGCTCAGGCAAACTTGAAAGTTACCAATAACAAGAAATTCTCTTCCATCCAGCGGGGAATAGTGAATACCATACAGGTAAAGGCAATTTTAAATTTCTTCAGGAGTTACAGCAATCGGATTCTGAAAAGAAACTGAATAAGAAACCTAGCTTTTACCTCCTTAAGCCACACATCTATGATAAGTTCCTATTCCAATTTCCATCAACTTATGTAAGTGGTGATGATACCAGAAACTGGAGCAGCCGAGGCTAATAAATAGAAGAGCTAGTGAATATTTGTCAAGTCTAATTGACTAGAATGCAAGGAGCCCAAGACATATAAATAATAAAAACTCAGCAGCTTTGGGAACACCAGCAGCAGCTGCAGCCTGCATTGTCCAATTAGAACCTTCTCACAAAACTTATATTTACTATCAAAGTGATTGGAGAAAAGTTCCAAAAAAGGGAAAGAAAAAGAAAAATAAGTTATAGGCATGCACATACACAGAGATAGACAGACTCGCATTAAGAGTACCTGCCCCTTTACTATGTCATTGGTGAGTTGTAGAGAGGATTTATCAAATGGCAAACCAAATTTAAATCAATGAGATGTGAGAGTGCCAAAAGAGCTAGCCACTCCGAAGTTCAAGGTTGAGAATCAGGCATTAGTACGACTGATTCCTGTTGCTGTAAACAATTCTAAAAGAAAATGCTCTGGAGTAATGGACGCAAAGAGATACAGCATATGCTCTCCCAGATCAACCGAATTGAAACACACCAACTGCACACCCCCAGATTTGCAATCAAATTGTTTTATGACTTAAGCAATCAGCACAACATCCTGGCTACAAGCATTTCTAATATTCAAAAGTACACTCCTAGACAAACAACATCCTCTATTCCCCCTTTTATTCCACAAGAACATTTCATAATCCCATCTCACGGAAGAAAAAACTCAAATTCACATAGCCAAAATAGGCAGCATAACTGCACAAGATAAAAATTTCAAGATAACATTATAGACTGTAAGTTGACAAGATTCTAAGCTAATATCAGCAATGTGCACTGAAAGAATTTCCATTCATTGTTCAATACAATTATTCAAAATATATGAATTTCTGTCAGAAAATCTGAAGTTTTCTGTTAAATTACCTCGAATTCCTAAATCTCAAGTGTCCAATCTGTAAACATAGCCGTATAATCAAGACAGCAACAAAACTTGTATTAAATCAAGACGTCTCCTTTTTCTCAGAACCATCTGAAGGTTCTTCCTTCTCCTTCTTCTCCGATTCTTCATCGCCGCTTTCTTGGTTACTCAACCTTTCTTTCTCCTCCTCCAATTGCTTCACGGCCTCCTCCTCAGCAGCCTTCTCAGCCTGCAAAAGAGGTGCGTAGTAATCAGAATGCGCTTCCATGCACTTCTTCAGAGCAGCAGTTGCCTGAAAACACTTCTCCACGATATCCTCTTTGTTCTTCTCTCCTTCCTCCACACACTTCTCCCATTCTATAAACGAGTCCTTACATCCACCCCCTTTCATAAACAAACAAAACCCGCACTCACCCTCCTCTTCGTCACCTTCTCCTTCCTCATCTTCTGAAGCCTTTCCCAAAAGGGTCTCATCTTCAGCTGGATTTTCTTGGTTTTCAGTTGGTGGATCTCGAGCTTCTAGAACTGGCGTTTCGGATTCTGGGGTTTTGGGCTGGTTGGAGGGTTCCGTTTCAGACTTCGATTGTGGGTCCTGTGAGGAATTTGAAGAAGTCATGGCGGAGGTGGAGGATGCGGTGGCGGTGGAACTAGGGTTTGATAGTGAAGGCGCGGACAGAATGTCTCCCATGGCTGCTGATCTTAAACCTCCTCAAACCCCTCTCTCTCTGTCTCTCACAAAAATATTTTAATGGTATTTCTTTTTATTACTTATTTATTTTCTTAAGGTCAAAAGAAATTTCGTTTTGGAATACTATTCTTCAACGAGATCTGGGCGGACAATCCAATTTCAGTATTAATGTACACCTTTTTTTTTCCTCCTTTTCGGAAATTTTATTGTAGACTACAAACTACGCAACCTACCCTCAAATTTATTTATTTAGTTATTTTCGCTGATAAGGACTCTGCCATGTTTGGCTTTATTTTTTATTTTTAGTTTTTAGAGAAAAATATGTTCTGAATTTAACTCACGAAATAAATCTAATGATTAATTATCTTTTGAGGGATAGTTCAACGGTTTCGACTGAAAATTTCCTAGCGGAAAGCTTTTATGTTTGAATCTGGATGTGCGATGGAAAAAAAAGAAAGAAAGAAAGAACTCCTAGAATGATTAATCAAAGCCGAAAACTTTTACCATAAGCATTGTTCAACAGAAAGCCTAAACCTAACTGATTAACACCTCCAGGAATGACAAATACAAGAGTATAATCATGACGAGGCAATAGGGCACCCATTCACCGTACAAGACTTTTTCAATTTTGACAAAATCATGCTCGGTACAACCAATTTCTGCATTTCTGTATCCATGTGCTTGATTTCACTTTGATCATGCAGACAAGATTCCCGGAGAAGGAACAAGATGGCAGCACAAACCATTGTGTTCATTGTTCACCAGGATTTTGCTTAATCCCACTGCAACAGAAGAAGTGTGGTAGTTTTACCCGACCGCATACCCTGCCGAGACACAACATTTTGTGAAGAACTGAATTGCTTAACTGATCACAACTAACAAGGTAGTGAAGTATGATGTTAGTTCAATTCAAGTTTACTGCAAAGCGGTTACAGAATTGATTGCAATGGTGCATAGGCTAATTGTTTCAAAATTCAGGTCATTATAAAGTTCAAACCACACATGCTTCCTATCAGTTTTTTCTCAACATAAAAATTCATAGCAACATCCTTGCAAAGCTAAGTAAAACACAACCAGTTACTCTGAAGAAAACAGAGGTCCCAGCAAACTTTGTGAATGCTATTAGCAGATTTTGGGTATACGTCACGAAAAATTTCAGAAGGTCATGCTACCATTGACAAAACAAAAACACCTTACTTGCAACGTATGATTACAGGTACAGGTTTCAAAGCCTTGGGTCCATTTCTGATACCTCTCTTGTGTGGAGTGACCTGCATTTTACATTGTTATGGTAAGATTCCAGAAGCATTCATCCATTTACATGTTCTAATGATTGTTCAAGGCTTTTGAGCAAGAGAAATATGAAGGCTTTCCCACATGGATTTCTAATAATTTTGATATGTGAAAAGAAAATGGAGAAGCACCAATATCTGATGAAAATAGTCATGCAGTATTACTTGAATGTGCTAGCTGAAACAAGTGCAACGGGAATGAGAAGAATCAGTCGAAGCCTTTAAAGCTAATGCTCGAAGAATATTAAAAGATCCAAGTACTGAATTGAACTAGATCATCAGGGTATTCATTGGCCAAGCCTCCAATCATGTGGACAGGTTCCTAACATTTAACCCAATATTCTTGACAAAGCAACTGGTATATATCATGACTTGAAGGCTCTATAATAGACAGAACAAATACAGGTCAATACAACACACATACTCCTTTTGGTAAAGGGATTATCAATTTAGATATGATTACGAAGCAATCGAGACAAGAATAGTTCCTAAATGACTTAAGAGTGCAGACTCCAACCTGAGCCATAAGGTCACCTAACACTCTAGCAACATAATCAATTTAGCATGGCAAATACTTCTAATCGGTGGGGGTGGGGGTTGAAGAAGCTAAGCTGCATATAGTCACATGTCCAGAAACAACAGCAAAGATGAAAATGCCAAGCACAATACAAGCACAAATATAGTTAACCATGAAATACAGCAAATTATGTAGAAAACTGATCGTAAAAGGAAATATACACTGATATTCTGCTCTGAGCTAAGTCCTATCGTTCATAGAGCTTTGAATTATAGTCACACTCCCCTAAACCCTAAAACCTCAAAGAAAATAACTAAGGCAGAACCATAGATCCATCAAATATCAAACAAACAGTGAACCAGGAAAAAAGAACAACGAAAATCTGAATAAAATAATTATCATTTGAGTGACGCGTAGTTGAAACTTGAAAGATATATCTCCGAGAAAAATCAAAAGCCAGAAAAGAGAACATACTTTCTTTTTTGGGACAGCCATGAGCTCAATGGACCCACTGAAGGGGGAAACATTCGGGATTTCAACTCCGATGTTGTAATTATTTTCATTCTCCGGCAAAACCAACGGCGGCAATGTGGTGTTGATAGGGTTGCTGATGGCCGCTTGAAGCGGCGCTGGTTGGGCCGTTGAGTGGACCCACCGCCGGATGCCTCCTGACCCGCACCCAGCTTTTCCCCCGACGCTTCTTAGTATCGCCGCTCTCAAGGCCATGTCGTTTCCGGTCAAGTTAAGGCCGAGCTACGCTACACTCCAGGTACAGCAGACCTACGGAAAATAACAAACGTCAAGACGCATAAACTGCTATGAATTAAGCCCAATTCAACATTCTTAGAAACTGGGCCCTTTTCATTTACCAGCCCAAATGCACATTTTCAAGAAACCGGACTATCTTACTAGCACTACCCATACCCTCTCAATTAATTATTTGAACATTAAATTTCGGTGAGCTTCCCTGATATTTATTATAATTATAATATTTATTCATTATTTAAAAAAATTACAAATATTTTTTATAAATAACAGACATTTGAAAAATATCTCATTATTTGGACAAAATGTATTTTTCAAGCCCTTGCAATTTTAAAATTATATTGTTTCAAAATATAAATTTTAATCATACTATTTCGTACCATCAATATTTAAATTGACTTAGCATCATAACGGGAGATGTTAGGTTCAAATGCAGATACCCCCACCCCCACCCCATTGCAATAATGATAATAATAATTTAAAAAAAATGTGCTATATTCATTCTATAAAATGCAACATTCTTACTATATCAAGAATGGGGACAATGGAGTTAATAACTGGTAGTGGAACATTCTTCATGCCAGAAATTATAATAAGATCTTTTAACCCCACTTGAAGGTATATATGAAAACATGCATGTGTCTATCTATTTATTTTGCTTCTTGATGTATAGGCAGACCAGATATGGACCACAATTTCATAAACAATTATGAAGCCATCAATTAAATTCTCACCACTAATGACTGAACTCAAATAATAATAAGTTTGGGTAAGAATTTTCAACATTAATCTTACACTTTATTGGTGCATCTTTATTACCTACTCACGGAGAAAGTACAGTACGTACCCTAACCAAATGTATGAGCAATTAATGCCTTAAAACGCATTAGCGTCAACAGCTCGAAAACGTAATTATCAGAAGGTCCGGACGTTTGTGGAACATTAATTCTTGGAGGAAGATGTGAGAAACCCTGCTGCATGAAGCCTGGAATCCATAAGGGATCAGCATAATCAACAGGGTTGTTGGTCATGATCATATCATGGATCTGATCCATTGATGATGAGTAGTCGTGGTCAATGATGCCCTTCACCTCATCAACAATCATCATCATCATCATCATCTTGATCATAGTTATATAATGAGTACTAGGTGGTCCATTAACTGTCCATGGACTCGACACTTGGACACTATTTATGTTTGTGATGGATGATGAGTTCTGATCGAATAATGAGACGGTTGGGATGGGGCCCAAGTTGTCTGACAAGTTTAATTGAAGGCCGCCGTTGTAGGTTAATAATCCACTAGGTGTGGTGGCATTCGACATGTCTTTTCCAGGGTAATTCGTCCAGGCCCACACTTTGAGCACGTCCAAACACGGCGGCCGTCGTGGTGGAGCTGCGGCAGCGGTTGTGGGTTTGTTGAGCAAGTGGGTGGAAGGGTTGGAGATGAGTTTGGAGTCGCGGACCAGCCTGGCTTCGGCCTCAAGCCGAGCCGTTTCCCATTGAGCCATGTGGGAAAGATTGGCAAAGTCGTGGGGGCGACCACAGACGAAGGCGTGGTTCTTGAGCTTGTGAGTCGTTGGATCAATTCCCATGTTACTCAGTCTCTTCTTCAGATGACTGTTCCAGTAGTTCTTTATCTCGTTGTCAGTCCTTTTTGGTAAGTGAGCTGCTATGGTCGACCATCTATCAAACAGTTAATGTCACGTACAAACCAAAATTAGCACTTTCATTAATACTATAATTCTTCAAATTAAGACTATAAATAAAGGATGAAGGAGCAGCTTAATTTTAGGCACAACTGTAGGAATCTCTTGCCCTCGAGTGTCGCATGGAATATCTTCTGTTGGAGTCATAGCTACTACTCAAAAGGTCAGCTCTTACTGTAACTCGATCAAAATATAAAATGGACAGAAACAAATTTGTGTAACTAAATTATGAGCCCATTTTACACTACAGCATAAGATAATATTTTACAATTTTTATGAACGATTAAAATAAATTTTAAACTAGTTATATGTATTAAATCAATATAATTTTGATCTTCTTAAAACATAATTATTAATAGAAAAAATTAATTAGTGATACATTTACAGTGATAATACGTATACAAAGCAATAATTTATTATTATTATTATTATACATGTTTCACTAATTATGTATACTGACAACTTTATAAATAAAATTTAAAATATCGCTTTATTTAAAGCCATATTATTTATATTCTTTGTTTTTTTTTTCCCCTCTGTAGTGTTAATCCCAGGTACTAAGATAATAATTGATTTGTTGATTGCTGAGGTAATGGTAGCAAAATTTTGTTAGTTCCAGGCATTTGATGCGTACAGAATCAAAACTCAATAACTGTATCTTGCTTCACACTTCACTGCAGGTAATACAATAGATTTTGTTATAAATTTGGTGGTCAGAGCAGAAATGGCAGAAACAAGATTGTAGCTCGCCCTAATTCGTGGTTAAAGATGTTGTAATGATCCATCACTGAACTAATTACCTACAATTATTGAAATAATCAGAAGATGAATTGAACATTTACAGACCTGTTTCCGAGAAGGGCATGAAGTTGAATGATGGTTTGTTCTTCTTGAATGCTGAACTTTCCTCTCTTAATGTCAGGCCTCAAATAATTTTTCCACCTTAGTCTGCAGCTTTTCCCGCATCTCTGGAGCCCTGCTCGTACACCCCCAATTTAGATTTGCACATATTTTTCTTAATATTTGATATAATTATAAATACTTATTCGTTGTTTTAAAAGTATATTCGATTAATTTTAACGTCCAATCATTTCATTAATCTCCGTCAGATTTCTATTTAATTTTTATGATGAATTTATCAAAATACTTGTTTAAATTAACAATTATAATTTATACATTTTAAAATATTTTTATGGATAATATATATGTCCCATAAAATATTGTTGAATTGCCTGATAAAATATTCACAAAACGAAGCTATAAAACAAAAAACTAGGAAATTAGTTAAGATTTTTTAAGCTCCATTCTCGGAAAAAAAATCACATTAATTTATTTTTCAAATTTCAAGAAATTTCCTAAATTCTAACGACATAATATTTTATAACTCTATTACGTACATTACCCATATTCTAATATTATATATTTTAATAACTAATATTCAAGATAAAATTTAATAGCTTAATTAAATTATTTTTATAAGATACACATATATATATATATATATATATATATATATATATATCTCTTCAAACTGCATTGCATGCATGATTTTAAAACTATAAAGTAAATGATTAAAATCATGAGTAGTTCATACATACATACATATATATATATATATATATATATATATATATATATATATATATTATATATATAGAGAGAGAGAGAGAGAGAGAGAGAGAGAGAGAGATTAGAATTATTGAATTATTAGATACCAGCTTTGGGAGGGAGGGTGCGCCAGCTACCATGGCCATGTTGTTGGATGTATTGGAGAAGCTTGTGGTCTTCTTCAGGTGTCCATGGCCCTTTCTTCAGTTCGACGACGTTGTCCCAGCCTCCACCACCTGCCTTCACCTCCATTTCTTCCCGTTCCTCAAAATATAAGAACCTACGTACACACTCAATGGTCAGAGAATAGTACAAATAGTAGATTCAGAGACATCTGCTGCAGATCTAGTATTATTGGTTTGCGTCGAAACCCTGTGCGCACTACACTTTATAAGGATCAAAAATTGTAATCACGTGTACGTTTCAATACGGGCTTCATTGTTTTCAGCAGTTGAAGATCATGTGGATTCAAAGTACATATGTTCGAGGAAGGGGGAATTCTTGCCCAAATCAGGTTCGATCGAACTTGAACTAATTAGATGGAAAACGCAATACACTTGTCATATGATTGGTGTACAGTTTAAGAAAAGTGATCAATCACAGAACAAGTGTGATACACTTGTTCTGTGATTGGATTGGTTCGATCAAACCAGGTTCAGGCAAGAGTTTTCCTGAAGGAAGAAAAACAACTATGTAACAATATTAGGGCGGTCAAAATCGGCTTAGACCTATGGGTTCAATCCAACCCAATTAATTTGGACTGAGTTGAGTTAGTTGTAATTTAAAATGTGTTGATTTGGATTTGAATTAGATAAAATTATATTTTGTATGAATAGAATATGGACCTAACATGAATAGTTAACGAGTCTTATATGAATTCTTAAAGAGTTGAACCCATTCAAAAAAAAATGAACCCATAACCCTACTCCAGTGTTCTCAACCACTCTTCTCTTTGGCCAGAAACACACAAACACAACCGTTGTTCTTACCCACTCCTCTTCCACCAAACACACACACACACACATGCACTCACTCCTCTCTGACCCGATCAAATCTGAATCGATCATATAATAAGTGCAATATACTTGTTATGTGAGTAATGTACAGTTTAAAAAAGTATTCGATCATATAATAAACACGATACACTTTTTCAAAAATTGATTTGATTCGGATATGATTTTTTTAATTGGAAATGATTAACAATTGGGACATGGTGAGTCGTATGTTTAGTGTAGGGGTGTCGATGGGTAGGGTAAGACCCCACGCAAATCCATAGATTAAATCCTAGACAAATCCCAACGTAATAAATATTGTTAGACCCAAATCCAAATCCCAACGTAATGAATATTGTTAGACTCAAATCCAAATCCCAACATAATGAATATTGTTAGACCCAGACCCAAAACCAATGAATATTATTAGATCCAGAGCTAAATCCATTCAAAAATAGATTGAATTTGGGTTAGATCTCTATACCCATCAATATCCATAGCTCTATGTACCCAATTTGGACCCATAAAATACATTTATTTTTCTTCTATATTCAATTATTATTATTTATCAATCGATCTAACTTTAAATGAACATATCTAAAAAACCTAAGACATCATAATTATTTAACTTGTAATGTTTTCATAAAATTATTTTATAAATGGTATAACAAATGATATCTTATTTAAAACAAATTATAAAAAAAGAGCTATTTGTAAATTGATCTCAATAATTTTGAATTTATTGATAAATCATGAATAAAAATAAAAAAATAATTCAATTAGTACAATTTGCAAAAAAAAAATGCTACGAAAAAAAAAAAAAAGAAAAGAAATTCAGGTTTGGATTTGACTAGAACTAACATTGGTTCTCTCGAGTCTAGAGGCCCATGAGTTTTGAGACCCATGTGTCTTGAGTGGGGTTTAATGAATTGAGTAGGGTTTGAGTTTAAATAAATTTATTTGGATTTTTTTTTTTAATTTGAACTTAAGTAGAGTAAAATCGTATCTATTGACAGACTTAATTGAGTGTCAATAATATCTTCACTTTTTTTTTTAAAAGCAAATAATATCTCACTTCTGAATACAGTAAGACAACATTCAAACTTTTTGTTGTTCCCTTGATGTGTATGATTGGTTGATAGACGTAAACCTAGTTCTTTGTCTGCCCGTGTCATAAAAACACCATTTTGGGTATGTCGGTGCCACAAGCTGCTCTAACTAGTTGGTTTATCTATTCTTTAATTTAATGCAAACAAAGGATATATTTTATTTAATGTAGATTATTATTAAACAAACAAAAAAAGAAAAAGAAATCTTTGATCGAATTTATTTCAAGTGCCAACCAATTAACACTCGCCACATAGACTCTATCATATACGATATTGATCTGTGGTGATTTGTGTTCTCAAATTTCGTCCCAGATTGCAATGAAAAAAATAAATAGATTATTCACTGCGTAAATAACTACAATTTAAACATAACATGTCAAAATATTAACTATATATCACCGTCATACAATTTTGAGTTCGTGAATTACTACGATTAATCATTATTCATAAAATTTATAATTTATTTAGGTATATTAATATTTTGATCTTACATATATAAACAACCGCTAGTCTCCGTTGCATGTTAGTACGTACGTAGTTAAATAATATACGTTATATTTTTTTTATTTTAATTATAATAATTAACTAATCATAGCCAAAAATCGGTTGTCAAGCTAGTACTCAATAATCTAGATTGGCAAAACTCAATAAGAAAAATATTTTACAGGTCTTGATTATAATCATTGATGTCATAATTAGTAATGGTAATAAGAGGATAATTCGCTCGACATCCCTCGCAGAAGGAACTGTTCACGTCGTCATGTCAAACTTCGTGTGGAAATCATTTATTATTTCATATCACCAAATTGTACCTTCTTCCACAACGTTGTTTGTTTGTAATACGTAAAAGTATTATTATAAATAATTCTTTCTCTATTTACTGCTATTCACATCTCCAACCACATAAACCCATGCAGTTAAAATAATATTAATACGACTTGTGATTTAATTGATATTCCATTATATGAGTCTATTGTTTTTTCAAATTTCGTATGAACGTCGTGATTTTGTTTTGAAATATATACCCAATAAAAAAAGGAGAGTTTGGGACTATATAAGTCGTGTGAGATGTTCATAGATTTTTATATATAATTATAGGACAAATTGATAATTATTAAAAATAAATAAATTTTATTGACAAATAAATTGTATGTTGAAATATGGATATATTAAAACTTTAACAAATTAAATTAATTTTTTATAAAAAGATTAGGTTTGAGTTACATAAATTTAGAAGTTGAGGATTCCAATTATAATTTTAATAAAAATTAACAAAAAAATAATGGACAATTCAGACCTGATTTTATTAAATTTGAATTAATTATATGGTAAGTACAATATGTGATTTACGTATAATTAACTGATAATGACTAATTAATAATAAATATTATATATTTATTCTGTGATTGATTTGATAAGATGAAACCTAGGAACAAAAATATTTTCAAAATTTGCGGTGGCAGCACAATTTGTTAAAAATAGATGGCAAGTGGTATCTGACATTTGATTGGTTTAATATATTCATTGGTTTATGCTAATTAGAATTCTCTAATTTAGATCTCTTAAGCATATTACTAACACAATTTTACTGAAATTTTCTAAGTTGTTGAATAGTATTATTTTATTTTACAATCAAATCAAAATATATAGAATTTGATCTCCAGAACAGGAGACACATCACAAGAGGGTTGGAGGATTTACCAAGTGGGTCGGATACCCGGCCCATGATATAACAATGTCGGCACCCAAACTACGTACCTTTCTGGTTATTGGGCCTTTCTTAGTCAGCCTTTCTACCAGCTCAAGCGGCCTTCCATAATTTATAATATAGAAATTGATTTTGAGAGTGTTCATAGAAATACCATGATTGAATTACACAAATTATTCCCTCAAAAAATAAATAAAATTACACAAATTATATATTGAATTATTTTTTAATTCAAATCAAGTTCAATCGAACAAATCAATCGCAGCATATTGTGATTATCATATAATTGATTTTAGGTTTCAACAACCAAACCTGATATGAGTTAGAATTTTTCTATATATCTTAGAGAATTTTATTCTTGGAATTTAGATTTAGGACTTTGTCAAGTTATTATAAGCCTAGCTGGAAATAGATAATTTTTCTCTATTATTCAAATCCTAACCTTCAAATTTTCAAATCATAGGCAACGGACTAGCCATTGTGGCAGGCACACAATTTTTATGAGCATATAATCAATAGGTATAGCACAATTTTAAAACACAAGAATCAATATATTAAAAGCGGAGCAAGTCATGAACATGATGATAGTTTAAAATAAGCTATTAAGCATGATCGTGTATTGGCAGTTAATATATACCATTTGAAATAATATATAATAATTATATCAATACAAATATTTAAGAATATATATAATTGATAGTTTAAAATTTAGTGATGTGTGTCACAAACCGTCAATTGTGATTGGGGAGTGATTTTATTTTTTTTTTATCTATACTTCTATACTAATATAAAAAGAAAGAGGTTTCATACTCACAAACGGCGATTAGTGACACCGTCACACCAATTTTTTATAAAATAAAAAATGCCCATCAACTAATAAGATAACCAACTAATTCTACTTTCCAAATTATCCATTAACTAATAAATTACTTTTATTTTATTTTATTTTATTTTTAACATAATGTATTGATTTGTTTATTTAGCTCTTATTTATAATAAATTTTAAAATATGAAAAATTATTTATTATATGCATACAGGGACGGCGTGCCACAATGGCTAGGTAGTATAGAAAGGGTACCAAAATAATTGATGTTGGAGTTGAGGGCAGAAATTAAAGGTAGGATGAGGGGGCCGGGTTGGACGTGGAGGGCGTTCATGGTTTGAGGGTACAGATTCACGTAACATGCAACTCTGCAGTAGTTTTGTATTGCAACTACAAATTTAGACAAGCAAGATCAACAGATGTAGCAAAGCAGCTCTGAGAAATTAACAAACTTCTGAGGTTGTCTTTTCATCTCTATCCATTCTCTAAATTTAATATCTGCTCGAGCGTGCGCGCGCGTGTGTGTGTGTGTCTCAAGAAGAATTGAATGGAATACGACAGTGTTCATTGTTACATATAAATGTATATAGAGGTAGTACAATAGTTTGACTAAGGATTAACGTACGTGTTGTTGTTGCCGTTGGGATGCATTACATGATGTGCATGTTGTGGTGTACTTTGAGGGACAAAGAGTGTGTAGGGGCCGGCGGGGCGGATTGCAAGTTTCTGAGATTCCACTGTAGCAGCGTCACCAAAGACCAAACAAACTGCCTGCCATTTGAAGTTCATTCTTTTGTTGTCAGAGCAAGTTTGGCATTGTGGTGTTGTGCAGTAGACACGAAAATGGTTGCAAAATTCTGAGGGGGGATCGACTCAGACAAGAGAAATTAATTAGTTTAGAGTTCCTAGGATGTATATATATATATATATATATATATATATATGGAAAATTCTTGCCCAAACCCGATTCGAGTAAGTGCAATATACTTGTCGTGTAATTGGCGTACAATATAGAAAAAATGATCAATCGCACTTATTCTGTGATTGGATTGATTCGATCAAATTAGGTTCAAATAAGAATTTTTCTATATATAGATATATAGATATGCACCCTGATTTTCAGACAAATTAAAATCCACCTACGTACTATTTATGCACTTGATTGAAGTTTCACTACAGTTTAATTACTAAATTTTTGCTTGATGAAGACATGTATATTTGCAACTGTAGCTATTGAAAGTTGCAATTAGTGAGATAAACTAATTTTATATGTAAGAGTCGACCAAGACTCAATCCACTGTATAGTGATGTGGGGATCTCTTATGAAGATTCTGTTATAATTTTTTTTTGGGGAAAATACGTTTGATTTTCAGACAACTTTTAGATCTATTTTATTATTTCATGGTCTTTGTAAGGCTTAAATGCATGTTTGGTGTCGTAATTTAGGTCGTTTTGCTTTTTTGTCATTTAGCTTTGTAAGATAGTATTTTGGTCTTGTATTCTTTTATTTTTTTATGATTTTAGTCATTTTTTTTTTCATTTTTGAGTTCGCACTCTTCATGCTGGTGGAGGTGAACTTCGGCACAGAATGGACTAAAATCATGAAAATTACAAGGCTAAAATTAAATTACAAGACTAGAAAAATAAATTAAATGCAATTTACCTCATGTGATATGCGAATGTGCAAAAGATACCTATACTAATAGTACCATGGCCATATGATGATATTTTGCTTCATTTTTGAAAATACAAGGGGTAATTAATTTGCTGAGATTTTTTTTAACAAAGGGTTTTTTTTTGCACACATTCTCATATCATAGGGGTGTAAATTACATTTTTCCTATATATATGAACAAATAAAATGTTATAAATTTAAATAAAAAAATAATACAATCTCTGAAGTGAAATTTATCTCTTGATTTCTTATTTTGAATGTCGATTCAAGGGATTGAAACTTGTTCTTGAATTTCAATGCCCAATCTCCCCCGAATTTTGTCGAGCAAATTATTTGTCACTTTGAAATACTGTATTAATGCTTGTAAATTTGGTGCCAAGAAAAACGTAGAACATTCGCAGTTACATAGCTTCGTCATGGAGACTTGTTTTGGACTCAAGTCCTTTGTATTTGTTATATGTATATATTTGGCGACTTGAGTGGTGGATGAAACCCCTTTTATAGGCATGATTGAGTTTGAACACCATTTGTTTTGAAACGAATCCATTCGCTTACGGATTGTTTTGGACATATTTTGCTTGAGTTGGCCAATCAAAATAAAATAATAATATTTTAATTTATCTTGAATTAATACATTAAATTGATATGGACACTAATATACGTAAATTTGTTTTGAACACATATAAAACTTAAATTTGTTATAATCTTCGATTAGAATTCAATTATTAATCAATTTATATTAGACTTTTAATTAATATTTTATTTTAAAATTTTGATGTCAATAATACGTAACCACAAAAATTTATAATGGCAAACGAAATTGATAAGCCACATCGATATTAATAAAATATAGGAAAAATTTATTGAAATAAAATGAAAAAAAAATCTCTTACACATAATTATTAACGGTAATATGATGTGGATATACATATTGTCATTTTTTAACATCTTGTAACCACCCCCACCCCACCCACCTTTTTTTTTTTTTTTTTTTTTTTTCAAATTTTTCTTGTGTACTGGGGAATACTCCTCAAAGAGGAAGGACATTAAACAGAAGGGAAAAGAGTAAACAAAGGAAAAATATATATATTCAGACAGGGCACTTAAATATAGCTGCAGAACATTCATACAATAAAACTAGCTTCAAACTTTTACGAATATGAAACGGATGCCAATTCTATATCTTTTATATAGACGGACCACATTGGACAATGAATTTGGTACAACATTAATGAGGGCATAAATTAAAAGTTGTAGATCACAAGAAATCTACCAGCTATCGAAATAAATTGGACTTTTTTTTATTCAAATTAGGTTAAAAATCTCGTGCAATAAAGGACTAAAAGTGTTGACCTCCCCTCCTATGGGAATAAAAATATAATTTTGCTTAAAGACCTATAATCAGTTTAGATCCAACCAAATTCGGTCTGCATCGTGTAAGAAGTTCACTGCATTATAAGAACACTTCCAGAATCAGCTAAGTAATTCATTCATTAACTAAGAACTAAACATGATAAGAATACTAGATTTAAGCACTTCCTTAACACTTTTTTGTTACAGCCGTTGCATGCACACTAGGAAATTACACTCCAATGAGTTCACAACATGACAACATACCTAAATATTAGACAAATGTTAATGTTTACTTAGGAATATGCAATCACACCAACTTATGGATACAAACTTCGTCTGCAAGTTCACGAAACAAGCACGTGTATCAGATAAATGTGTTGCGTTACTGCCTGTTTTAATATTAGATTTCCATTTAGGACAACATGGGTACTTGAATCCATAATGTCTCTCTAGTAATAAATCTTATTCTCCTCATCAACTCCCAACAGACGTTATCGGCTGCAGAAATGCTGCTAGGCTGAAGATCCGTCAAGTCCTCCATGAAGCTTGGAAAAGACGATGAATCAGCAACATAAGTAGGATCAAAAGGGTCGATTCTGGCATCATTAATTGAATACTCTGAATTCTCCATCATGTCCTTGACAACATGCTGATGATCATAAATAAGCTGTTGTTAGGTTTTTCAGGTGTGCATGCACCTGAGTTGATGTCTGTGATGGACAAGTTTCCATTACATAATCCCAGCGTTGGAATCGGCAGCATGTTGTCTGAGAAGTTTAAAATAGAAGCCGGAGGGAAAAGGCCGCCGTTAAGTACCACGGTGGAGATGTCTTCCCCAGGATTAGTCCAGGCCAAGACTTTGAATATGTCCAGACACGGTGGGTGTGGGTGGTGGAGGAGAGTGGTGGAGGGTAATTGGTAGTAGTGATGAGGATTAAGCATGACGGGTTTGGTGTCGTGGACGAGCCTGGCCTCGGCCTCAAGCCGAGCGCTCTCCCATTGAGCCAAGTGGCTAAGGTTGGCAGAGTCCTTGGGTTCGCCACAGGTGAGGGCAAGATTGTTAGGGCGGTGAGTCGTCGGATCAATTCCCATTTTAATCAGTCTCTTCTTCAAATGAGTGTTCCAATAGTTCTTTATCTCATTATCAGTCCTCTGTGGCAAGTGAGATGCTATGGTCGACCATCTATATATGAAATGATTCATATACAAATCAAAATTAATTACCAACTACGCACTTAATTAATCATTTAAAATTAAACAACCAAATTAACTGTATAAAAACAAGCAAAATGTAAATTTTTCAACGATCAGTATCACACATAGATATCCATTGTTCATTTTCACTTCTCATGTGAGAAGTAATCTATGTCGGTGTGAGAAGTGATGAAAGAAAATAACAGACAATATATATATCGGTGTAAGAAGTGAAAATGTAGAACAATAAATAAATAATATATATATATATATTAGTAATTGAAAATTTTACATTTTACCCTCGAGTATAGACTAATTAATTAAACAACAAAATTATGATGTTGATTAAGACATGTATATATGATGATGTGATGGATGTGTAGACATGCATTGTATATAGTGAAGATTTGGTAGCTAGGAGAAAAGTTGGATGTTGGTACTAAGCATTTAATTCTCACATGGAATACCATTTACTATATTGTACCTCAATACTGTAAAATTCTAGGATCCTACCTACGTACCTATACTAGCTAGACGGCTACCCTCTCAGAATAATTAAATACGGAAAAACATCAAACCAAATATTATCCAACTGTTTTTGTCACCATATATATGTCTATTTATATATAATTTTTTTATTTAAATTAATTTTTATAAAATTAAATCAATCACACCGTATGTGTAGAACACTTGTTATATGATTAATAATTTTTTTAAATTATATATTAATCAGATTGTAAATACATGCATAGTAATTAATACTGTAATCATGATTGGAAGAATTTGAGGCTTATATTCCTCAAATTTTATGCGTATTTTGAGCAGATAAAACAGTAAGAAACAGTTGCGGGCAAAGGGGTGGATAATTCTTTCTTTTAGCAAATAATTTATAATAATTTATGAAGTACCTGTTTCCAAGAAGGGCATGAAGTTGAATGATGGTCTGTTCTTCCTGTAAGCTGATGTGTCCTCTCTTAATGTCAGGTCGTAAATAATTGGTCCACCTCAATCTACAGCTCTTCCCACATCTCTCAAGCCCTACGTTCACACGCAAATAATCAATACTAATTAAATTAAACTACATTTATTCTATTTATGTTTTCGAACCGGATTCGGGCGAATCGAATCAATCATTGAGCAAGTGTATTGCATCTGCTACGTGATTGATCTTTTTTTTTTTAATTGTGCATCAATCACACGACAAATATTTACATTTGCTATATAATTAGTTCAAGTTTGATCGAGTCAGGTTCGAACTAAAATTTCTCTTGTATATATGCAGTTCGGTGTATGCACATAATTGCATGCATGAAGTATGATTAATTAAGAGGGTATTTGCTTATTACATTTTGCAAAGAATTTGGTTGATTTCTTTAAAAATAAGAAAAAGAAAAGATATTAAAAGCTTATAAACTCTATCCGTCCTAAAAAAAGTAAAGAGGTTTCCAATTTTATTTTTGACATATTAACAAGTTATGTAAGTTTGATTTTCTTCAAATCAATATTGTAAATTTATTACAAGATGTATGAACGTATAAAATGTTTAGGTGACGATGAAGACGACCGAATTCTTATTACCAGCTTTAGAAGGAAGGGCACGCCAGCTTCCATGGCCATGTTGTTGAATGTAATCCAATAGCTTCTCATCTTCCTCAGGTGACCATGGCCCTTTCTTCAACCCCATCTTATCACAGCATGGCGACCTTCCCATTTTAAACCTACTTTCCCTACAAATTATTCTGGGGATGAGGTACAGAGCTGGGGGGGGGGGGGCGGGGGGGTGACAGAAAGGCTGGGAGACACGACTGCTTTATATAAAAATAAAAACTGATAGCACTTAATGATGTCTGTATACGAAATCATGAGTTTGAATTTCACTGATATGTGGATACGTATTAGTCTTTTTTAATAGTAGTTGTTGACGTAATGTAAGAAATATTTTATATTAATAATTGATATATTGATAATTGAAATTCATGGTATAATATTTTCCAGACGAAAAAAAAATACTTAATTTATCTGCTTCTATCGTTTACTATATAATTAATTTGTGGTATTCTTTTTCTAAAATGAAAAGTTTTTTTTTTTTTTATCATTTATGTTGATTTTAATAAATTTTTTATGACTAATGGCATGGGGGATTATTCTTGGGAGAAATTAATCAAAATTTAATTTTTATTTACGTATTTAATTAATGTGAGATAGGTCACCTTTTATGTAGCTTGCTATTCGATGGTGTCCTATTACGTGAAATATTGTCCACTATAATTTCGTAAAATTAACCTCATGGATCTGTCTTCAAAAGACGTCCCGCTAGGGTGAGAAGACCTTGAGACTTATAAATCACTTAAACTCTCCGTCTACGATCAATATGGTACACACTACAAAAAAATCAGGTGATAATTTTAATATTTTTTTTTATTGTGCGACTAAAATTATAAAGTTTTCAATTTTTTAGGGTAATAATCAAAGGGGTTGGAGCGATCCTTTTGGCTTCTAATAGTAGTAATTTATGGAGCAATTAAGTTAATTTTAAATTCCTTTCAAGTGTAGTTGTTAGTCAGCAGCGTCCCACCTTTGCCAACTTTATTATAATGCAACAGCCCTAATTAATCGTTTGAGTACATAATTTTATTTTGTTGCTTGTATATCAATTTAAATTTAGACCTAATTAATTTGTGAACTATTAATAGACATCATAGCATTCCACCTAGATTTGTACGGGAAAGGTTTTGGAAATTCTAATAAACGGGTAGGGGTTCATGCCAAATCTTCCGTCTAGACACATACGATATTATAAAAAAAAAAGATAATTAATAAATAATTGCATTCCACCAATGAATTGGATTTGAATATACTTGCCAAAAGTTTTCAATTAATTAGAGAGCTGTTCAACTTTTGACAAACTCATTATACAGTGTCTCTAGAACGTAGGTAATTGTAATTCTTTTGAATGGAATTTGAGGAATGTTTGTCTTTGCTTTCTCATTTTTACAAAATTGTACCTTTTTTTTAGGGTTTCCATGACATGTAAGACTTGGATTTAACGTTGTAAAATTGGCAATTAGGGCGAAAATGTTAAACAACCGATTGTGTGTCTGTTGCTACCACAAAGGTATTATTACATCTCTTTTTTCTTACAAACTCATAATCATCCCACTCGTAAATATTCCAAATTCAAAATCAAGACCTCCAAAAAGAAATTTTGAACTAAAAAACGATCGGACTCTCCTACAAAGGACGTACATTGTTACAAAACTACTTGTCTTAGAAAATTCAAATATTACGACCTACAAAATTGCAAAATTTTCCTTATTACCTTTGTGTGTGTGTGGTGTAGGTACAGTGGTAGACATTATGATGGATTAATTGGGGTAGAAATGGTGTGATAATTGAGTGAGAAGAGAAATAAGAAACAGGACAAGCCATTCATCCTATTGCATTAATTAACAACAATTGTGTTAATTTGACCCAATCAAATTAATTATAAAGCAAGTGTATTACATTTGTTATGTAATTGGTCACTTTCACTTAACTATACACCAATCATACGATAAATATATTATACCATATGATTTGTTCAGATTTGACACAGGTCAAGACTAGAATTTTCCGTTGGAAATTTGAAAATTATGATGACTTGGATATTTTCCGCCCATTCCCTTTGCATCATTTTTGTAATTAGCACACAAACAGCACAGAAAAGACATACACAAGAAAAATACAGAATTTACCTCGTCTCTTCGGTAATGTTTGTTCTATGCTAAATCAGACACATGAATGTGTGTCCATATAAAATAAAATTAAATAAAAGAAAATTCATTATTTTGGGTTAAGTCAAATGTACAAACTTACATAATTTTATACGTCCAATTATAACTGCTGGACGCTGGAAATAATAAGGTGTAATTTAAATAGAATGTGGTTATGGTACTATCAATAGCTTTCCATGTGGATCGGTGGGAATTTTATTTTATTTTTTTCTTTAATTTTCAGTATTTAAAATTTTATATTAATTTGAAATATTCTATCATATTTATTCTCAATAAGAATTATCCTATATTCATTTTAACTTATTAGTATTTTAAATTAATATAGACATGCATTTTACATGTTACAAACAACACATTTAAGTTACCAATAAACCCCAAAATTTTATCTCCATAAGGAAACGTGTTTTCAGGAAATTGCAATGAATGGAGTGCATGTGGGAAGTTGTTTTTTTTTTTTTATTTATTTATTTATTGTGGGAGTACAAGGGTTCATAAAAATGAAGAAGCTAATAATATATATAGGGATAATTACACTCTCTTTCTTTGAAGTTTGGGGTAATTACACGTAGACCTTCTGTGGTTTGAGAAATTACACTTAGCATTTTTGATGTTTGCTTCTGTCTAACAAATTAGGCCCTTTGATTGTAATAAAAAAGTTGAATAAAAATTTATATACCTTTGATTGACTTTTTATTGAATTATTGTAGGTCAAACATTTTTTTCAAACTAAACCACCCTTATAACGGTGAAAATATACTTTCTCATATGCATTAACGCATGAAGACGTATGAAGGTAATTTGATTATAAAAAAATTTATTTGACCTGCAATGAGTCAGTAATAAGTCAATTAGGAGTAAATATAGATTTTTTAATTTTTTGTTAATATCAGCAAATTCGGTGAGTTTTGACTAATAGATGAACTAATTTGTTAGAAGGAAGCAAACCTTATAGGTGCTAGGTGTAATTTCTCAAACCACATGAGATTTAATACCTTTAAGAAAAAAGAGTGTAATTATCCCTTTTATATATATATATTGTAAGATACGATAGGCATAACATAAGAATCCTGGCATGGTTATTATTTCCAGGGAGCAATGAAAGCAACTTTGCGCAGCTTCTTTCATCATTCCACCACCCCAACAACGACCACTCTTCACCCATTAACTCTTCCTCCGTTTCGGCCAACGAGTCCTAAATTAATTGATGGCTCGTGAAAATAAAATTATGGATTATACCCCACCAACCAACGTGTTAGATGTTATTTTACTTTAATAATTGTTAAATTATATATTTTGACAAGTTACTTCAATTTTTGTTCTATGTAAATGAAATTTCAAATGTAGGCATTTAATTTGGATTAGCTTCCAATGTCCAACAGACAAATCTACTGAACTTTGTTGGATTGGCCCACACTTGTTGGTTTTGAAAGCCCATTTCTACACTTTGCCCCAGATTCTAATACCAGTAAGTATGATAAATTTTATGTAAGTGCATTCTTTTTACAAAATATATAATATTTTATGAATTATATTTATTTATTTTTTGTAGAGTGAAAATTATTCGAACAATATATATGTAAGATAATATATATAAGATAAAAATGCATGAAGGAAAATAAGTATAAAAAGTAAATCATCACATAATTGTAATTTTTTTTCTCTTAACTCTCTGCTCCATGTTTTTTTTTTCTTCACAAACTTCTATTTATTTTTTTCCCACATGATCTCCATATTTATTTCTTCTCACACACTTCTTTCTTTCATATTTTTTTTTCTCTTCATTTCATATTATGATTTTTCTAATATGCCTGTGGGACTGCATGCAACAACATTTAGCTATTATAAAAGAAAATTCTTTTGTCGTACCAACTAGTAAATATCTAAATTTGCCCTTTAATTCATTTAAGTCCTTTTAAAAAAGTTTAGGTAAAATAGAATAGAAGATGTAAGGTTGCATTTGGATTTTAAATCCTTCCATTTTAGTTTTGAACTAAGTTGTGATGAATATAGAAGGATTTCAAATATTTTCTAATGGAGTCGTTTGAAATCCTTTCTCTAAATTTTTTCATTCAAATCTAAAATAAATAAAATTTAAAAATAAAAAATTAAATCCGACTCATATATATACATATATATATATAAATCTCCAAGTGAGGTGTCAGATAATAATAATGTATCATGCACTTGTACGTATGTTCCGATCATCGAATGTCATGAATGGGTTACGTACGTTATATGCACTAAAAAAATTAATTATATTGGCTATATATATAGAAAAATTAATTAGTAATATATTTTAAATAATTAGATTTAGAACTATTTTTGCAATACAGCTATAACAAATGTTATGGTTTCACCCGCAAAAATCATAACTAGCAATTATGGTCAATAACTATTTACTACGACTATTTAATTTTAACCATAATAATTAATTATTATTAAATATTAATTTTTTTTCTAGTGACAGGATCAGCCTCACAGATCATCTAAAAAAGTTCATTTTCCTAGAAATTAACATAATCTGGCAACAATTTTTTTTTTTTTCATTTTCATACATGAAAAACCATATTAAGTACTATTTCCTTGATAAACAAATTTTTCTACTGGAGATTAAGATATTTTGTTTGGTTAAATTCATTTAAAACATTATATATATATATATATATAATATATATATTTAATAAGATGTTAAATTTTTTTTTAGAAATACTTTTGTAAAGTATTTGTATATGAAAATACAACTTATAAGATTAATAATGACAATTTGACAATTACTATGATAAAAATTGAAAGACTATATTAAAATCGTAAAATAAGTTGAGAATTTTTTACTTTTCGCAGAAGTGTTATAAACTTCTAACTTCTTATTTTTTATAAACTCATATTATAAAATTTTATGAAATATTTTTTAAAATCTGATAAAATATTTTGAAATTTTATAAACTTATCTAACAATACCAATCAAGTATTGAGTTTAATCGTACTTATCATATGATCGATTCAAAAGTCAAACACATAAATGTAAGTTCTACTACACTGTGATTTCCTTAGATTCTACCTCTGGAGATTCTAACACTTGCTCTAAAACACTGGAGATTCCATGGACGAACTCACCAAATGAAATAAATCGTTCCAATAATTCTTATTGTCCTCGAACTCTCCATCATAACCACTGGTCGTCGTGTTGTCGTAGTCATCACCGTTGATGGATGCAAGGTCCATTGAGCCCATCACATTATAATCATATTCCATAGTGTACGCAGCATTGTCGTCATGAGGCAGCTGCACTGAATTCTCCATTTTGCCCTTCACTTCTGTGTAGTTGTTTTCTTGCCCCACCCCACATGCACCGGAGTTAATCATGGATATGACGTCGTTTTCCACGAGTGAACAGCTGCCACGAGCTCCAACTGTAGGAACCGTAGAACTGTTAACGGAGAAGTTTAGGGTTGAGGTCGGCGACTCAAGGCATCCAGGTGAGCCGAAGAAGCCGTTGTGATTGGTGGTCGCTTGCCAGACCTTGAGTACGTCTAAACATCTTGGCACTGCCGGCTGCGGCGGCGGAGGTGGAGCGGTGATTTTCTGTAGGAGCTGAAGCTTGGACATGCGTTTCGACTCACGAACGAGCCTGGCTTCGGCTTCAAGCCGAGCAGTTTCCCATTGAGCCATGTGACTGACGACGGCGGCTTGTCTGGAGTGAGCTGACCCGCCGGGGTTGTTTTTGGGTTTGTGGGTAACCGGGTCGATTCCCATTCGGATCAACCGTTTCTTGAGGCGGGTGTTCCAGTAGTTCTTGATCTCGTTGTCGGTTCTCTTTGGTAAATAAGTTGCTATTGCTGACCACCTAACACTATGTACACAAAATCAATATGTCTCGCCCCATGCATTAATATTAATAATTTTTCTTTCTTCGAAAATCATACGACAGTGTATTGCATTATAATATAATTGATTTAGATTCAATCAAACTCGACTTAAATTAGAATTTTCCAAATCCAACACGAAAAATATCTATCATCACGTATCTTATTACCTGTTTCCTAGAAGAGCATGGAGTCTAATAATGGCCTTCTCCTCTTGGGAGCTGAACTTTCCTCTCTTAATATCAGGTCTTAGATAATTCGTCCATCTCAGTCTGCAGCTCTTCCCGCACCTCTGGAGACCTAAAATTTTAATTACGCATGCGACCAATGATTATTAATTTTCGTAAAAATTTAAGTGTATATATATGGATTTAAATTGCAAAAAAAAAAAAAAAAAAAAAAGAAAAATGAAAATACCAGCTTTGGCAGGCAAGGCTCGCCAGCTGCCATGGCCATGTTCTTGAATATAAGCGAGAAGCTTCTGGTCTTCGTCTCGAGTCCACGGTCCTTTTTTGAGTTCGACCTTGTCGTGACCATTTGATCTTCCCATTTTAGGGTACCGTTATCACAGAAAGAAACAGGGCAACTCCAATCAGAAACTGTGGAATATCTCGAATCCAGCAGTAGAGCTATATTATATAAAGAGAGAGATGGAAACACAGGATGTGTTCACACACAGGGAGTTTATTACCAGAATGTTGTGAAGTTGAACTGTTGTGAGGACTTGTAAAATATGTGAGCATGCATATATAGAAACCCAAGAATTAAATATTACAGCTATACGTATATATTTGTGGTTTAATTGTGGTGGGCATGCATACGTGTAGAGGGTTATGATGAAAGGTACGTGCAACTTACTACATGTACATAGATTTTATTGAATCATTACTGAGCATTGCATGCATTGTTTCTGTGCAAGAAGAGGAGAATTCAAAGCAATCTTGAACTGCCTCGCATAATACTGTCGGAGACATTAATTTTGATAATACACTTGTGACGTCAGTATTACAGCAGCCCTCCTATGTGGACTTAATTTGCAATGAGTATATGAGATGGGTTGTGTCCTTTTTTGTGTATTGAAAAACTTGGCTACATTAATTAAGAAACATGGTCCACTTTCAGATTTTGTAATGGGATTTCAGACAGTACTGTCCAGGTTTGGAGCTTGGAGGATTGAAAGAGAGATGAGTTAGATGAAGGTTGTAATTAAGTATTAATTATGATATAATAACTAGTATTTATGTGTCATCATGAATCTCTATGTACTTGGTAAATTTCTTTGAATCTTTTTATATTTTTGAGGTCTGTTTGGGTGAATAAAATTTGTCTATGTCAATTTTGACTGTACTGCTTAATTACATATATGGATATTTAATTTCATTTTCTAATCTATAAAAATACAAATATACATCCCAATTTCAACACCTAACACGACACATATATATAAAGGCTTATAATGAGTATGGACATCCCCCCCTCCACAATGCTTAGTACTCTCTTTCTTCTGGCCGTGTTAGAAGAATTAAAAGAGTTGCTTGGACATCTATTTTCCTGTTTCTTACACACAGACTATACATACATAGGCATCCATCTTTTGATACAGTTGCACAGCGCCCGGAATTGCCTTTTTTCTGCATTTGTAGTAATTCCAAGGACAAATTAAAGGAAAAATGCAAGAAAAAATAAAAATTAATGAAATGGGTGTTTTGGAAAAATTTAAAAATTTAGGCAAAGCTGGGATTTCAAATCCCAGCTTTGCCTCGGTTTTCGAAATCCTTCATCTTTTTGTAAAAAATAAAAAACCGAAAGCCACATCTGGGATTTGAAATCCCAGATATGGCATTTTTTATAATAAAAAATAAAACATGCCATATCTGGGATTTCAAATCCCAGATATGGCACACTTTAATTTCTTTTATTAATTATTGGTAAAGAACTAGGGTTTGAAACCCCGGTTCTTATTAAAATTCCAAAAAAAAATTCTGCTTCCAAAACTCGGTTCACATTCTTACAAAGTTTTCACAGTTGATACAAAATAAAATAAAATAATAAATCTACAAAAATAAAAATAAAAATAAAATAAAGTATATAAAAATTAAAATACTAACAATATTTTTACAAAAAAACAACGAAATGCATATAAATAAGGATAATATAATCAGTAAAATTAACTTACCGTAACAAAAAATTATACACCGGAAGAAAAAAAGTTTCACACTTCAACAACTATAAAAACTTTGTAAGAATGTGAACCGAGTTTTGGAACCATAAATTTTTCCGGAAGAAGAAGGTTTTCGGAAGCAGAATTTTTTCGAAAGCAATGCATGTCATAATTTTTTTTTTTTTGGAT
The DNA here is from genome assembly GCA_034509725.1 of Sesamum angolense. NCBI lineage: Eukaryota > Viridiplantae > Streptophyta > Magnoliopsida > Lamiales > Pedaliaceae > Sesamum > Sesamum angolense. The sequence goes on along the minus strand of JACGWL010000006.1, from coordinate 1,574,753 downwards.
TTTTAGTAAGAACCGAGGTTTCAAACCCGATTCTTTACCTATAATTTAAAAAAAAAAATTAAGTGTGCCATATCTGGGATTTTAAATCCCAGATATGGCTTTTGTTTTTGTTTTAAAAAAAAAATGAAGCATCTCAAAAATCGAGGCAAAGCTGGGATTTCAAATCCCAGCTTTGCCTAAATATTTAAATTTTCCCAAAACACCCATTTCATTAATTTTTATTTTTCCTTGCATTTTTCCTTTAATTTTCCCTTCAATGTCTCATTGTACGTACAATAGGACAAGCTAGAAATAAGTAATAAGCAGCTATATATTAAATGCAAAAGGGGAAACTGAAAGGGGCAAATTCCTGTTTGAGGATATAAATAGCATCAACCACTCTTCAGGCACTCACTCAGCTGGGTTTCTGAAAAACACACAGAATAAAGTTGGGCGCACCACCCCATCATGACCACCTCTCCTCCTAAACCCCATGCATTCAGTTTTTTAACGGTTCATCCAAATTATGGACTGCTTTGTAAGAAACAATTAAAAACTTGTCCAAAATACACACTCCCACGCCCCAACCCCACATAAATAAATAAATATTAATGTAACACGGTTTCCATGCATCGGATCCCTAAATGTGAACAGCCCTAGCAGTTGAGACCCATTCATTACTATCTATTCTTGAGATTCAAATCATAAATTTCTTCCATATTATTACCCTCTCTCCTCCCTATTATTTTTGGAGCTTATAAATTCTGACTATTGTAAATTATTTCAAACTGAAATGGGAATTCAAATTCTCTGATTAGAACTATATATATATATATATATATATATATATATATATATTGTGCCCAAATTTTATAACGATAATAGATGCGATGGTTTTAATTTGGAATGTCCAAAATAACATTTTATTCTCTCTAATTGAGTTTGCAAATTTTTAAAATAACATCAATAACTCTCAACTATTGAATAAAAAACTAATAAAAAAATACACAAAAGAAGTTGTGACAATCAGCGGAGCGAGCGAGTGAGTATATATAGACTGATTCAGAGAGAATCATGGATCATCTTTCTATATATCTCACTCTGATAATTATGTCCATACTTGCTTTACTATGCATTTAGACTCCCACTCAACCAAAAGGAGATCGAGGAAGCATTATTCTCCTCTCCTGCTGCGACAATGAAGACAGGGCTCACCGTAATAATATGTATGTGTCGGATTACGTCTACATATGACATATATAGATATAGATATGGTAATTGAAGAAGACAATAGATGGCATGGGTGTTGCTGATCCATGCCTCCATCGCAAACACCCATTAATACTTAGCACAACACCACTGTCTCCCCCAGCCCCAATTCGCTGTTGCAAAATTAAAATCTACTGCTCTGCTCTGCTCTGCTCTGCTTCCAATCAAGACGGACCGTGGTTGTTGGTATTGTTAATTAAGTGATTCCCATTCATTTTAACATTTTGAATATATATAATTCATAAATATATGCTAGTTTTTGTTCATAAATTAAGGAGGGATGCACGTGGGTTAGGTGGGATATGGATGATGTAATATGCTTTTGTCATATCAATTCTTAATACCCACAATCATTTTTCTACCTTCCCTTCTGCAATAATTACTGCTACTGCATTCACTTCTGCCTCCAAATAACAAAATAATTTAATATTATTTTTACTTTTCTATTTTATAAAAAATTTAAATTTAATAATCTCAATATTAACAAAACTTGATATATTTAGTCTTTTATTTTATAAGATTTTGATACATTTAATCCCAAGTCCAATCTTTCATCAAATAAATGGATGGTAAGAACATGTGCAATTTGCATGTCCATCAATTGTGCGAACAGTCAAAGTTAATGGATACGTGCACTGCACGTATTTTTGCTGTTTATCTTTTGAAAATTTTGATTATAGAATTAAATGTGTCGAGTTTTTTTAATTTTAAGATTAAAATTGTTGTAGAGTATAATTTTGTGTAGTAGTTTTGTTGCATATATATGTAGCCACAGTGGACACACATAATTATGATTGCCCTCATAAACCAATTAATACGTTTCACTCACGCGCCAAAGCTAATTCAATTATGTCGGCCGCATTTAACCTAAACTACGACCATTTAAGATCATCCACCTAATCCTATTTCTTTCTTTTTTTCAAAAAAATAAATAAATAATTTGTTGTCACTAAAATAAATGGAATTTTGTTGCAGTTGTAATATTGGATTTGTAACGTAGTGTCAGAGTGTATTATTGCGTCTTTTTATTTTTAGAAAAGTGATTAACTATATATATTATTTAATACATCAAAATATTAAAAATTAATGATGTGGGCTTAATGCAATTTTTTGTGATATTATAAATGAGTAAATTATTTCATATTTAAAAAAAATAGCAATTTTATCTTTTTATATTTTATAAAATAAAACAATGTGAAGTAAATCATTTCATTTTAAAAATTACATGTATATATATTAACTAAAAAGATTGTTTTGGGCTAAGGTTCATTAATATGGTTAAGCAAACAGAAACGTGACAGTTTTAAGCCCAATTAGACTCAGGAAATTAAGTTGCAGAAATGTGGCTGCTCACTGGAAAGCAACACATTCGAACATGAGTTGTTCTCCGTTCTTTAAATTTTATGTCAGGGAATTACTTTGATTAGTAATATCCTAATTTAATTTTTTTTTTTTTGGAGTGGAAGTAATATCTAATTTGTTAATATGATATGTCGCTAATATTTTTGTATTTGTTTAAACTTACAATATAAATTGTAATTACTACATTAATTAGGTCTCTTATGTGGAGTTTAGTATGGGTCAAAATTGATGGATTTTATTGGAGAGGGAGTATCTTTCCTTTGATTTTTTGTAAATATTATTATTTAAACTTTCATATTTCTGAAATATTCTTTCGCAATATCTTAGTGGTGTTAATATATTTTTTTGAGTTTACGTAAAATAAAAACAACATATATATTATTTAATTATTTTTAGATAAAAATGCAAAATTATACTTTCTCCCAAAAAAATTAAAAATCATACTTACACCCCCTTTCAAAATTCATTGTTTATATATAAAATTCTTTTGTTAGGATTTGAACGAAAAATACTGACGTTAGCACAATATATATATATATATATATATATTTTCATTCTTACTCTTCATTTAACATTTTTCTGTAATAATTTTATACTTATGAAGGAAAAACTGTAATGATGTTAATCTCACTCCATATAAATATATATATATATATATATATATATATATTATATTTATCCCTTTATAAGTACAATAATATATATGAAAATATTAAATAAGGGATAAAATTAAAATTTTATTTAATTTTTTTTGTTTAAGTTAGCATTTTCCCTCCAAACCCTAATTGAAGGGGTCATATATAAACTGAGAATTTTTGTAAGGGTGTAAGTATAATATTAGAACTTGTTTGCAAAAAAGTGTAACTTAACATTTTCAGATGGGGTCTAAATATAATTAACCATCATTTTTATCTTGAATTACTATATTTTAATGTTACAAGGGCCAAAATACTATATCTGATGGATACCGAAAGCATAACTGAAGTGAAACAACCTCTTCTCATGTGGAGGTTATTTTGGCTACTTATCTTAAGAAATTTTTCTTCCAAAGTTGTCAACAATTTGCAGGAGTTTCCTTCAAAAGTGCATACTTTCATTCTCTAGACAAACACGAACGAATTGTACCACATACTAGTCGATGGATGAAAGATCCAATGTTTCTCCTCAATGTCATCTGGTTCTATTTTCTCAATGGCAATATCCAAATTTTGTTGAAAGAGAGTGTCTAAAACTTTACTTTGCCACATACAAAAAGTAACGACCAGTGCCATTACAAATTTCCACTGTAAATCTTATCACAATAGTTCTTGTCCAAAGAGATGTAATCCTCCATTTCGACCAAATATGCCCAAAAAAACTCTTTTTAAATGTGTCAGATAAAATTAAAAATAGTAATAAAAAATAACTGTGGTATATTTATATGTGTGTGCGTGTGTTTGGGATTAGGTTCAAATTTTTACACTGAAACTGAAAAGAGCAGACACGAATGAGTGAAGTAAAATGTGTTGACTTAGAACAATCAAACTTAGTTGGAATAGATTTTTGTTGGCACAGTTAACATTGAAGTAAGTAACAAACAGCATAGTAACACATTTATAAATATGGTACGTACGACGTAGTATTTTCATTATCCCAACATATTGTAGCCCCCGGGCCGGGTGGAAAATCCATTAACGCCTCTTTTAATTATTTGATCCCACCACTTCCCAAAACGTATACCATTTACTTCCCTTAACGCTTCATCACAATTATGTATCATCGCTTTATAAATACACATAATTTCGTACAATAATGTCTATTTCATCATTCTTCTCAACATCATATTACTACACTTAAATTTTCTCACTCACCTTCTCAATTATTTATCACATAACCCTATGGTCCATATATATAATTATGTTAATTTACGCATTGTTAATTTACAATAGTCAAAAGAGAAAAATCGTAACGAATAGTAGTTGGGATAAATGACAATATGCCCCCTGGCCTAAGGTTAATTACAATTAAAACTTAATTTTCTTCTGATGAATTTATTTGACCAAGGTTAATTAAATATATTAATTTATTGTAATTTCTAAATCATGATCATTTATAAGGTCAGGAAATATTTATTTAAATTACTTATAAGGTCGCTATGGAATTTGTTATCATTGATCTAGTTGTTGAATTTCTATAAAAGGAATAAAGAGAAAAGAAAAAGGACAAAACTAAAGTTAATAGTTATCTAATTACCCAAGTACATATATATAACATGCATGATCGTGGTTGATTTCTTGCGGATATATATATTCTCTTTACTTAAAAAGAACAAATCCGTATTCGTATGACAGAACAAATTTTTTATGATCAGATATTGACAAATAAGTAATAAATAATGGAAGCTTCTTTGATTTAATTCACGTCCACAATTTATTAAAAATAATAATTACAACTGATCCAACAATTAACCATATATATATATAAATAAATAAATTGTTGTCCTCAACCAGTAGTTAGCTAGTAAAACAGACAGCGTAGTACATACATCAGAAATAAAGGAGAAAATAATAATAAAGAGAATATGTTTTTTTTTTTTGTGTGAAGATAAGCTCAAAAAGAGTGTCCAATCAAAGTAGATGCTTATGTTGATGTCTTAAGTAGTAAAGCCAAGTCAATCAAATTCTCTTCTAATTTATCTCTCACCTACTTTACTCTATTTTTCATCCATTCAACTTTATCCCCTTCTTCCTCCCTTTCAATTTTGACCCTAAACGCACCTACAGGATAAGCTTCACTTTTATATTTTATATTTTATATATATATATATATATATATATATATATATATGTAAATCAAAAGGCATTTTGCTTTCAACAAAAATCCTCCTACCTACACTTAATTAAATTTTATAAATGGTATATTTTTATTTTATTTTAAATGATTAACATGTGATAAATATTGCATAATTATTTTATAAATGGATCAGTCGGAATATAATCATATCCCTTGACGACGTTTATAAGATTTGATCCTTCATAATTATCACTATTAATTATAATTTTATTTCTTGATTTGAGTGGTTTTTTTATAGTACGTAATTACATGGCAGTCAACATTGATTAGACATATTAATGCATGAGCTTTGCATCATCACTACAATCAATAGATTGTGAGTTTGAGTCTTGTGAATGTAGGTATTTAATCAATTATTAATAATAATATGTTTTTTTTTTTTTGCTTTAAAGTTGGGATTAATTTGGAATACTTATGTACTGCATTTCGAATATAATAATAGCATGTTGATTGATTTAAAAATATTAATGTATTTTAAAATAAAAAAATAAAATACTTTGCATGTCGCATTTGAAGGTATTTTATTTTATTTAATTACTTAACTGCAAAATCCATTGTCAAAATTTGAGTTCTTATCCGCCTTGAGGTGTCGTCCAATGGTTTCAACTCCTAACTTGACCTGTATCATGCCCTGTTAATACAGTTATTTTAATAAGTAGTTGTGTTCGAATTTGTCAAAGAATTTAAAACTCCTACTTGTTGTATTTATAAAATCCAAATAGACAAAGAAGAAAACAGTGAATAATGACACTATTTTGGACAGATATGTCCGCCCAACAGTTTTGGTAGTTGAAAGTGTGAAAAAACAAACCAAAATAATAATAAAATCTAATATAAGTATGAGTTAATTTCCCAGAAAGAACGAAGCCGGGCACGTGTACTAAATTTTGACAAATCTGGGAGACCAAACCTAAGTTTCTTGTCAAAAATAAAATAAAATTAAACTAAGTTCACACTCTGAAAATTTGGCAATCAGTGCAATCACTAAAAACGAAAAAACAAAATAAATCATGGTAAATTTATCATATTTTTTAACTATGATTAATTAATATTCTGATGTCATGACTTGTAAAGATAATGTCAAATAATTGTTTGAAAATTATAGTTAATTACTATTAATTATAATTATTTATTTATGTCTATGACGGTGAACTACGATAAAAAAAAAGGTTATATTCCGTTTAATTAAAAGGTGGATAATTATAGAGGAGTATTTATATATATGTATAATAATAAATAGCAAACTTATAATAAATAGTACTATGTTAATATGTTACGTCAATCATATAATAGTACGTACTATGATGTATATAATTATGATTAATTATCATAATTAACTATGATTAACTATCATTATTAAAAATAAATTATTTTAATATTGACCATGGCAAAAACATTGATCCATGACAAAAATAATTTTTATAGTGAATAATCAAAGTTTTTACATTTATTTTTATTTTACCTATGATTGATAATAATTATTTATCATTTAAAATGATAAGAACCATGCTTAAACTATCGATCAACTGAAATACATGTATAATAAAATTAAAAGCTCTTGATGCAAATTATATATTAATGCTCTCACTTTTATTATTAATTATGTACATAGCAGTAATTAGTAATTGTTTTGACATAATTATTAATTAGTTCATGAAAAATGAGTATATTATATATATATATATATATATATATATATATATATATATATATATTCAAGAAAAGGAAATCATGATTGTTGAAATTATTTAAAAATAATTAAGATATATCTTGGACTTGGTTTTAACTTTCTTACAGATAATGTTGTTTTATTTACGTAATCGCGCGTGCTGTCTCCAAATTAAAAAAAAAAAACACTATCTCCCAAAGTTATAGGACCCATTGTCGGGCGTACGTCATCAACTCCTAGCTAACCTGAATTTGCACTTTCCTCATCGGCCTCATTTTTAATTTCCGACAGCTATAAAAGTGTTAAGGGAATTTCTTCCTAGTACAGATTGGCTGTCCGCATTAAAATAATTAAGTGAAATTTATTTATTAATGTACCATTTTAACAAAACGAGTCATTATAAATAAAATTAAACGGTACTTATCATCACTCGAAAAGAATTTACTATTGACTATAATTTTATTAGTCATGAACTAGAACTATGGTAAATAATTATTATTAATCTTAGTTAAATAAAAATCGACGCAAAAATTTAAATCATCCATTATGAAAATTAGTTTTGCTATGCCTATGAACGATAGCAAATGTTTTTGTCATGAGTTTTAGCCATGACAAATACTTTAGGCACACACACAAAAATCACAGTCAATAACCTTTATGTGGTTGTGGTCGAAGACTATTTACTGCGATTATTTATTTTTTAAACATGATAAATAACCACAGTTAAATATTAAATTGCTTCTGGTGTATATAATTAGTTGATGATCTAATCACATTTAATATAGATAATTTGAATTATTAAACTTGATAACATAGGTTGCATTCTCGTGCATGTATCATTTATCTTACTTCGTCTCCTTAATTATGTTGATGGGTGTTCAAATTGCTATAATTTTATTAGAGTTTTGATTTTATTTTTTTAATTCGTACTCCATAAATCACATTTTAGTTGAAAATGCAAGATGCCACATGATTTAGGAGCTATATAATATTAAAAGACAGCCACAATTCTAATAAAATTATAGCAATTTGAACGCCATCACCTGTTGAATATTTTATATGAAAGTCAAAAAATAAAAAATTTAAATGTATAGACCTCCAAAATATCGCTAAAAAAAAATTGGTTGAGTGTCATGTCTGGTACATCACTTGGCTACAAAAAAACTGTAAATTAATTCATCCTCGAGATCATGAACTCAAATCCTACTGAATATTTGGATATATGTCTCACTTTATATGAGTGTTTGTCTCACTTTATATGAATTATTGACACTATTAATATTCATATTCATCTATTAATTGAATTTATATAATTTACTGTTATATTGATTGAACAGTTATAATTTGCTATTATTGATATATTGATTAAATCAACTTATTATTGAAGAAATAAAAGAAAAGCCCACTAACTAAGAGCAACACGTATAGGCATGGGAATATATATAAAAAACTAGAGAAATGTGAACCAAGAAAAGATATGTAGATGATGATAAGATGATGGATGTTAATCGAGTGGATGAGAGGATGAACACGTGACATGATTAATTAATTAGGAGCTAACTATGATTAAAAGAATTATTATATATATATATATATATATTGGGACAGTAGAATAGTTCGAATGTAGAAAGAATGATGGAGGGGTAGTGATGAGCAATAAGAGGCATACTCGTGAAGTGGGTGGATAAGAGCCACAAAAACAACTACAACACCCATAATTCTTTCTTTTATTTTATTTATTTATTTATTACATCCTTTTCCATCCGATGCTTATCTACATGTGTATGTGTCTAACCCTTTTAGCAAATTAAGGACACGTGTCTTCTTTTTAAGTCTGGTTTCTTACCTATGCTTCGACCACATGAATTAACCCCCCCCCCCAATATTATTCTAATCCTTTAAAAACACTATAATAGTATTTCACTCATGCAATATATTATTAGTTTAAATAATAAACCAACTTTTTTTAGTATTGATAGACATCCCTAGATGAGTAATTCTTTCTACGTCGACTTGGACACTATTCCCACATATGGTAGGTAGAAAGAAGCATTACTTTTCATACTTATTTTAATCGGGTTTAATTTACTGCAAATCATACCATGACTTCCTTAAGTATTCAGCCACTTTTTAGATAAAATGTAATTTCTTTTTGTTAATTGATCATGATATAATTCTATATGATATTAATTATTACAAAAATAGCAGTAATCATTACTATTAAATTATTTATATAATATAGCAATTTTTACATTAAGGAGATTAATTAGATCTTAATTAATTCCATAAATAAATTACTTCTTGGCAGAAAAACATAATTGAAAGAGGCTGAGAAGTTTGACACGAGATGGAGGATTCTGAAAAGTGCAGGCGCAAAAATTAAAATATGAAATTTTTGTGCCAAATATGAAGTGCTGGTCCTGCCTGCAACCAATTATTGGAACCAATTTTCTTACCTTTCTCAGAAGAGACCAGAAAAGGTAGACCATCAAAATAAAATACCTATATATATATACTACCTTCAAAAATAATTATTAAAAAAAACCTTCCAAATGATCTACGTCCACATACACCGTTTGAGCTCCATGCTAGCTAGCTAGCACCAAAAGTTGTAAAATTCACTCTTGAATTTTGCCACTCTTATAATTAATTCTCATTTATTGACCTAAAATTTGAAAATCTAAAGAGTCGAGGAATCAAGTTTGTTAAAGTAGCACAAAGCAACAAGAAAGCTCGATCAAAAGAGGAATATATATTAGTATATACCAAGTGTTATCCAACTTTCACCCAAGAAAAAGAAAAAGGAAAAGAAAAGAAGAGTAGAGTGGAGTAGAGTATTTTTTTTTTTTTTGTTTTTAAATCTATAATCCCGGCAAGTATGGCATGGAATATTTGTCCATTTCATTACAAATACTAGGTATATATATAATTAAAATACATATGTAACTCCAAAAAACACAATCAAAGGTGTGATGTCATTCACATAAAATGACAAAAAACCCTCCCATATAAAACAGGCAGCCATCTCCTTGCAAACATTTCAAAAACTCTCATTCCCCTCTTCCTCATAATATTCTCCCCTAGCTACCGCCAACTAAAGCATAGGATTAAGGTTTCATCAGCAAGAGTACTGACTGACCAATTCTTGAACAACCCTAATTTTTGATATTGTCTTTTCCGGACCAAATCTTTCAGAAACCAAACCCAAAAATGGTAGGAGGAAACAGCTCAGATCTCCCACCTGGTTTCAGGTTTCACCCCACAGATGAGGAACTAATCACGTACTATCTCCGAAACCAGGCTAAATCCCGGCCGTGCCCCGTCTCCATCATCCCGGAAGTCGACATCTACAAATTCGATCCCTGGGAATTGCCTGGTCAGTATACTAGTATTACTACACACACATACGTAGGTTGTCGTCGTTTGATCAGCTAGCTTATATGATGGTTAGTTTTTGGCGCAGAAAAAGCAGAATTCGGGGAGAACGAGTGGTATTTTTTCAGCCCTCGAGACAGGAAATACCCAAATGGAGTGCGGCCGAATAGAGCAGCGGTTTCAGGGTATTGGAAAGCAACGGGCACAGATAAAGCCATCTATAGTGGATCGAAGTTTGTGGGTGTGAAAAAGGCACTTGTTTTTTACAGGGGGAAGCCGCCAAAGGGCGTCAAGTCTGATTGGATCATGCATGAATATCGACTCACTGACTCAACCTCCAATCCCAACAAGCAAAATGGCTCCATGAGGGTAACATATATATACATATTTTATTAACTTAAAATATTCTAATTCAACTCAAATTTTGAACTGATGGGTGCAATACGAAAAAAATATTAATGTCTACTTGTTTTTGATTGTCATACAAAACAGTTGGATGATTGGGTGCTGTGTAGAATCTACAAGAAAAAGAATCAAGCAAAAACTCCTGAACACAGTGTTAATCATCATGATCAGGACTCATTCGCCCACATCCTGCCCACTGCTGCTGTTGATCCACAACCGTACAAATTCCCAAGGACTTGTTCTCTAACCCATCTCTGGGAGTTTGATTACAATTACATGGCCTCAATCTCCCAACTTCTCCACGACGACGACGACCACCACAATTATGCCTCCTACAATTTAAGCTTCAGCAGTCAATCAGAAACAGTAACCAATCACAACGACGGCACCCAGAAATCGTATCATCATCATCATCATCATCATCAGCCAGGCCAAGTGCAGTTGCCATACGTCGATGTGCCTGTCAAGTTTCAAGTGAATCAGCCAATTTTTGTGAATCCACTGTATCAACACCAGTGAAACTAAATTTGGGGACGAGGAAGAAATGTACAAAACAACTGCTGTCGAGAAACTTATCAATCTCGATCAGTACAAAACAGAACAGAACAAATATCTTACAAGCCTTATCAGATTATGCTTGTAGGAAAATTAATTTACAAAATGTTACAGTTTTAGGAGTGTATCTGATGATTAGGTCATAGATTATCCTTACAATTCGCTTGTCGATTTATCATGTCTGGTTTTCAAATGTTGTAAAAGATTCCTATTTGTGCCAAATAAACTCTTAGACACGTTGACGCTTTGAATTGATTTTTTATTTATATTCTGTTAAAATTTTATACACGCGCCACGTCAATAAAAAAATTTATAATTATTTTTATTTAATAAAAAATTCTGTATACATCATCTGTATATATTAAAATAAAATAATAAATTTCATAAATTTTGAGTACGCTATACTTTGTAAGCATGGAAGAAGGTCGTCAAACCAACTTGCGCCGCCATTTGAAAAATAAACCACTTTCAAGTAATAATTATGAATTTGAGTTGCATAATTATCAAAAAGAATAAAAGTGCACGAGTTGCATAACAATATTTTTTACCAAGTTGTCTAATCGGAGAAAAGGAAAAAAAAAAAAAAGGACTCCTTATTTTTAGTTTGAATTAATTATTAAGCACTTATATAATTAACAGCCCAACATTTCTGTAAAAGACACTCCTTATGATGGAAATTTTAGTTGAATGAAGTTCACTCACACTTAAATAAATTATATCTGTTAAGTAATTTAATTTGAAATTTCTATTACAAAATGACGTTATTACATCATATTTTATGTAATTAATGTTATTTGCATGGGTAAAAAGATATTTTGTATACACTGATAATTTGTATATTACAAATGAAACATGGGATCTAACGTTATAATTTTTGCAGTAGAAGATCTGGAGTGGATTTAGCTTAATTAGGTACAATTTAAAAATAATTATTAATTAGTAGCACATATATATATTTAATAACATTTGATATATGGTGGGTTGAGTTTGGAATAAATAACGTTAACATTTTGTAGTATGATAAATTATTTATATTCTTTTAAAGAATCCAAACAAAAGGGATATTGGTGAGTGTGGTGGGAAAATAAGTGATTTAAAATCAAGAAAACAAGAATACATAATTTAACAGGAAAATAAAAGTGGCCTGGAAGTCTTTGTGAGTGGAACTGCATGGTTTGTCTGGATGCGGGTTTTATTGCATCATCGTAGACGAATGCAGTGTTTGTTACTACAAACATCATACATCTGAATGACATTGACATTGTAAAGCTGTTTAGGATTAGAACGAATTTTGATTGACAGACATGTGTCTTTGTGGCTTAGATTTCATCGAGTCTTTAGGTTAGGTCAGCACGGAAATTAATACTTTTGCTATCTCAAGCTCCACAAAATAACTCACACGAAATATTTAATTCAAATTGAGTTGGATAGGATATAATTTAATTATATGATAAATATAATGTATATCGTATAATTAATATATAATTTATAAAAAAATAATTAAGTTAATGAGATGGCTAATATTAATTAGTACCATTATTTTCTTCCTAATTAATAACTAGTTTTATTTGCTTCGTTCATTTGCAATGAGTCGTAAAGTTTGATTATCTTTAATGTTATGTTTGAATTGACGGATTTTAATGGAAAACTTTCAAATGTATTACTTTTTATAAAGATAATTCATGTCACAGAATATTTTAAATGTTTTTAACTGTTTGTTTAAATTATATTATGTTGCAATGTGATGAATTTTAAAATTATTTAATATGGAATCAATCGAAATTCTTCCTGTTCTTAGATCTACTTTGTTTCATCCGAAACGGCTTAAAAATCCTTAGGTTGTAAGAAATGATATGATTATTGAATTATAATACAAAAAATTAAGCTGAAAACTTGACAATTATCTATACTCTTTTGATAAATTTGGCATATTCTTTCACAGGTTGACATGTTTCCTACTGCCCCACTTTTCCTACTTTTTTTTTCTCTTCTTTCAATTGTATTTCTTTCTAATTTCCACTGTTTTTTTTTCTTTTCCAATCCAATTAAATTAACCTTTTTCTATTAATTTAATTAATAGTTATTCCTATGTCATGAAGTAAATAAACAAAATTTATAGTTTTTTTCCCCATATTTTGTGTATTTAAAATTTATGCACACGAATAGAGTATGCTGTCTGTGCTAATCCTAATAATTTTGGGGGACGAAAATACTTGAGAACCTGTTGTTCCATGTCAATGACACACCAAACACACTTCTAATAATTTCATGCCAATTAAATGAAAAAAAAGAAGGCCATTTAAATAGAACTCTCCTCTCTTTTTTTCACTCATCATTCAGATTAGGTTGGGGGACAAAGAATATGAACTGCTCTTTTGACTAAGCAAGCATGCCAAGATTGTTTAGTAAAATAGCTACTTGTAAAGTACCAAGATCTCAACAATTTAACCATTTATAACCCAATTACCATCTATATATCTAGTAGAAATAAATCGAAAAAAGAGCAATTTTTGCTCGGAATCATGATGGAAACAGAGGAAAATCTTTCAACAATAATCATAACGCTTTTCATCATGCTATTTTCATGGATTTTCATCCACAGGTTGAAACAGAGGAACTCAAAAGGTCCTAAAACCTGGCCGTTCTTGGGGGCTGCCATCGAGCAGCTGGTGAATTATGACAGGATGCACGATTGGATGGTCGAGTATTTATCTCAGTCAAGAACTGTAGTCGTGCCAATGCCGTTCACGACTTATACTTACGTTGCAGATCCAGCCAATGTGGAGCATGTCCTGAGAACAAACTTCAGTAATTATCCAAAGGTGAGCACAAAATATCTTCATTTAATCACTCAGTTTATGTCACTTTCCGGAATAAATTCAAAGCACCAGAGCAGTTCTAATTTGACTAGATGCTCATCAATCATTGATCCAACTTTCTGGGGATGTTTACTAGTCTTACATGTGGAATATGGTTGATTGGTTGAGCTTCTTTCTGCTGATATCTACATGAGCCTTATCTGAAGTGATATATTTCTATTTTTCCTTTTTTTTTTCTAAATATGGAATTTTATTATTTTTTCTTTCTTATTGAAGGGTGAAGTTTATCATTCATATATGGAAGTCTTGCTGGGAGATGGAATTTTCAATGCAGATGGGGAGCTCTGGAGGAAACAAAGGAAGACAGCTAGCTTTGAGTTTGCTTCCAAGAATTTGAGGGATTTCAGTACTGTGGTTTTCAGGGAATATAGCCTTAAGCTCTTTGACATCCTATGTCAAGCATCTTACAGCAATCAGGAAATAGACATGCAGGTATCTGAATAAGTTAATGTTGGAGATATCGAGCACACGAAAATCTAGGGAAAAAACATGAGAAAAAAGAGGGTTATTTGGTTACCATCTTAAGATGAGGAGGCAATATCAGAAACATAGGAATCAATATATGCCAGAATAATAACTGTCCAAACAATAATTTGGAAAAAGAATTAACTACTCAAGAACGAATAATGAAATTGTTCTGAACATAATTTGGCTTCTATATTGTCTATACGATCCCAGGGATGTTTATTAAGAATAATATATTATTAGATGAACTGTTTATCTTGGATAAGTTGCAGTCAAATTCTCATTTTTTCAGGAACTTCTGATGAGGATGACTCTTGACTCAATATGTAAGGTGGGATTTGGTGTGGAAATAGGAACTCTGGTTCCTGATTTACCAGATAATCAATTTGCAAAGGCCTTGATATGGCAAACACTATAGTGACGCTCAGATTTATTGATCCTCTATGGAAAGTGAAGAAATTTTTCAATGTGGGATCCGAGGCCGTGCTTGACCAAAGTATTAAGACCATTGATGATTTTACATACTCTGTCATCAAAAGGAGGAAAGCAGAGATAGAAGAGAGCGAAGGAATTAACAAAGATGAAACGGTAACTAAATTTGGACTTCATATCACCCTATCAAAAGAAGTTGAATTTTCTTCTTTGCTTATTTTTAAATTTTACAATATTGCTATTTGTTTGTCCAAAATTATCAGGTCAAGCACGATATATTGTCGAGATTCATTGAGCTTAGTAGAGATCCCAGAGTAACATGACAGACAAAAGCCTCAGAGATGTTGTCCTAAACTTTGTAATTGCTGGCCGTGATACAACTGCAACAACCCTTGCCTGGGCTATCCACATGATAATGACCCACAAAAACGTAGCAGACAAACTTTACTCAGAGTTAAAGAGATTTGAGGAAGATCGTGCCGAAGAAGAGGGTATCTCATTAATAAAATATCACAAAGAAAATCCAGAATCGTTTAATCAGAAAGCAATGCAATTTGCAGGACTTTTGAGCTACGACTCAATAGGGAAATTATATTACCTGCATGCTGTGATAACAGAAACACTTCGATTGTACCCTGCAGTTCCTCAGGTTAGTGATTTCCCAGTTAATCTGATGCAAAACAATGGCAGAAGGTGATCCTAGTAGCATCCGGTTTGCAGGACCCCAAAGGCATCTTACAGGATGATGTTTTACCAGATGGAACAAAAGTAAAGGCTGGCGGAATGGTGACTTATGTTCCCTATGCTATGGGAAGAATGGAGTACAATTGGGGTCCAGATGCAGCTTCATTCGACCCTGAGAGATGGCTGAAAGATGGGGTCTTCCAAAATTCATCTCCATTTAAATTCACTGCATTCCAGGTAACTTTAGAATATTAGATCACATTGCAACCTCCAATTGACTCACATGTTACAAATTGGAGGAGCTAAGGAAGATAACAGTGGCTGCTTAAACAGAGTCCTAAACAAGGACAAATAATGACTTCAAAAAAACGCGAGGATTTCCTTTCTATTCTTGAAACAATCATACAAGTACTAATTACTATGGATATCTAGAAACCATGACGGAGGTGTTATATTAAATTGTATGCAGGCAGGACCAAGGATATGCCTGGGGAAGGACTCCGCATATCTCCAGATGAAGATGGCACTTGCTATTTTTGTAGATTCTACGAATTCAAGTTGTTCCCAGGGCACCAAGTGGCATACAGGATGATGACGATTCTCTCAATGGCACACGGTTTGAAGCTTACAGTTTCAAGACGCCAACAAGATTCTTAACTTAAACATAATATTGACAGCTGATCAAAAATCCAAAGCTTTCATGGGGAAGCATAGAGAGACAGGGCCTGGCTTTATCTCCTTTGATAAGTTCTGTCATTGTGATTCTTGATTAATTTTGCTTATAAAGCTATCCCAGATTGTACTTATTTCCAGCAAAAATCATACAAAACATAGTAATACTGTACATGGATAGAGATACAGAAATCCAAGCAAACATCATCTCCCGGTCCTACCGAGAAACAGTAAGTAATTATTCAAGATTAAAACTTGGGAATAATACTATGCCTCAGATTAATATCTGACAGAACAAAAGAGGGCTATCAGAAAGACAACAGTCCATTTACGCCGTAATTTTCTGCCCAAATTACTGAAATGCAGAACAATTGCCAACAAGTACAATAAACAAAACAACAATGATAAATATGAACTGGATAGTCCAAACAAGAAAGTTTATGCATAACTCGCGTCCACATTACGAATGTCAAACTACATACCTAATCCAGCGCTCTTAATTCTGCTTGTGGCGTGATACCCAAACTAATTTCGCAGGTGATCCCGAAGGCTAAACTTAACATGCGATTGGCGATAAACCGACACTGAAATTTCCGGAGCTCCGAATTTTAACAATCTGGGTTTTACCCGAACTGAAACATTCATCTTTCTTCTGATTAGAAAAATGGATAGAAAGTAGCATCTTTAATTAAAAAAATTTGGGGAGATTTTGAGCAAAAGTTAGGGATTTGACTGTGTTACGACGGCGTTTAATATAGCTTTAACTTAAGAATGTTCCATGGCTTCATGTAGTCTCTCAATGTCGTTTCACTGAATTTAGTCGTCGTTTGAATTGCGGTGACCATCTTATATTATTATTTGTACAATAGAATTGAAAATGTGAAATATAGTGAATATAATCTTTTTTTTAAAATTTATCGTAGTTATGTTCATTCTATATTAAATTTTATTGAAAACAAAAAAGTCCTCGCGACTTTAAAATTTAGAGCCCACTCGTTAAGCAAAAATTCATTTTAAATTATATAATTATTTTATTAGACTCTATTTATTTTTTTGTTATTAAATTGTATAAACAGCTCAATATCCTAAAGTGTATTTATCTTGTGTTATGAATTTTGTTTATAATCCAAGAGCACGATTTTGAATGAATCTCGGCACACAAAATAACATAAATAAACATAGTATAACTATTATATATTTTTTTTAATTTTATCATCCAAATAAACTCATATCATAAATAAATGGACCTTAATCAACAATTTTTCTTTTTTTTTATTTAATTAACTAGAAAATGCATGGTTACAGAAATTGTTAGAAATAATTATTTACCAAAATTAAAAGGATAATGAAATGACATGTCACCAAAAGCAAAGGCCCATGTTGTTGTAAACAAACACCAAAAACCATCCACAAATTTTTTGCCCCATGCCATTTCTCCTTAGCAACAACTTTGAACTCTATCTCCTGACTTAGAGACCATGAGCACCATCACAAACTCCACCAGCACACCCCCATTCCGCCACCACATCACCGCCGCGCACCACCACAACCGCCACCACCAGTTCTTCCCAAGAACCCAAGCTACATTGCAAGATCAAGAAAACCCAAGCCCACGACGAAAATTCATAACCACATTCCTAACAACTTCATTAGCTCTAGCAGGCCTGCAGGCCACGCCTCTAGCACTAGCTCAAAATTGGGGAACACGTTCATTTCTAAGGGAACGGTTCTTCGAGCCGGGCCTGTCACCTGATGATGCCGTTGCAAGAATCCGGCAGACGGCAGAAGGGCTTCATGACCTTAGGGGCATGTTGGAGAGCATGTCTTGGAGGTATGTGATCTTTTACATACGACTAAAACAAGCCTACCTTTCTCAGGACATGAAAACTGCCATGTCTATGGTGCCTGAAAGCCGGCGAAAATCCTATGTTCAAACTGCAAATGAACTGGTAGACAACATGGCTGAGGTATGTTATTAGTATGCTATCTAGCTAACTTAGTTTCTTTTGATTTATGGTTAAAAGCAGCGGAATTTTGTTTATATGTTGCCAAAGGTCGATGTTTGATATGATGATCTCTTGATACAGTTCGATTATTACGTTCGGACACCCAAGGTTTACGAGTCATATGTGTACTACGAGAAGACATTGAAATCAATAGATGATCTTGTGGCATTGTTAGCATAATACAAGGAACCTACCTGTTTGGCAGACAAATCTGAGTTGATTGATGGATGGTGTGTTGAAATTAGCGAAGGAGAATTTCTTCCAGGAATTTTCTAGCATGGATTGCCTCCTGTATATTGAAGTTTCATTCCTCAAGAAAAATAGTTTGCACATTTGAATGGTTGTTATGGCATTCTTGTCAGCTGTCAATGACATCGAATGTTAGTTCTTCAGTACCTAAGACGTGCCAACGCTAGTCAGTACCAACAGTTTCGTTCATTTTAACATGCTTAAACCATAACCAAGCAGTAAAGCTGAAATCTAGTTATGTACAATGCTTTTCAAGTCAAATTCTTGGACAATCCATCAGCCAAATGTTATAATGGATCCTCCTTCATATTCTGTAAGTATATATACAACAAATTACCATCTGGATCGATGTCTTCAATGTGTCCACAGGAACTGGTCATTGGACCGCTTCAACTTGTCAAGCCATATACTGATCTTTTAGCGTTGGATATCAGATCTCAACAGAAAATGGTACAAACCCATAAATCCCATGTCGAAAAAGTTCATCGTCTGAGGTAGTACTGATGGTGCAAACTTGGTTTGCTCCAAGAAGAATTCTATTAAACTTCATCTACTCCAAGAACTTTGCATAAATATGTCACAATTATCAGAATGAGATAACAAAGAAAGATTATCAATGTACCCTTAACAATCTTCTGCAATGCAAATCTTGATGATAACTCCAGAATTCAATGCATATTGGCAATATATGTGTGTAGATAGATGTTTTTGCCATATAATCACACACATGTACATATATATATATATATAGAGAGAGAGAGAGAGACAGAGACAGAGAGAGACATTTAAATCCTTAATTTTATTCATATTAGAAATTGATTATGAAGAAGAAAGGAGAAATGATTAATACCGCTAAAATTAATTGAGTGAATGCACTGAGAAACTCACTTTGATACATTATATGTAGTTTTGGCATTCTGCTGGACGTTAATCGGTCGAATGATAAACAAGAATCTACATCATCATAGATCTAACATGTAGATACGAGATTGAAATGTAGCCAAAAATGACTTGCCGATGCTCCATAAAAATAGTTGACACAAAAATCCATATATACTAATCAACATCTCATCTATGTTTAAAATCATGAATGTATAATATATATAACTCAATTTCTTTTTTTTTTTTTTTTTTTTGGTATACCTTATAATTTTCATCCATTTAATTTAGTAACAGTACGTTTACCCAAATAAATAGAAAAAATAAAAAATAAATAAAAATAAAAAGAAGTTCGCCGGCAAGTCATCCTTGGCTGCACCACATATACGTCGTATGCACATACAAGACCTAAGATGATTTTACATTCTTCTTGCAACAGACCTAAATGAACAGTTCTTCATTCAGGTAATTATAGCCATCCCATAAAAGGAACTAATTGGAGGATATGTTTGAAATGAAGAAAGAGGGTTTGTTTCTTGAATCTAAGGGACGAAGATGGTTCAAATCCGCAGAAGATCAAAAGGGTTTTTGTGTTTCTTGATCTTTTTATCCTTAAACTTGGATGTGATCGATATATAAAGACCAAGACTCCATGCTAGCTAGGTATGAAATGAAAGGATAGAGAAAGAGAAGGTGGTGATATGACAGTGAAGAAGGGCGAAAAATGGTCAGCATTTCTATGCTGTTGAGAATAGCCAGATTTTAGGCGTTATCCGTTGTCGGTTCAGGATTTGAAGCTGTTACAAACGTGACATCTTATCACTTTTTTTAACTAATTTCGAATTGTGGATAAGGGATGGCAAGTGATCACTTCTAGGCAAAATTGCTACACATTGCCCACCAATTATACCCATCCTCTTTCTGCTGGAAGGACAACCTCTCTTCACCTTTTGCTTCCCGACAAAGTTATGGCGTTACCTTCATACATTTAATTAAATTATTATTCATCATTTGAGTTTTATTATTTGTTCTATTTTGTCCATGGTTGTTAGAACAGTACTACTACCTCTAGCTACAAATCTTTGGTCCAAAACATATGTAGCACATGTAATAAAGTAAATAACCTTTTTAAGTACCATGATATGCGTATTGGGATATAAATTTCGGGATCCGGAAAATAGCCTAATTCTTGTACAACAATATTACCATAGTAACCATTTGATTTGGAATAATGCAAACACATGTTTGGTAGAGTTATACGACTCATGAAATAACATAATTCACTTGTTAGTTTCTGTTTAGGAGTAAAAAGTATTTTTGTTCCTCTTACTATATTCCGTTTTAGACATTTATGTTCACAGAGTTGCGTAAAAGTATAGTTAAAACACTAAAATGAGAATGAAGTATGGTTAGAGAACCAAAAATGCCTTTATGGAGTTTGAAAACAATGAATATTTGGTAAGATATTGGGCCCGTGACAATGTCAGTTCTTGTGTTGAATGAAAAGCCTACATGACATTCTTAAGAGATTGATGACATATATGGTTTGGCCCAAGCCCAAAAGCGCGCACCAGTCGAGAGATGCCAACAGAAACTCTTTGTTCCATTGTAGCTGAACTGAGACGCAGTCTTTCTTTTTTTGTCTCCATCACCTTCTCTCTTCTTCTTCTTCAGATTTCCATAATTGTATCAGTTTCAAGTTCAGGTAAGTTCCTCAAATCACTTTCTAATCTAGTTCTTTGCTCTGGGAATGACAAAGATTTCTTGTAAGTGTAAGAGTAGATATCTTCGGTTTTATCAAATATATATTTATTTACTGTTCAACTCTAAAGGTGGCATCTTTTTGTACTGCTTGGCAAGTTTCGAAATGAAATTTCTCCACTGATTACTTCATGCTAATGTTTGATTACGAGGGACTCGTTTGGTTGATGTAATAGTAAGAGAGACGACGATAGTTCTGAAACCTGTATGTAAAGAAACAGGGGTTCATTGCTGATCTTTTGGTTTTACAAGACAATACATTTTTCTTCAATTCTGGTTTACTCTTTCATGTTAGATCTTCATACATTCAATCTAATGTAGTGAGAGAATTAGAGTATAATTTAAGGCAAAATTGTAAAGTTGTCTGAATGCCCTTTGTCAGTTGCTTACTGAACACAAGACAGGAACTTGATCATATTTAGTATCATACTTAGGTTTGCAGAAGTAATATTTGAGTTAACTTTAAAAGAAAGAGACAGATGGGTGTTTGGAGAACATTCTTTTATCTGTTTTCATCAGTGCAAAAGCCAAGAACTATTTCATTTGGTGCTGTACTATGAGCATAAGCTGAATTTGTACTCATGTGTGGTTGACATAGAGAATGGCGGAGAAATGATGAAACTGCAGCAGAGGAAATGAATCTTGTGGACACAACTCCAAAAATTGAAGAGGCTGAGAATTTGTCGAATGGAGACTCAAAAAGTGTCGATATATGTGAGGAAAACCAAATGCCTTCCAAGCAGCAGGAGGTATATCCAAAAAGTCTCCCATAGATATCTCTTATGTTGGTTAGGTGAAAATGGCCTCAATTTGTGATGAATCTGTAGATTGATTGTTGTCAACCAATTTGAAAGCATAATCTCCCGATTTTAGTTTCATTCTTCTTTCGATTCTTGGCAATAACACAGGCACCCTCTTCTGGCAGGAGGAGATCATCAAGAAAAAGTATGGTGGCTTACTACCAAAGAAGCCCCCATTAATCTCCAAGGTAACTACATTGTTGCTCATTCTCAAATTTTTCAGAGAAGATCTGATGCTATGTTTGGATCGAGAGATTTATTTAAGGAAGACACTTAGGAAAATGTTTGCTCACTCCAAATAATACAGCCTAATGCTTTGTTTAGACTGCTTCTCCCTTTCCTTTTACCTAATTGTCACTAAAATCCTGAGATCCAAAAACACCTGGAAACTTCAGCCACTTACAGCTGCTACTTTCCAATTTTCACATGTGGGCAGGACAACGAACGTGCTTTCTTCGATTCCGCTGATTGGGCTTTGGGAAAGGTAAGTAACTCTTTTCACTTGAATGAACAGAAAACCTGTGATTGGATGTTGAATGTCAATATCATCATGACTTGTGCTGTTTGTATGAGTCAGGTAGGGGCACAGAAGAGCAAAGGACCACTAGAAGCTCTTCGCCCTAAATTGCAGGTATCTGATGCCCTTCCGTTACATCTTTTACAATTTCCATATCCCTTTAGATTTTGTTAAGTGAAGAATATCAAAGCATGCCATGGCTTTCCCCAGGCATCAAATTCTATAAAGATTAAAAGGGAATTCTAACTATAATCTAAGTTATAGCGTAGCGCTCTTGAGGGTGTAATAATTTCAAGAAAACAACCGAATTATGGAAGTTTGGCGTGTTTGATTGAACCTTAAGAAGGGAGAAGAAACAAGAATGCTGCTCTAGCAATGTGTAATGAATGTATTCATGAAAATCTTGACAGCCCACACCACATCAGCAAGTACGCTCCCGATCAGCCTATGCACCTGCAGATGATGATGGTGATGATGGAGGTAAGAATGCTTATTGGCAAGTTTCTATATACTGAGGCCTACATTCACACTCCCTTTAGAATAACTTGACAACTTTTCCTTGCCTCACTCAGATAGTTGCAACTCCGATAATTTGAACTCTGCTGAAAATCAGAGCAGTACTTTGGATGGCAGCACCGAGAGCCACAACCATTCCTCCGCGAATCAGGACCACCAAATCTGAGTTTCCGTTTGAGTTGACCAACAATGTAAACTTCTTCTATTCAAAGTTATTGCATGTTGTAGTTTTATGGTGTGATGTCATAAACGAATTGCCCCGTATCCACTTTTTTAAGACAATTTTCGTGTTGTTTTACGATTCCTGCTGCATCCAAGACTCAAGCGTGAAGGTGTAAGAAAAACAGAGGAAAATGGATAAGTTTGTGTATCTTGTTTAATCTTCTAGTTATAACTTATAAGGGATCATATAATGTTCCATCATCCCTTGACTGAAGAGTTATAATCCTGGAAATATCATATTCTACTTGCTGATAATTCTAATCCAAATGAAGTGGTCTTTGCCATTTTCATTTGAGGACAGCAGCAGGCCCAACCAAGGATGATATAGGAATCCAACTCTGACTGTAACCCATCTACAGACCGGATGATGGTATCAGCCAGATTATTTGCATCGGGTACGAGCTTGGGTAGAGCAAGGCTTTACCCATTGACAGGCCTAGACTATCAAGATTTTTCCGGTACAGGCCCGATGGGCCGGTATCAGGTTGGATTGGGTGGGGTGAAGTAGAGACCTAAGTTTAGGGGTTCTTCATGAGTATGGATTTCGGATTTTGGATTAGTGCTAGACGTGGTGAAGGACAAGGCTGTTCAATTTAAACCCTGCAATAATAAGTATTGCAAGTGTGCCTGGAGAAGTTGGGCCTATGTACGAATTGTGATTGAATATACATAGATGTTCAAGTTCAACTAACAGTAGTCTTCACATTTACATTTGCAATTTGTTTTTTCAAAAAAATAAAATAAAAAGCACTAATTTCAACTACTTTCTCAACCTCATTAAATGTCTTAAATAAAATAATTTTAAAATTTAATAAACAATCTTATAATATTCATTCAATTCTTTCATAAAGTTATTGAGTAGAATTATGGATATCAAATAAATGTAATGCAAATGAAATTCGGCCAGAATTTGGACAAAGCTGTAATGCTGCACAACAACCACCCCCCCCCCCCCCCCCTACTTGCATCGGCATAGGACAATTCAAACATCAACGCGAAAATGGCAGAACGGATGTTTTCATGTGCCTGAACTTCAGCTTCCCTATGCAACACCAAATTATTGATAGTCACCATTCATGTTTTTTTTCCTTTTTATATTATACAAATAATTATATCATTCAATATTTAAATGTAAAAATTAATTCAATATATACATTCAAACCTAGATAAAGAAACAAGAAACTATTATAATAGCAAATATATATATCCATATGCGTGGAACTTAAATTCACAATTTTTTTTATTGTGAAACTTCAATCTTATCAATCAAACAAAGCCACATTGGCCTGTGTATGTGAAGCTCTTTCTGGTGTGCAGTTATTTTAAAGTCAACATTATATTTTATATCCTATAATGATAGATTTTAGTTCTTTTGATATTGTAATTTACTCCATTATCACATTTAGTTCTTTTTTCTTGACGAATTTAGTCTTGAATATCTAATATTTAGTTCTTTTTTTGACAAATTTAGTCATATTTGATAATTTTGGTCCACTTTGCTCTGGAAGATGTCTCATTTTTTGTCCTATCACTATAAGTCGTTAGTATCAAAATTATCAATACATGATTAAATTTCTAAAAAAAAAAAAAGGTACCAAATGTGATATATTCATGATTGAATTCTTCAAAAATTGAACTAAATATGTAATAAAGTCAACAAGAAGACAAAAAATACTACTATCCTATAGTTACAAAACTATAGTTTTGCATATGGATAAATTACAATGGCCTCCTTGAAATTTGCTATAAGCCCAAATACCCCCTTGATGTTTGATGAAATTATGTATTCCTTGAATAAAAATGTGAAATTATCAGCTTTGCCCTTACTGTATTTTTTTATTTTTTTAAAAAAAATTAAAAACTTATAAAAAATCAAACTGGATGGATGAAAAATTTTAAAAATTAAAAAAATTTATCCACTTAGTCCCTACAAAAATAAATAAAATTATAATTTTTAATCCACAAGAGCATTTTGGTCAATTCACAACAAAAAAATAGATAAAAACCTAACAGACTAGACTAATTGTTAGATAGCCGTTAAAATCAATAGAACATTGATAATTTTTCAAATAATAAGAGAATATTCGTAATTATATCAAATTTTAGAAAAGGTCATTATAATTTCCCATTTTGCATATTCTTTAAACTTTTAAAACGACTGTTAGCTAGCTAGGACGGGGCTGGGCCAGCTAGAAAACATTATTGGACCACATTTACATAATTTTGAGCTATAAAAGACATATCCTGTGCCGACCATCACAATTCTTACTTCTTAGCTAGCAAAGACAAAGAGGGGTCTGTTTCTACATTTGTGGCTTACAATTACTAAGGAAGAGGCGTTTACAAGCTCCTCTACTCATGCATATATGTAAGGAAATGTCTTGTGCAACCTTTGCTCCAACATCCTACATTTATACCTCAAACACTCACCCAAAATATTAATGCTACCACTATTACAATTAATATGCCTTTGCAATCCCAAAAGTTTATAAGATAATTCTCAATACTATTGCAAATTTTATCATATAGAATTTAAAAATATTAGTTAGAAACTTAGAAGTTCCATGTCCTTAATTATCCAACTAATATCAACGGAAGCATTACATTCGACCGATTCACATCCGTATAGGATAGGGCTCCAGAAGCTGGCCCTATCTCAAATATTCAGATAAAGAATTAACTTTTTAAACATCGATATAGTATTTTGTTGTCACAAACTCGATCTGCCTTTAGAATATAATGAAGAG
Source organism: Sesamum angolense (assembly GCA_034509725.1). Classification (NCBI taxonomy): domain Eukaryota; kingdom Viridiplantae; phylum Streptophyta; class Magnoliopsida; order Lamiales; family Pedaliaceae; genus Sesamum; species Sesamum angolense. Next base: position 1,548,478 of record JACGWL010000006.1, on the reverse strand, counting down.
GTTGTGATGTTAATTTCATTACTACGGTGGTGTTGACAGAGAGGGATTGATATATCCATGTGCGCAATGGGTCCATGATGATGATAATGGGTGAATCCATATCCATCCAATGATCCAATTACAGAGAAAATAAAAGAACCAAACTGGAGTGATGTTCTTCTTACACATGAGAGAGACTGCTGTAACCATTTCATCTTGAATTCCTTTTTGTGAGGTCACTTTTTCAATCCATGTGAGTTGTCTGACTTTCTTAAAGTGAATTCGCGAGACGCTAATTAGGCCTAAAAAGTGCTACTCACTTTCTTAAAGGAAATGGACTCTCTCATTTCAAATCTTCTTTTAAAAATACTCCTATTCCTATTCTTATTCCTATTCCTATTCCTATTCCAATTCCTATCTACCTCATTTATCTCTCTGAAAAATTCCTGTCCAGACATGCATCCTTTATTTGTCGTTGATTATCACTTAACCTCGGATTTACTGGGTGGTGAAAATTAATTAATTTGGAATAAAAGATTAATTATACATGAGTTTAGAGTGAAATGAGGGGCATGTGCATGAGGTGGCTTATCTTTTTTATTTTTCTTGCATGAGTAATGACTAGTGCGTTTTTGTCATTTTGATAGAGTAGGACTTAGGACCCAGCAAGCAGTACCCACGACGCCCAGTTGTTATCCACCATCACCCGCCCTAAAACCATATAGGTATGATAATATTTGTTCTTACTTTTTTCTTTTTATCTGCAACCTTAAAATTAATTCAGAAGCACAACATTTAATTAGAACCATATTTTCCTCCTGGTAAAGAAAAAACAAATAATGTAAACTCAATCAATTCATTGTTGCAAGAATATACTCTTATTGTAAGGATAAATTATATATTTGAGTTTTTTTTTATATCTATGTAAAGATTTATCAATAAATTAATCTTGCAAGTAATTTATGGTTGTCTGTAGTATATCTCAATCCACAGTAGGCCACTATAAAGTCGACACTTTTATGTTCTCATGAGGCAGTGATTAAATTATTATATTAATATTTTAATAAAATAAACAATTCATCAGTTCAATCAGTACACCAACATTTAATTGGTACATCAATATGTAACTAAAAAAACTCGCATAAATAAAATAAATACCAACATGTTCGATGAAACTCAAATTCATAATCAATCTTAATTTATTGAATAAATTAAATATAATTATTAATATCAAATATTTATATCTAAAACGAACAACTAAACAAGTCAACAATCATGTACTTTTTTTAAAGACAATGCACATGTTATTGCGTAATTAGTCAGGTGGACTATCTGCTGAAATAGCAGCCGGGACATAGTCAGCTAACAACCTATTACCAGAATCAAAATGACAGGCTAGTCTAGCAAACTTGATTTATCAATGTCATATGATTATATATAATTAACACTTACTATTAAAATAGAATAATACTTATTATTAAAATAGAACAATATCCAACATATAATGGGGTCCGAACCCATAATTTTAAAGTGCATGGAGCCTTAATTTAGCCAATTGAACTAAACCCTTTAATTAATAATTGAGTAGATTATATTTTGTCATTCGAACTATATTATTTTATATTTTGCCATCTAATTTAACTTATTTCTCAACTTTGTTAAATTGCATTTTACCATATATGATCGTTTTTTTTACTGATTTTTTTTATTGGAAAATAAAAATATGCATATGAAAATATACAAAAAGAAAATTAAATATCAAAATGTAAGAACGGTGGTAAAAATTAGCGGCCACCCATTAATTGATGTCTTTTTAAGATGATCGTCGTCTTTTGTGCTTTTCTTATCTCAAGTTGTTGATTAATGATTGCTAAGACATAACACGCTACTTTCTTTATGCGCATGCTCTACTCTTAATTCTACTATTTTTTTTTTTTTTTCTCTCTACAAATTAATTGAAATTACACATTTAGAGAGAGAGAGAGATGAAAAATAAAGTAAAGGTGAGCGTGAATGGATTCACGTGGAAAACCCTATCAACTTTCTTTGAGCAAATGATTAGTTATCTGAGTGTTAATTATATAAGTATATTAAAAGATGCAGAGAGGTAGTTATAATTATTATGATTGTACGTACCGGAAAACGATCGTAATTTAGACAATTGTGGCCGACAACCAAATTTTGTCGGATTTTAAATATTGATTGCAAATCGTATACAGTTTTCGTTGTTGGGGGTAATGCACTTTTAATTAAGTATTTGCGACCAAAACATCTTCTTATTATTTTATATATCATGGGCTTAATTATGCTTTTATTCTATCTAACAGTATGTTTGATTATCTCAATCATATTAAATAATTTGAAAAAAAAAAAAAAAAAACTATTATTTTTTCTCTCTTCCTTCCCCCTTCCACTTCTTTTTTCTTGTCATTTAAACCAAACGAACTCTAAGTCTATATATGTTTGAATTCTATTGGATATGTCGGTATTTCAGTACAATTACAAAAATTAAACTTTTATTTCTCAATTAATTTTTTCTGTACCAAACAAAGGGAAGTATTTAAAATTTATTCTCATTTCAATTATACCAAATAATTTGAAGGAAAACTATTGTTCTTTCCCTTGTGATCCCCTTTCCACTTTCTTTTTCCTCTCACCTAAACCAAATAAACTCTACATGTGTGTATTTATCTTATTTTATGTGAATTATTATAATTTATTATTATATTGGTTGAATTGATATATTTAGTTTATGAAGATACTGACATAATTATGTATATAATTACTACTTCAAAAAAAAAATTGATTAATCGCTTCTATTTAACAAAAAAAAAAAAAAAAAATGGAGATCCAGCCCAAATGACAATTTAGACTAATTAAAGTAGTCATTTTGAATTACAAGCTATTAATTTTTGAAGGAGTAGAGTAGGAGTATTTCAGAGTGGTTTAGAGTCAGCCTCAACATTAATACGACAGTACCATCTTTAGTTGTAATCTTTGACCTAATTCCCCAATGGACCAAAATTGGATTTAACTATGAGTTAAGACCACTCTCGTACATGCATGTGCCCATCATTTTCGTCAATTTATTAATTAATTGAAATTGGACACAAGAAATTTTCAATATTTTGAAAAATCATGTGCACTAGATGTTATATCATTTAATACCATTAATCTAGTGGTACTCAATGATGAGACGTGCGCCCAATGTATTTTTCTCAAGATTTGTACAAACAAAATTGACGCACATGAGAAAAATCAAGAATATGATATCAGAAGAAAATTGGAGCTATATATATATAATGTTTCCAGCAAGATGATGTTTAATGTAAATTATGTGTGGTACGAAAAATTTGTAGGTAATAGTCACATCGATATCATAGGACATTATTCTTAGTCGTATTCTAAAGATAGCCCCGATCTTACAATTTTCAATCTCTGTCGGAAGGATCCTAGGTTTTCTTTTTTCACAATTTTACCTCCCATAATACATATATGTTAGACTAAAACTATAATGTAATAGAAAGTTATTTTTTCAATGGTTCTAGCCTCCTCCTTAAAATATTCTAATTATAAGTACATGTCAACTATTTTCACTTGTAATCTCAATCAAAGTGAAAGAGTTATAAGTACGATAAAATTGTATCTTGGATTGTGATTCAAATTTTGAGAATTTTATTAAATAATCATGATTATAATCACAACATAATCAACTCCTAAAAAGTAAATGAGCCCTTAGTGGACAATTATTTCATTACTTATATTCATGCACTTTATTGTTTGCATCTTAATGATAAAGATTTTATATGTTTGCTAAGTTGGAAGCTATAAAAAGAATATTTTTCACTATTTGTCAGTTGTTTTTTCTTTTTTAATGAATAATGATTAAGGTAAAGAATTATAAGAAAATGCCTATCATAATTCCTTTGTACATTTCTTAAACAATGAGATCATTGATTTTTTAAAATGTTTGATGAAATAAAAAAATAATTTAAATTTTATATTGAACATAAATAAGCGGTAAATTATAATATACTACTAAAGAAAGATTGATCTACAGTACACCTGTACTATTTTCAAGATGCTTTGAATATAAGGATTTGAATTTGACAAAAAGAGAGAGAGAGAAAGAGAAGAATTTTAAATAAAAGTAGAATAATTTGAATTTATAAAAAAACGTAGTTCAAAAATAAGATAGAAGATTTGAAATATTTTCTATTATGGAAATATTCAAACAAATCGCAAGGACATTTAAACTTCTTACTTTTCAATCCATCAATCAATCTACACAAAAAAAAATATATATTAGAGAAGTAGAAGTGGGAAAATTACCGATCTAACCCTCCTCTTAATGCTCTTTGCACGATTGCAACTCGGGCAAATGAGTATTTTTTCATCATCGTTTGATCGGATGGTAGTTAGGTGAGGTAAGGTTTGGTAGTTAAAAGAATGTGGAAATCTTTACTAAAGTTTAACACTTTATTTATACACTGTCTCGCCGGCCCTTTCCTAAGCAAAGCTTACACTGATGGCGCGGCCTGTCCCCTACTCTTTTGCTACGGAAAAATGCATGCTGCCCCTGTGATATATACGGTATGTGCGAAATACCCCCCTGTGAAAACAAAAGTATCAAATTACCCCCCTGTGTTTTAAACAATAAAGCAATTTACCCCCCTGAACCTGAAAGTGCATTACACGCCCCTCATGTGCGATTTTAATTGTTTTTTAAAAATAAAACATTATTTTATATTTAAATATAATATATATTAATATTATTATATATAATATTTATAATAATATATATTTTTAAAAAAAAAGAAAAAAACAACCAAACCCCACCCCACCCTTCTTCCCGTCGGCACCCCCCCCCAGCCACCATCCCCGTCGCCCGCCCCCTTCCCTCGCCGCCCCAGCCCGCCCACCTCCTTCCCCCTTCTTCCCCGTCGACTGGCCCCCAACCAGTCGCCCGCCCCAGCCCTCCCCCGTTCTTCGCCGTCACCTGCCCTCCCCCTTTTCCGCCGTCGCCGCCGCCGCCCCCCTTCCCCCTTCGTCGACGCCGCCCCCTTCTCCCCTTCGTCGACCCCCGCCCCCCTTCCTCCCTTCCCCGTCGCCGCCCCCCCCCTTTCCCCCATCCTCGACGCCCCCCCCCCCCCCCCAACCTTGCCCCCTTCCCCCTTCCTCGTCAATCGCCTCCCCCGTTCCCCGTCGCTGCCCCGCCCCCCCCCCCCCCCACCACCACCTTCCCCTTCCTCCCGTCACAGGCCCCCCACTTTCTCCCCCTTCTCCGTCGCCGGCGACGCCTTCCTCCGCCTGCTCCGCCTCTCTCTCTCTCTCTCTCTCTATATATATATATATATACACACACATATTTATATAATTTTAAATAATAAAAATATATTATACATATATTTTGAATTAAATTTTATGTAAATATATGTATATATATTATAAATATTACTTTCAATCTAGACCATTGATCAAATTTAGTAGAATCTGGACCATTGATCTTATTAATTAAATCTGAGCCTTAGATTCAATTAGATCCAACGGTTATAAATAAGGATGTAAATGTAATTTCATAACTAAAAATTAAAAAAAAAAAAAAAACCAAAAAAGGGCGCGTGAATGGCACAAAACGCGTGGGGGGTTTATTTGCTATATTATGACAAATACAGGGGGTAATTTGCTAAAAAATTTTTACAGGGGGGTAATTTGCTAATTTCGTATAACACAGGGGGGTAATTTGTATTTAACCCCTTTTGCTACTGCTCTTCCCCACGTGTCCCCGCATTCTTGTCTTAATAAATTTAATTAATTTTAACTAATAAATAATTTATTTATTAGTAAAAAATAAATATAAATATTATTAGATATAATTTTTTAAATAATAAAAAATTAACATATAATTATATCACAGTAGATTGAAATAAATTTAACTCTATATAAACTACAAGTGTGATCCAACTCAGAGTATATGCTTTAGTGCATTAAAGTCATTATGTGTACAGTCTTAATTATGCCCTTCATCAATTCTTTTCATAATCATAATCATACATGTTAGTTTATTCATTCTTGAGTCCCTTATTTGAAATTTTGATTTGTATGCACTAGCAAATTTTTTTTATTTAGTTTTTTCATGTCATGATTATTGATTATGGTGAAAAATTAAAAATTACGACTACCGTAATTAATTATAACTGTACAACAACTATTAAGTTGTTTATACCTTAGCATAACTAAAGATCGTAACAAAAATTCATTACCCATAATTAAAACTTAAGTTGCACATTCATTTTGCTCCATCATGGTAGATAGTATTCGGATTACTATGATTTTCAAATCTTGTTGTTTATAATGTATGAAATAATTTATTTTTTTTCGTGTGATGATTATATTGTTTTAATTTATAGAATTTTGTCAGATTGTGGATGAATTTCACAAATCAATCATCGCAATGAACTTAAATCAGTAAATCGAAATTCAACCATGAATTTTCAATCCCAACCTTACGATTATTTCGTAAGATTCAATATTATTTATTCCATACATGCATATAAATTTGAACAATAAATTAGTTAAAGTTTTGTTTATCATAAAAAACCTAGAAATTATGCTAAAGTTGGTTCTTGTGTCATATTTTACCAGATTCTGCTGATTAATTAAATGTTTTCTGATTCTGTTAGTCAAAGAAACGCTAATTATTCGCTATTTGCTTGGAGTTTTGCGAAAAATTCCATTTTGCATCCCATAACTTAGTTCAATATATTTTTCACTCCCATGACTTATGATATTTTTCTTCAATTCTCCTGCTAACTTTTTGGAAAATTGAAAAAAAAAAAAAAAGAATCATGTGCAAATCAAGTGACCACTGTCCATTTAAAGAAATAACCACGAACTTGCACGTGGTTTTTCCATCAATTTCCTTACTAAGGATACTATGAAAACTAACATTGTAAATTCTTTAAACTTACGACACTATTTCTAAAGATTATAATTAAAAGTATACAGAATTTAAGTTATGGGTTGAGAAAATGCAATTTTGCTATAATTTAGTTACAGAATTTTCGGTGTAGAAAATTGCAACGAGCATAAATATAAGGGATAATTACACTCTCTTCCCTTGAGGTTTTGTGTAATTATACGTAGACCCTATGTGGTTTGAGAAATTGCATCCAATACCCTTTAGATTTGCTTCTATCTAACAAATAAGTTTTTTATTGATCAAAATTCACGGAATTTGCTGATATTAACAAAAAAACACTGAATGAAAATTGATATTTATCCGCGATTGACTTATTACTGACTTATTGCAGGTTAAACAAATTTTTTAAGACTAAACTACCCTTATGCATTAATACTTGAAAACATATGGGGGTGATTGATCATAATTAAAAAGATTTATAATTAAGTAATCAACAAATATTAGTAATAAGTTAGTTGGAGTTTAAATATATATATATATATATATATATATATTAATTTTTTTATTAATATCAGTAATTTCAATGAATTTTAATTATTGAAAAAACTATTTATTATATGAAAATAAATATCAAAATATTAGATATAATTTTTTAAATAATAAAAAATTTATATATAATTATATCAAGCCCTCTGTAAGAAGAGAAGTATAATTATATGTAAATATAATTGGTTGTGGAAAGAAAGATTCGAGCAGATAAAAGGAAATCTTATCTTCTGGCTGTGGTCAGGAGAGTATATTCGAGATGGGCGGTCCAGATTGACCTGAATTTGCATCCAGGCCGTCGGAGGAAAGGCTGTCGGTGAAAGAAAATCTCTGCCGTTTACAAACGATAAGTTGTCTTTTTTTTTTTTTTTTTTTTTTCTCTCTTTTATTTTTGGGTAAAGACGATAAGTTGGTTATTGACCGTTAAAGATCATAAAAAGATGATTCAAATATTCCTTCCTTGATGGATACCCAAATTCTCCCACAAAAGAAATTTTATTAAAAGTTTAATAGTTATTATTTTATTTTGGCCATCGTCAACCAATACGAGGACAAAAATATCCGAGAATAATTTTTTATTCTTATTTGAAAAATTCAATGGGCAAAATATAGAGCTCATTGACTTAATCCTGACCGTTTAATATTTTTACATTTAATTCATATATTAAATCATAGGATGGTATAGTACTTTAGTTTTAACTCTTAATACATGGCATGTTAAGAGTAGATTACAGTTGGCTTATTTGAAATTTGTCGTAATTACAAATACCCTTTACAATGAGTTGTCATGATGAGATACTTATTAAACGATTGTTAATATCAATAAGGATATTTGTATTTTTGAAACAATAAAAGGATAATTGTAATTATAACAAATATCATAGAAACTCATTGTAATTTACCATTTTTCATGATAATGCTAATGCATGTATGACATTTCACAACATTAATTATTAATTTTTTTTGTGCATTTATCTCTCATTTCTTTTGCTCCAAAATTAATGTGAAATAATAGAAAAATAATTAATAATTCTAATTAAAAATCAAGATATGCAACATGGAAATGGATGGAGCTAAAGACAAAGTGAGAAAAAAAAAAGACATTTTTGCAGTTGCTAAAATGAAAGTGACACGTGGCATGAATGAATAAAGATTAACCTCTCTCTTGGGCGTGAAATTGAAATATTTTTTACCATAAGAAATGATTCATCATCGTAGTGTGAAAAGAAAACCTGGGAAATAGGAATGAAAAGCAAGAGAGAGAATGAGGTTTAGGAGGGAGTGAAGACTGGAATTGTGCGTGCGTGCATGTGAACCTTTTTCTATCTCCATCCTTAAGCCTCCTGTTGTCTCATCGTTTTCACATGTACAGAATTGCAGCTGTCACCTCACTTCATTTTTCCTTTGAAACAAATGAAGTCAAATACTATATACTACACAATTTCTTCACAAAACATTTAATTTTATGTATAATTCCTCCAAATATACATATGCTACAGGAAGACAAGTTTGATTAATGTTTATATATAAATTCCTCGGAATAATAATTTCAGTGATTTAACTGTGTGGCAGCCTGATTTTAAGAAAGAAATTACGTTTTAAACACGTAGTTCATTCATAATCAAACAAAATAAAATTGTTAAAGTTTAATAATAAGCATCTAATTTGTAATCAAATCACATAAAAAAAAAATATTAAAAATGAATGAGTTTGGCAGTTGGTATTTAATTGATATATTGAATTATAATTTGATAATGATGAGGCTGAGCCTACTCACAATATTCGAAACCCATGTGCCCGCATCATACTCTCTCTCTTACTCTTCTCTTTCTCCTCACACGAACACACAAACCAAAAGGCTACTTCATGTCTGCTTTTCTTACCAGAACCCCCCGCAAAAAAAAAAAGAAAGATTTTTCATTGGTTAAAAGCTTCATTGTGGTGGTGAATGGCTGAACTGAGCGGCCAAAGGTACAAGTGGGGATCCTCAATTAATTAATAGCTATGTTCAACTATACGTCGTCGTACCATTAAAATTTAATTATTAACTAATTATTGAATTTCGCGAATAATTCAACTTCAATATTAGCTTCTTGTACATATTCCTACGCTATCTAATGTAGATTATGGACAAGAAAATAATTTAATTTACCATTAAACCTTTTACACGAGGGCTATTAATCTCTACTTATTGTTTTTTAATATCTTCGTTGAGTCCTACGAACAATCCAACAGTTTGGATTTAAAATTTTCTATGTAAGGATTTTTGTTCGGAGAAGAAAAATTATCACCATTAAATAATTGATTATAATTATTTTTTTTGCAAAATATTGAATTATGTATTTAGTATAACATAAATGAAAAGTCATTACGAATTAGTTATGAAGTTCAAAATAAATAAATAAATATATATATATATATATATATATATATATATATATTATTTACTGCAGCTCGTGTCAATAATACTTCCTTAAGTTTGATTTGTGTCCGACACTATTAAATCAAAATAGAAGTAAAAACTATCATAAAAAAATCCAAACTTAAAAAAAAAAAAAAAAAGCATATAAATTTTTAAATAATGTCTTATTTGGAGTAATTCGACTCATTAATTAATTTACACCCCACCTACTAAAACTCTTGATAGTGCAATTTTATGCAATTAATTTAGCATAAAACGTTTTAGGTGAGGGATCTTATACATATAGTGCACTAATTTAACTTAATTGCTATGATTTTTCCTTCTCGGGTACGGGAATTGAGTTGCCATCATTTATATATCGTACCATAGTCATAAATGCAATAAATATTCATCAAGTACTCTTTAAGTATAAGATTCCAACTAACGTTGATGATTAACAATATATTTGATTTAACTTAGTTTTTTTACATCTAAATAAATGACTGAAATTAAAGGAAAATCAAACACTCACTTTAGATATTTGGCCGTGATTGCACATTGGATTAGACTAGGTACATCGTCTTTTTCTTTTTCTTTTTAAAAACAGAAACGATCAATAATTATTAATTAAAATAAATTGATTATAATTATTTTTATTGAATATTCATATTTAACAAATATCATTAAAACAATCATACCATAATCAATAAAATTGAATGAACTAAATCTACCCAATACCTACTATACTATACTGTAAAAATCAAATAAAAATTAATAAATAACCATTATTGGAATATAATATTTTTAATCCATTTATTTCTACTAATCGGAAACTAAAAGTAAAAAGTAAATGATTGATATAGAACGTAGATGAAATTAAGAAAAAAAAGGAAAATTAATAACATCATGTATTGTCCACATATACTAGAAGATAATTATCATTAGACGCAATTTTATTAATTATGGACTAAAACTGTGGTAGATTATTAATCATAATTAAACAAAAAAAATGCAAAGATGTACATTATTCATTATGAAAATAATTCATTATGTAGCTGTGGTTGATGACTATTTATTACAGACTGCTTTATTTTTAAATATGACAATTAATCATATATATATATTATAGTGATACCAACCAAATGAGCAAGTAAAGTTTCCTTGCAATGCGATTACTTCATAATTCGAGTGATTAATGGTAAAAGAATTGAGAAATCTTATGATCAAGGGACAAAAATGTGTAAAAATATCCAAGTGTTGTAAGAGAAAATTGAGATGATGATGCGCAAAACAAACCTCATCAAGTTCAAATGTGGAGACACGTTTACTTGTGGTCTAAAAGAAGGGGCGGACTTAAAAAGAGAAAGACGAGGCCGAGGCCGAGGGTAGTAAAAGTCAGAATCCACAACACAACACACCTTAAAAACGTTATAACCTTGAAAAAAGCGAAAAAAATATCCTGTTCCCAATAAAATCAAGAAATAGAGGGTAGATAAGAGTAAAAGAAAAAGCAAATACGTATAACAATTAAAGCAAAGAGGGATAGGTCAGGCCGGCCTATTGGGGGAGATAAGAAAAGTAAAAGGACCTTTGCCGCAATTTGGCATTTGCTTGCACATGCTATGCAATTCAATTCACACAATTTTTTACCCTGGAAACCCACTTGCCATATCTCAATTTCCCCTTGTAATTTCATTTCTTTTCTTCTTCATCTTTTTCTTCTTCTTTTTTTAAATATGTTACAATTACATTATAAATTATAATTAGTATATTTATTATTACCGTTAAATCTTTATAATTGACAATTAACTAAATTAATATTTTAAAATTTTAATTTAATAAATAAAGTTAAACGTGATTGGACCAGAGAGCAATGCATTTTCATAGCATAAAAAACAAAACCATTGAGCAAGGCATGAATTTACCTTTGCAGGCAGCATCAGAATCTGTTTATGGTTAAAATCGTATCAGTATCAGTTGTTTGGTCCCCCACAACAGCCTTAAAAATTTTCAGTTAGTTGTGTGACTAGTAACTGTAGCCAGAAAAGACCCCACCCCCCCCCCCCCCACCCAAGGGCTACTACTTTCCTTACCTCTATTTATATCACCACACTCCTTCAAACGCTCCTCACACTCGCATTCACTCTCTAGCATTTGCATTCCCAGGGCCTAAGCTCAACAAGTAATTAACTAACCTCTCATTTCCTCTCAACAGTTTTAGGATGTCTGTTTTCTTGAATTTACAAGGATAATGCCTCTAATCTAAGACAGCACTTGTCTTCTCTTCTCTTCTGCAGGTGAAAATGGCTATTTTTCTTGGAGTTTTCTTGGTTGGTTTTCTTGCAATGGCGTCGCATGTTCAGGCCGACGGTGGAGGATGGATTAACGCTCATGCGACCTTCTACGGTGGTGGTGATGCCTCTGGAACAATGGGTATGCTAATAAAAATCATTTCTTTTTACAATTTTTCACTTGGGAAAAGTGCATGTTTAGTACTAAACTAAACCTTTTCACTGCCTGAAATTCTTGAAAAGGTGGTGCTTGTGGGTATGGGAATCTGTACAGCCAGGGTTACGGCACAAACACTGCAGCACTAAGTACAGCCCTGTTCAACAGTGGGCTGAGCTGCGGTTCTTGCTACGAGATTAAGTGTGTGAATGACGGGCAATGGTGTTTGCCGGGGTCAATTGTGGTGACTGCCACCAATTTCTGCCCCCCAAACAATGCCTTACCTAACAATGCTGGCGGGTGGTGCAATCCTCCCCTCCACCACTTCTCTCTCAGCCTGTTTTCCAGCACATCGCTCAGTACAAAGCTGGAATTGTCCCTGTTGCTTACAGAAGGTAAAATTATTTATATTATTATTATTTTTTCCTTTTACAGGAAAAAAGCCAACTTAGTACAAAATTGAATTGCCCATTTCTCCTATCTAATGAAACTAACCGACTGATGTTACTGTTGTGGGTTTAATTCTTGTAGGGTACCCTGCAACAGGAAGGGAGGCATAAGGTTCACCATTAATGGACACTCCTACTTCAACCTAGTACTCATCACCAACGTTGGTGGAGCCGGGGATGTCCATGCTGTTTCCATCAAAGGGTCCAGGACCGGGTGGCAGCCCATGTCAAGAAACTGGGGACAGAACTGGCAGAGCAACTCCTATCTCAACGGCCAAAGCCTGTCGTTTAAGGTCACGACAAGCGACGGCCGCACCATCGTCTCCTACAACGTCGCCCCGGCTAGCTGGTCGTTCGGCAAACCTTCTCCGGAGCCCAATTTCGTTAAATAAATGATTTTGAGGTTGTCCCATATCATAGTTTTTAGCAGGAGGGAGATTTATTAAATTACTAGAAGTTAGGTATTTGGATATTGTTATGAAAACATATATATGGTCACGAGTATTAGTAGTGTGACTTTATTACAGTGGGAAGTTGATGTTGAAGAGGACTAATTTTAAATGGTCCTCGTCTTTGAGGAGGAGGGCACTCAATTTATGAGGGGCTTTCTCCTTGCTCTTGAGGTTCTTTCCTTTACGTTTTTTTGGGAGTTTTAAGGTGGCCGAGGTGGAATTATCACACCACCCGCTTACTGTTAAGGTAGTCCTAGTGGAACATGAGGGACTGGTATCGATCTCTTTTGTCTTTAATTTCTGGGTTCTCAGCATCATGTGAGCTGAAGGAGTTATCCCCTACTTAGGATTGTGTTTGTACGAAGCATCATGTGCAATTCATTTTTCATTTTTCAGTTATTAGAGGTTAACTAAATCTTGCTGCAACAACAATTTCTTTCCTTTTTTTTCTTTACAATTAAATAACTTCAAAGTTTAGCGTATACAAATTATGTGTATAAAAATTAGCTAAAACTATATATAATAAGATTTGCAATAGAAAATTCATCCGCGCATCAAATTTTGATTAAGGAGTGTATGGGCCTGGAGAGTATAAATTTTGGGGTTTGAGATTCTAATCCGGCAGTCAGCTCGTATAATGGGTAGAGAACCCAAAAGGCTAAGCCCAGATTGTCCACATAAAGACAATAAAGATTTTCTTCTTTTCTTAAACTTTCCGCTTGCATTAAGGTTAAGGGGTGAAATTAATCTTACAACATACTTAAAAGCAAAATATTCATGTTAAGGTGAAGAAATAAATTCGCTTTTGTTTCGTAATGCGTTTATCGAAGAATGCGATTTAAACCTCGAGCAATGCGTAGAGTCCGCATTTCTTGGAGATGAAAGGAAAAGGAGAATAGATCTCAGGCAGCTTTTGTCTATTCTGAATTCTTCTCTTCAAACTAAATCTTATTCACAGTCATGTGGAAAGATTTCCTGTCAGATTTCCATTTTCTTTTTAATTCAATGAACGATGATGTTGAATTTTCAAACATCTAGAGGTAAAATATTCAGAAAAGTTTTAAATAATAGGACATAGAAACGTAATGCGTGCCGAGATTATATGTTAACCTCGTCTGTCTTCTTCTAACCTGCGACTCCAATTAAGACTAAAAATGTAATTAAGTTCTGAGAGACTGAGGGGTCAAACCAGAGGCCTGTCCTAATGTCGTACCTCGACCTTTTCCTCTCAATTTCCAAGACCCGTCTTAACAAACATACATACACCCTTTTTGCAAAAGGGAAAAGAAGAAAACGAAACAAAGATAACCTATTCTTCTTTCGAGGATTTGGACCAGATATGAAATGCAGTAATAATTCTCACTGAGACTCGTGTAATATCAAGATTTATTATATTTTTTGTTTGGAGACACTGTAATCATGTAGTGTTGCTCTTTTACGTACTCAATGATTGTAATATTTGCGGGGCGTGAACTTTTTCTTACATTGTTACAGCAGAGGGATGAAATTTGGCGGAATTTGAATTTGAATTTGAATACAGGATTCTTTTTCAGTAAGAAAGAGGTGGTGCTGTTCAAATTCGTAAATACCGGTCTACAGATTTTAAAAAGTACATGAGAATCAAAGTGATTCATCATGGGCTCAATGTTTTCTTAATGAAAGTGATATGGGCCAGGAAAAGAATTGTTGATATGGGTTACATAAGTTAGTCCAATGATGACCTGATTTGGGCTTTTGCAGTCGACAATATCCGGCTGCTGCACATGTTCTGGGAAGTTTTGAAATTCGACATGGAAGGATGTTTGAATTTGCTGAGACGCAGTCGGCCCACCCATGTTTTGGCCCCACTGTAACCCAAATCGGACAGAAGAGTTGGGTCCAAGCAACACGAACTGACGAAAGCTTCACATGTTGTAAGGGAAGAGAAAAAACGACCATGAAGATTCATTCCTGACGATTTTCAGTCCAAACAAGGATTTCCCGTTATCCATTGTGTAAAAATTATAGAGCTGCTTTAAACAGGTGTATGTTAGAACAGTGAGCATCAGTGATGATCCTCCACCTGCAAATCCCCTTCCCATCCAGACATACCCGAAACACCGTCAAGAACCACGTCTCCCCTCTGCCCACCGTCACCAGGGACTCCGGCCTCAAATTCCGGCAGAAACTCCTCTTCCTCCAATCGCTGAAAGTAAATACCACTAAAGCCCTCCAATTAAATCCTAATCTCCGTGCTGCTCCACTCTCCACCCTACACTCTATCACTCAATGTCTCTCCTCAATGGGCCTCGGACTCTCTGCCATCGGCCGCATTCTCGACATGTACCCTCAACTCCTAACTGCCGATCCTTATTCCGACATATACCCAATTTTTGATTTTTTACTGCATACTGTCCAACTCCCTTTTCCCGAAATCCAGAAGTCGATAACTCGGTGCCCCCGGATTCTTGTTTCCGACCCGGAAACTCAATTGAAGCCCACATTTGATTTCTTGACTGAATTGGGCTTTGTGGGCACGAATAAATTGACATCACAGACCACGTTGCTTCTGGTTTCAAGCGTCGAGTCTACGCTGATGCCCAAGATTGATTATTTAGTGGGATTGGGAATTGAATTCGAGGAGGTGAGGAATATGGTGCTGAGGTCGCCGGGGTTGTTGACGTTTAGCGTGGAGAACAATTATAAGCCGAAGGCGGAGTATTTTCTGAAGGAAATGAATGGGGATTTGGAGGAGATCAAGAGGTTTCCTCAGTATTTTTCATTTAGTTTGGATAGGAAGATTAAGCCGCGCCATCGGCTTTTAATGGAACATGGGGTTTTCATGTCGTTGTCGGCTATGTTGAAGGTTAGCGATGGAGAATTCAATGTGCGGTTGCTTGAGAAACGTCTGCGGATGGCGCAGCAGGAGGGGCGGTTGTAGCGTTCTGTAAGTTGTCCTCTTTCTAATTTGTAGCATATTGCTATCTTGGGAGGTGAATTGAAATGTGTAGAATGGAGTTGTAGATTGCTAGACTTTGCTGATTGTATATGTTTATTGGAATATATAAGAGTTTTTGTGCCACAAATTGTTCAGAATGTGAAGGTGATTTATCTGTCTTGAGAATAATTTTGCATAAATATTTGTTGGGAGGAACCAAGTTACTAGTTGATGCTAATGCATAGAAGTGTGGAGAAGAACGATGTTCGTGCAATATGATGGACTTGGGCTAATAGAAACTAATTTAGCCAACTTTAATGAGTGCTGATCCTCGGTCAAGAAATTAACCAATTTGATTCAATAAACAGTGAAACACCAGTTCTAGATGAATCAGGCTCCTAACACTAATTGGAATTTGACTGAGCCTCACTATCGACATTGCTTAATCTCTGAAGCATCTGCAGACTAACTGATTCTTGGAGCTTGTCAAAGACAGAAAGGCTAGACGACAAATTGCAAAACATCGTGTACCAGATGTTCCTTTGCATATTTTGAGTGTGATTAACAAGATTATATGGAAGTGCTGTTAAGTTTGGGGTTCTTTCAATATGCCATTTCCAAATTACCAAATTGAATGCAGCTACTGAGCGTTTGTTCTGCTTGGCTTTACCATAGCTGCACATGGGCTTGCGAAAATGTTTCAAACACAACTACACTGGATTAACAACACAGTATGATCTTGGTTTTGTTTGTTGTATGTTTAATGGCTCGGAAATGAGCTTTGATGTGTTTTTTCCTATTTAGTAATCATGCAAGGTAATCTCACTATACTGTGAAACATGCACTAATTACTGGAAACTGTGTGGAGAAATGAGATTGGTTACTCCCAATCACACTTCAATTTTGAGTTTTGTTTTCTCAAAATACAATACAAAATTTCCTAAACATTTTAATACTTCTAATAGGTGCCATTTAATATGCTGAATTTGTTTATTGTATGGGCTGGAAAAACCCAACTAAAGGAGCCAATCGTTACTGCTATGCATCAGAAACCTTGTGGTTTCCAACTTTTCTATAGTGAAACTTGTGCTCATATGAATTATTAGTTAGGAAACTATATATGCAAGTTTTGTGCTTTGCGCGGTCCGTTCTTCTTTTTGTTGCAACGGAGGGGATCTCTGAATCACTTCTCATTTGAATATGGTGAATAAGAGGTTGAATTTTAGATAACATGGAGTCGTAACATGCCACTTTAATTGAACGTAGCTTCTTGGTGTTAAAATTGCTCTGAAGCGAGTGCTTATAACTGTAAAAATGCTAAAGCCTATGACACATGAGAAGTTTCAGCTCGTGAGTTAATTTGTGGATTGGAATTAAACGTTGCTCAAAGTTAACGTGCATTGTTTGTTAGTGTCTCTATGATGATTTATGGCAACTTAGGCTAAGAAACCTTTACTTAATTTGTTATGAAATTACAATTTCTTAGTCAAACATATTCAGTTGCATCAATTCTCAAACTATGAAGTAGAATTGATACCACTCTCTCTTCCAGGTCACCTCCATGTTCACATGTGTAGAAGATGTAAGTAGAGGACAAAGTTAGAGCACCAATAGCCAGTCATGCATGCATGGTGCAGTGTCAAGCCATGCCCTGAAGTTGTTTCTTGTGTAAATGTTAAATGAATAGTATTGTTTGGATGTTTGTGTACAATGTTGTCTTCTTTCATGCATCTTTAGCTCTTGCAACCTAGGCTGCACCCTCATCTTGGTCAACACAAAACTGATCATGCGTCTGATAATGAACTTGGGAGGTCACAGATTCACACCCGAGTTAAAATCAAAGTTTCACATATTGGTAATTTGAGACAATATGGTCTTAGGTGTTTGACCACACAAGATTTCTCACCTTTTACCCTGTTGGAGATGGTTAACTCACTTTTATTACTTGACGCCATAACTTGATTTTATTGCAGTGGAGTGCAGTGCAGTCAAAGGAGGTATTAAAAACTGTTGCTCAGAGAAATATTGGGTGTGCAGTGGGCATGGTTTCAGGCCATTTGCTACACTTAGGGTTAGGGGCAGGCAGTATAGGCTTTCTTTGGATTGCAAGAATTGTACGGTCGGTGAAGGATGCCTAAAATCTGTCCCTCCAATTGCAACAAAGGACAAACGCTAAATTCAGTTACGAGGGCTTAAGATCTCTTATCCCCACTCTCTGATGCAATGCTTACTTGTGGCAAATCTGACACTCCTCCTACTCACCATTACTTCCATGACTAGCTTCTAAATATGAACAAAAGATGTTCAATTCTTAGGAAAATAATGGCGTTGGGTGTGTTGTAATTAAGTCAAGAACATTAATAATATTTCTCTTGTTCATTTGGCCATGATGTAATAGCATTCGATCACTTCAAAAATTTGGTCAATTTCGATACCAGTTATCAACATAGGTAAAACATGTTCTCAACAACACCATAGAAATTAAACTAACGACTATGTAACTGAAATGATCCGTTCTCATCAACTGACCCGACATTAATTCAAGAATTCAACCTAGTCTTCACTATTCGACCCATCCAAGGACAAATCCTCATCTCCAACCCAAAATCCCATGAATGAACAAATGAAAAAAAAGGCTTCCCTCCCAACCCCAACCCCAACCCCAACCCCAACCCACACCCACAACGTTAGATCTCAACATCATTGTACCAAAAGAAGCATAAATTCCAAGACTACCCCTACCTTGAACCTAATTAGCAGTGTTGTACAAGAGGAGTAGAAGTACAGAGCACTGTTGACGTCAACTATCCAAAAGAGTAATGGGGATCATTGAGAGAGGTGTGGGGGCCATAGTAAAATTTACACACACCTCACCAGTCACTGGTGTCTTAGCAGTAGCAGTAGGTGTGGTGTAGGTGGTAGAGGTTCATTTACCATCAAATCACTTATTCACACAAACTCCCTGCACTGACTTGTTAACATCCACCAAATCATGGGGAACTGTGGAAAACCAACCTTTACTTGCCACTTTTAGTATATCGATATTTTTTCATCACTTTTTATTCTGCTCATCGCTATGAATATGGCTACACATCACTCACTGTTAAAAACATTTTGCTACACTTTTAACCTCTTTACTTTTCCTATCTATATTTGGTCACTGTAAAATCCATCTCCTCCTTTCACTTTTCAGTTCTTCCCCAGACATACTCAAAATAACTCATTTTTCTTTTTAAGGACTAATTACTGTTAAATCAGAATAATTCATTTTTCTTTTTAAGGACTAATTACTGTTAAATCAGAAAAAATTCTTGCTTAAATTAATTTTAGCCGAACCAAATCAATCACAGAGTAAGTGTATCATACTTGTTATGTAATTGGTCACTTTTTTGAACTGTATACCAATCGCATGGTAAGTGTATTGCACTTACCATTTAATTGATTCAGGTTCGTCGAGTTAGATTCGGACAAGAATTTTTCGTTAAATCCTTTCGACATTTTTGTTATGTTTAGAATGATAGAGAGTGTTTGCTATACTTGGTATACTTCAAAGGGACATAAAGTGTAATTATTCCTAAATTATTTATAAAGATACTTCTTAAACATTACTTATCAGGGCATCATAACACTCCTTCACTTGGTAAGAAAAAAAAATATTATTGGCTATAATAAAAATATTATTGGCTATAATATTAATGATTATGGCAAATAATCATAATAAATAATTATTATTAACCACGGTTTAATAAAAGTAACGCAAAAGAATAGCTTTACATTATGAAAATATTATTTGTCACAGCCAAGGTAAAAACAAAAATCATGATAAATATTTTAGTCATTTTCGCGAGAACAACGGCCAACAACTTTTGTATGGTCATTATCAATGACTATGTTTATTTGCTACAACTAATTATTATTAACAATGACAATTAACTATACTCAAATGTTATATTTCTTGTAGTGACTCATCAATTACTAGTATGCTATTTTATAAATTTTCTTACATAAATAAGTAAAGGTTTAATTGTAGTATACAATCATGCCAACTCAATCAAATTAATTGAGATTTTGGTTTGTTAAAACATTGATCTCCTCATAAAAGCAAAACTTGGAATTAACCCCTAATTAATGTTGTGATGGATAAGACTAAGTAGGGTTGGAAGGGAAGGAAAAATTGGAAATGTAAGAGTAGTATAGAAGAGGTAGTTGGGGAAGTGGGGATCCACATGTATGAATAATGAGCATATGTCCTTTGATAAGATGTAAGCAATTACTTTGTTAGGGTTTGATGGAGTGACAGTAGACAGACTAAACCACCCAACAGAGAAGTCTGCTGTGGACGCCACCTATTTGGTATTGGCTTCTTCATCCTTTATCATCACTTTTAGTTTTCTTCCTAACGAGTTTCTGTCAGGACACTGTGTCCATCCTTCTCTTCCTGTTCTCAGACAGTGTTTATTTGTGTGGGATTACAGTGTGGGGGAGCCCCAACCCTTTCATCAATCTTGTCAAATAAAGTGATCATGAAATTTTCAAGCTTTCATTGCATTTCCTATTTTAATTCTGGATTGTTGTCCAACATTTATTGCCTTCGTTTGTTGTCATTCATTCCTTTGCACTGTTTGATGTTAGGAATTTCAGCCACTAAGCCTATGTCCTCCGCACCCACCCCCTCATAAGGGAAAATAAAAAATAACCTCATAAACAATTTCAAGATGTGGGTGTTTAATTAAATAAATCATACTTAAAATTAGTCCACTGTGTGCTACATCTCAATATATAATTATAGCGGGTGATATATAATTTGTTCAGACTATGATGTACTAATTCTCATGTCATAATTTGATTTGTGTAATATCTCCATGATCGATCTATGACGGGTTTTACTGGTTGTTAGCTTGGATTGAGTTTATTACATTGGACAAAAAAAACTTGCATATTTTTGTCGTATTTAGTGTTTTCATTAAATCTAGGACCAGACTCTTTTTTTTTTTTTTTTTTTGGTGGTTATTTCAAATTATTTTAGTAAATTTCAAAGTGGCAGAACTTCGAACAAATATGGATCTAATAAAAACAAAATTTCTAAATTAGATTTTATTTTTAGGTCGGAGTAATTATTTTCTTTAAACTGAAGTAAATACTCCACCACCAATAATTCTGAGTACTATATATTACAAAATATGACCAGTAAATTAACCTAAGATTATAACCCCACAAGAGAGAAGACCAGCCTGCATGCCCACTTGGACCTGTGGCTTCAAGGACAAAGTTAACTGTCTTTCATGCTTGTATATCTAACTTGACATTGTTGTTTGAATTGGTACTAGAAAAAATGTTGATGATGTTTTTTTCTCTTCTTTCTCACACTGTGTGTGTGTGTGTGTGTGAGTGAGTGAGTGGTTGCAATCCCATGTTACTGGTTAGATTTTGTCTTGTTGTTGAGTGGTGTTTGGTGGTGGAACCCTAAAGCCAGAGCCAAGAAAGCCAGCAGTAGCCATCACGCACATAGTTCCAGGGGAACACACCCAACAGAATCTCATGGGAGCAGTCCTACTTTTATATGGTGGGTCACTCTTAGTTATCATCTACCCTACCCACTTCTCTATCTCGGACACATACCCATTAATATTGTGCCCATTTCACTCTTCGGACATTTCATTAGCACCTCCATGAATTCTACACATGTTCTTGTTTAATTTTTCCCTTCCCACTCGTCACAAACTTAAATTCTCTTACATGTCTCAATATTATGTTTGAGAAAGTTAAGCAATTCTCAGGACACATATGACACTAATCTAAAACATGTTAATTGAACGACAGCCAACATGTCCCATCACATATGATAATATTTGTAAAATTAAGGTTTCATTCTATGAGTCTCCAGAATTTTCAAATTAATCAGTATCAGACGTTAGTTGGAGAACATGTAAATATTATTTGCTTTTATCGACGGTTGATTAAATTTATATATGAAATTTACTATCTAATACGAATCAATTATTGTTTATATATAATAAGATAGAAATAAAGTTTTGCTACTCTTTTGTTTTTTTCAAAATTTTCCGATTGATATATATATATATATATATCTTTTTTCAAGTAGGTCCGATCCAATTCTTGAAAACATACATATGTTTTCATGTCGATCACATGTTCGTGTTAGGACAATATTTCATGGACATTACTAAGTGGATATGCATGTTTTATATGTTCCCCGCGATATGTGCATCTAATTAAAATATACATATATACCACAAATTTCAGCTGGATGGACTAACAAAACTAACTTGCTTCGTACGAACATAGCAAACCGGCCACCTTATTAATAACTAATTTCCCTTTGCTTGGAGCTAACCAACCTTGTCTTATATTTCTTTTTATGGGAAGACCACATTTCTCGTCCAATATTTTAAGGTTAGTCTTATTTTATTAATTTCAAAATTCTTATTAATGATCCCATAAATTATAAAACTCCTCATTTTAAATTATTTTGTCAGGTTTTGTAATTAATATATTGAAGATAAAGAGACGTGATAATTAAGCATGTGACCGTTGTTTAGGAAGTCGTAGAATTAACGACCACATGCTTAACACATGCCATTTAAACTTTAATACAAGGAAAACTGTAATAACTAAAAAATATAGAATAAAAAATGCAACTTGCTTTTATTTTCGTTAATTTAGTATAAAAATAAATATATGCCACCTAATTTCCAACAATCATTACTGTGATAGTCTTTAAAAAAGTATATATTATATATATATATATATATATATATGTATGTGTGTAGGTAGTAAAAGTGAGGAGGACAAAGTTTACACACGTGCAGCCCTGTTGATGATCAGAAGGGGGCACACGTGTGGTGACTTGTTTAAGCATAAAAGAAGAAGAAAAAAGAAAAAGAAAAAGATCATATCATATCATGATCAGATAATATGGGTGATGAAAGCTGAATCAATGAATACACACACACACACAGACACACACATATTCTCTGTGGCTGCACACTTTTCTTTGGCTGTCTGTCAAACATACACAGAAGCAGTTTAACTTTTTCTCACATAATATCTTATGGTCCGAAAAGTTAGAGACCAGATAGTTGATTGTCCTTGTCTGAAACCACACTCAAATCATACACACCCACCCACCCACACACACGGATGCCCCTTTGTCCTCACCTAAGATCATCATCATCTCATTAATTAATTAATACTTATAAATTTACTACTTTATTTTACATATATTCTGCTGATCATATGATATAATTTTTATTATTTTATATTTTTTAGAATACTATACATATATATATCTAAACGGGAGATTTGACTGATCTCTACTTATTTTTTGAAATTAGAAAAATTGTAAAATTGAAAAAAAAATTACTTACCCTTTTACGTCATAAAACTAAAAATTAATGTTCCCGAAGATTCCAAACCTATGCTCGAGTAGAAATTACTATTTTCAGTTGACTGAATATGATATTCTCTTTCAATGAATTACATAACATTCAACACTTAGTTTACTACTATTTCTTAAAAAGTTTGATATTGTATTTTCTTCTATAAGATATCTTCTGACAACAATCAATTGATTACAAATAAACAAATATCTTAAAAATATATAACTATCCGTGTAAATTTAATAGCGTAAAAGATCTATATTTTTTTTTTCTCTGTTTTAAACACCTATTATAATTGATCATGAATGCATCAATCTGATCAATAAACCCACATTATAGATAAATAAGTTACAATAAATTATATTAAATGAAACAAATATTCATATATTTAATGAAATTTAAATTTATTTATAGTACTTAAATTTTAATCACTTAACTAAAATATCGTTGGTTGAATTTATATATTTAAAAGTGGTAAAAGAAAGGACGGGACAGGGAGGCTAGCTAGGATGGTGAGAAATATATAGGGGATGGGGATGGGGTCAAATCCATTTATGGCTTTTCTTTCTAAACAGTTAATTAAAATTGAGGTGAAAAGGCAGTTGGTAAGTTTGCTTTATAAGGTTAAGTTTCAAATGTTTTTGATTTTGCCTTCACTCAAAATGTTCTCATCTGCCAACAATAAATGAAAACGTCTGAATTTGGATTTCTCTTTTACAGAACCTGCAAACTTTTTATTTGCTAATTAATTCATTAATGATATTTAATTTAATCTATAAAAGGAGAAATTAAGTTCAATTAACTAATCTCAGTTGCTAAATAATAATTATTTAATTTCGGCCTAAAATATATACAACAATATTTATGTATGATCATCCTCTTTCAAGTATTGATTGTGACCAAACATTAATTTTAAGTGTATATAGTTTGAAAATTCGTAACATTTTTTTCTCTTTATTTAGCATTTCTCGACGTCTATAGTTTATCAAGATCTAATAATAATAATAATTATAAAAGAAAAAAACAGGGGTCATACATTCGTGAGGAGAGGATGGTTGAAACCTATGATAAATCAATGTATGTAGGATAGGATGTTGAGTCAGGCCATCAACAGTAGCTTTGTCATGACATTTGGACATGGTGTATGGGATGGCACGTTAAGGACTAGCTACGTTGTTAGAACAAAAGAGTGATGTCCGAACTCTTATAACTTCCATCAATTCATTTTACAAGAGTTCCATTTCATCTAAATAATTTTGTTTAATTATGTAGTTGATATATATATATATATATATATATATTTCATTAATTGATGTAAGGATGCATTCCACATCATTTATAAATAAAAATATTGAGCGGCTTATAAATTCAAAACTCTCATCTCAAATACATATATGTCAAAAACAAAAGAAATTAAAAAATCACAAAATGTGTAATTACATTCTACCTATGAGGGAACGCATAGGGATGGCAATTGGATCTGATTTTCCAGGGCCTGCCCCGAATGGAACGGGTTTGATACTCATGTTATTAGGTTCGGGGTGGGTTTGGCTGGGCGGGGTTGGGTTGGGGTATTGGTCGGACGGATCTCAAATCCGAGACTCATGAAATGGGGCGGGTTTAGTCCGAGCAAATTTGCTCTAGACTTGTCCAACTGACATCACAAAGAAACGCACGATAAATTTATGACATACGAGGAAATATTTAATAAGCACACCAAAAATCAATATGGGCCCATCATTTTCAGATTGAAACTTGGTAATAATTTATGCAATGGTTAAGTACATTTTGCACCGCTAAACTATACCACCCTCATCAATTATTCCCTAAATTTAAAAAATCTTCAATTACTCCCTATTATTTTGATAATTCTTTAAATTAAATAAAAATGGACAACATTACCCTTGACTATTGATAATATGATATATTCACTTAATGCTATCCATAGTTAAATATATTAATCAATTTGACTTTAATTTTTGCTTATTTATGATGTTAATAAATTAATATTAGATTAATCATGAATTGATAAGGTCGATGTTAGTACTTTTAAATTAAACAAAATTTATAAACTTGTGTTTGTGCAATACACAAATAATTTTAATGACAAAAATATTATAAATGATCATCGAGCCTATTGTTTTGCCACCCAAGTGTCAAGTGAGGTAATTTGGGAGTTAATGAAGTAATTCTTTTTTTTTTCTTTTATCTTTTCATGTAATAACTTATATTTCACCTCTTGACTTAACTTTAGGTTCAACATGTTACACCTATCAATTGATGTGCAATAACTAGATCCAGACACATTTTGATAGTTATCCATATCCACACCTAATATTTTTACATTAGATACAGATTCAAACACATATATGGTAATAATTTTTTGAGTTTGGATAGAGCCTACATTCTAAAATACTAGCGGATAAAATTTTAATATGCAAAAATGCATCTTTGTTCTTTAAATTAAAATTAGTAAATTTCTAAAATTTTGCTAATTTTTAGTATGACTATTTATACAATCAAATTTGAAATAATTATTTTGTACTTAATTAATTTATAAACATTATAATTGAATAAACTTTTCAAATTGATTAATATATTTAATAATAGTTATGAGTATTTTTGTTAATTTTTATATAATTAAAGAATCATCTAAAAAAAGGGAGTAAATGAAGATTTATTTAATTAAAAAGATAATTGATAAGAGTAATATATTTTAGAGGTGCAAAATGTATTTAACCCTTTCTGCAATGTTATATATATGTTGAGATGAATTTTGATTAGAGATGAAATAATTTAGAGAGCGTATAATATTTAATAGTTGAAAAGGAAGGCAGTCATTATCAGATATGATGTAATTAAATCCCTTTTCAGATCCAAGGGATACAAGCAATATTGTGTGTGTGTGTGTGTGTGTGGAGAGAGATTGAGAAGGTTGTGTGTGTAAAAATCATGAAGCAAAGGAGCAGAGCATCACGTTGGATTCTTTCTTGTCATAGCGGAGAGAGACAGCCTAGACCCCCCTACTCTCTCTCTCTCTAATTTACTCATCTTTCTTCCCTTACAATGCATGAATACACATACAACCATAAGATAATGCCATATAAAAAATATAAAATAATTAGAATATGATGCATCATTGATATTGCTATATAAAATTATAATATTTAATATGAATAATATCAAGAGAAAATATAAGATAAACATATTTTATATTTATATCTTTAATCAAATATGGTTTAAAAAATATACATAATTAGTTTATTTTAAAAAAATGCAATTAAATTTTTTTAATATTTTAAATTAATTAAATCACCATGACCATCTCCCAAGTTTTTAGTAATTTATTATCAAAACTTCTAGTATGGATTGACTGAGTTAATTCTTTTTATTTTTTATTAATCTTAAAAAAATTTAAAAATTGCCCAATTTTTTTTTAAATTATAAAAAAATTTAAAATATGTCCAAAACATGTCGGACACACGCCAACAGGCGTGTCTGATGCTGTCTCCTTTTTTTTTTCTTTTAAATTTTTGGATACGCCACCCACATGTTCGAGCCGTGTCATGTTAGATATACACTATATCGAATAATTTTTTTGAATTTTCGTGTGTTATAGTTCTCCACTCATCTTCACACACACTTGAGCTTTTCTCTGACTTATCCCTTTATTTATCTATACTTTATTATCGGCGATAATTACACCTTCATCTCTCATCTTCTTAAATTTAATATAAATATACATAAATATTTTATAATTTAAAAATTACACGAAGTATTTATAATGCTTGTTTTTCATTTAACAAATAAATTATTTTGTTAGTCAATATTAATTGAATTTGTTGACATTAATAAAATAAATAAATAAATAACATTATATTTTAGCTTACTTATTATTAACTTATTGCAGGTCAAACAAACTTTTTTCTAACCGAATTACACTTATAATGGTGAAAATATTTCTTCTCACATGCATTAGTGTGTGAAATTATATAAGAATAGTTTGATCAGAAAATTTATTTAACTCACAATAAACTAATAATAAATCAATAAAGGGTAACTATCAAGTTTTGTTCAATATTTTGTTAATATAAAAAAGATGATAAATTAAATATCTTGATCATATCTCTTGAATTTCCAACACTACCTACTTACTTTATATTTTTCTCTATCTTAAATTTGTTATTCATATTGTCTTTAGAACATATCTATTTGTAATATATATTTAAATATAATCAATTTTAAATTAAATGTGGCTTTTTCCTAAATGAGCACTACATACATATAGAAAGTTTTCATTTTTCCAATTTTTATTTAAACCCTCATATCATAGTGAAAAAAAAAAAAAAACTAAACTATAGCTGTAGTACTTTTCTGAAATTGAAACACTTTTGACTAAAGTAATTGTTATAAAGTAATAAATGGATGATTGCAAAGAATATATATATATATATATATATATATGTACCAGCTTAGAGAGAGAGAGAGAGAGAGAGAGAAGAAGAATTAATTGTGTTACAGGGACGTAGGTAACTTATAAAATAATTTCCAGGGTGAGTGGGTCTGAGTGTGTAGGGAGTAGTGGTTTTAAGCATTTATCCCCTGAAAATCACAGCACAGGCACAGGCACAGCTCTCCCCCAATCGCCACACTCAAGTGACGAGAAGAGAAGAGAAGAAGAGATCATCACCCCTCCTACATCTCTACACCTTTCTGTTACAAATTAAACTCTTTCTCCTGTTTTGCTTCTTCTGCTCCCAAACTTTCACTCAATCCCCACTGCGGAAACTCTCTTTTGGCTTTCCTTTCTTTTCGCTTCCCCAATCTGTCAAAACTCTCTCTCCCTTCTCCCCTAAATCTTTTCACTTTCCGTCATCTGCTCATCAACATGATGGATGACCTTGTAACAGTAGTGTAGCTGCAGTATTTGTCAGAACAAATTTAAAGCTAAAAAGAATTATTAAATTCTTGGGAAAAATAATATTTTAAGTTTATATGGGCAGCAAGAATTGTAGTAGTAGTAGTAGTAGTGTTATATATGGGGCAAGCAGCAGCGCTACTCTCAACCCCAATTCTTGCTCAGCTGCTTCTTGTTCTGGTCTGGGTTCATCAATGGTGGGGATGGTTTTCTCAGACTTGAGAGCTCTGTCTATAAACCCCAGCTTCGGCTTATTTTCCTCACAGGAAAGGGAGAGCTCTTCTTCTTCTTTCTGCAAGAGCAAAGCTGATTGGGGTTTTCCTTTCTCGGAGGATCAGGATCAGACGCGCAACAGTGAGGGGAGAGGCTCTGATTCCAGTGATGTGTTTGGAGAGAACAATGAGATGATTGATCTTAATACAAGCTTGAATGAAGAAGATCAAGACTGCGACATGCATGCGTTGAGCAGTGGTAAGGATCCGAGTAATGCAAGTGGACAATCTAAGCTTTGTGCCAGAGGCCATTGGAGGCCTGCGGAGGACGCGAAGCTCAAAGAACTTGTTGCTCTTTATGGCCCTCAGAACTGGAATCTTATTGCAGAAAAGCTGGAGGGGAGGTCAGGTAAGAATACAACGAAATTGAGGATGTAATAATAACTGTGGTTAAATTTAAGTACCATTTTCATCTGGGCTTTGGCTTATCTTTTATGGTTTGTTTGTTAGGTAAAAGCTGTAGGTTAAGGTGGTTTAATCAGCTGGATCCAAGGATCAACAGGAGGGCGTTCAGTGAGGAAGAAGAAGAGAGGCTGATGGCTGCTCACAGGCTGTACGGTAACAAGTGGGCTATGATTGCGAGACTGTTTCCGGGGAGAACAGACAATGCAGTGAAGAACCATTGGCATGTTATAATGGCAAGAAAGTACAGAGAGCAATCCAGTGCTTATAGGAGGAGGAAGATGGGACAGTTTGTTTTTAAAAGAATGGAAGATGATGACATTCCCCTTGTTAATGCCTCTACATCCATCCAAAAAGAACCACCATTGTTGCCAAGTTTTGGTGGTGGCGGTGGCGGGGTTTTCTGTGGATCAGTTGGTTCAGCCCACGTAGCTAGTCTTGGTGGAGCAACTCTTCACAACAACGGATTTTGGCCACCACAAAACATCTCTTGGTTTCTTTCCAGGTTTGTTAATTTTCTCATGAATTAATTAGTTGTCTGATTTCACTTTCTTTGACCTTTTTCCTGATTTTTTTTTTGTTCTTTCCTTAGTTTGATCTTCTAATCTTACAGGCTCCCCAACCAAAGTTGATAATTAGTTCAATTAATCTTAAAACTGAAGAACAGCAAGTCATATATACATTAGTAGCTGTTGATTATATATGTTTTCCAAGACCCAATGAACACAAAAGAAGAGAGATTGATGCATCCCTCAACTGTCTATTTCCATAGTACGACCATTTATTCTCTCAAAAAAGACACCAACTTGACGAAAATCTTTTTGTTCATCAAGATATCAAAAAAGAGGATCTTCTTAGCTCATCATTCTTGGCCCATTTCTTGTTTGTTTTCACGCAGGCCCGCCAAATACCAGTACGAGTACCAGTGATGTGATGAACATTTTCAACCACAGCAAACCTTGGGATATTCAAGCCAATTCTTACACCCAACCCCCCCCCATCCCCATCCCCATCCCCATTACCCATCCCTGATGACTGCCATCCAACACTCAAATTACCACTACGCTTCAGATTTCACAGCATCAGCTTCGCAGCAAATTTCATCCATAGAACCATCTGCAGCAGACCAGGAGAGAATTACACCAACATTCATAGACTTTCTTGGGGTTGGAGCTTTGTGAATCAGCTGATGATATTATATGTTGTGTTAATGTCGGGGCAGCCATTTTGTTAAGACCAAAAAAAAAAAAAAAAACAAAAAGGAAAAGAAAAGAAGAAGAAAAAGGGACAGTTTGAATTGAAATTCTTTCAGTTGGGCAACATGAAAAATGCCAAAACCAAGTGTTTTTGATGTCATTTCCCTAACTTTCTTTTTCCTTGTAACTTCATTATCCGCAGATGGAACTCATGTTTGGATGTAAGGTCATGTCACTTGCTCTTTTCTCTCTCTTTTGCTTTAATACTAACAATAATGGGATGGAGAATGTTACATGTTATAAAACTGAATTACATGCAAAAAGTGGGTAATTTGGACCACGTTGGTGCGATAATAGTTGTGTTTGTGACCAGAAAGGGAAATAATGGGGTACGTACAGCAGATTTTGGTTTTCAGGGAGGGAAAAATATATGAGAAAAAAGAGTGGAAAAGACAAAGAAAGAGTAGGAAAAGGAAAAGTAGACATCCTTTTCTCATGGGCCTGCAAGAATCAGGCACAAATTCTGGTCCTAAACGCCAACACTACTTTCAATTGCATTCAATATGGAAAACTGTTTTAAACAAAACAATTGTTGCCTCAGCAGAATCTTCTTCTGCTGGAGTTCATGCTATCCACATGGGAGTGGGATGATAATAAACATCGAACTGTCAAACTCCCTTTCCTTCCACTTCCCACCATCAATCCACCCCGCTTCTTACATCATATACTGCTCCTTCCTACCAACCAACCCCAATACACGCAGCGATACGTGCGCTTACAAAATTAAGACATATACAGATCATGTTTTTCTTTTTCTTTTTTGTTGTAATAAAATCGATTCATTACATCATTCAGGACATTCATGTATTGAAAGCTGATAAACGGGATTTAAATTTTAAAATGTTTTGATGGATAGAGAATTTTGGGATCTCCAATGTTATTGTTGAAGCAAGTCTTTGATAATGATTTAAATTGATAGGAATCTTGTGGTTCTTTGGTTGAGTCGATAGGAACATTCTTGTGAAACTTAGAAATTGAAATTCATATGAGAATTGATCTAATTTATTTTATGATTAATTGTACTTAGACTACTTCCAAAAATAAAATCACACTTTCCCTAAAAAAAAAGTATTTAAAATTATACGTACATTCCTATGAAAATTCACTATTTATATCTAATCATTTTTAGTTAAGGATTATACGAAAAATGCTGACGTTAGTAAGAAAATTACATAAATTTTTAATTTTACTTCTAATTTAATATTTTCATGTAATAATTTTATATCTATAAGAGAAAAAAATATAATGATGTTAACTTCACTCTATATTATATATGCATATATATTACTTTTATTTCGTTACAAGGACAAAAATATGCTTAAAAATGAAATGAGGGGCAAAAATAAAAATTCAAGTAATTTTTTTTGCTAATATTAGTATTTTTTATTCAAAATTTAATGAAAGGGGGTTAACGTGAATGAAGAATTTTCTGTAAGGGAGTAAGTGTAATTTCAATTTTTTTTAATAAAGATAAAGTTTGTATTTTTAAAAAAAGTTTTAGTGTAGTTAACACTTTATCTTATTTCTTCATCGATATGGTTTTAAATCGAGCTTTTGCTTTGGAATTAATTTTAAACATTAGGACTATGTGGTTTTTGGTTGGATACAAAGGACGACCATTTTATGTTAGAAAGTCCATCTATGTTTGCTAAAGTATGAAATTAAAATTTTTAATTATTGGACAACTTGATTAACTTTTCCGACAGTACTAACATTTTGAATCTTAGTGCTCATGATTTAATTCATACGATTTACTTTTCAAAATTGTACTATGTAAATTGCTTATTATTTCACCAAAAAAATACAAATAACATAAAGTAGAATCATTGTTCCGAGACGTCGGGCAGAAAGTAATTGAAGCCCAATTTGAATTCCTCGTAGCTTAATCCTAAACTGACTTAGTTTTTTTTAGTCCAAAGGAATCCTTCGTTAGCATGTGGTCAAATTAGGACTAAGCTTTTTTGATTGAATATTTATTCTATTTAATGCTTATATATTACGAGTTTAAAAATTAATTTCCTTATTTTATTTGATTAAAAAATATATTTATACATAAAGGGTATGCATTAAATGCAATGAAATTTTAAATAGAAAATTCAGTCTGATAAAATTAATATCTGTCTAATCACAAAATGCATAAATTTATATGATCATTTTTCAGATAAAATTACAAAAAAAAAAAAAAAAAAAATCCAGATTGAAAGGTCATAAAAACAACTCGCACAAAATAAATGTTTATTTAGACCGTGTAATAAATTAGGTCTCAAGTCTCAACAAAGACATCTCTCCATAAATTTGAGAAAATCTTGAAAATCAATCAACCCATCTCCATTGCCATCAAAAGCTACAATCATCCTCTTACATTCTTCCAAACAGCACTCTAATCCTAAACTACAAAGAACTGTTTGCAACTCACTCCCGTCAATGAACCCATCTTTATTTACGTCAAACACCCCGAAAGTTTCCTTAATTTCCTCCAAACTGGGCTCTTCCTCCTCAAACAATGCCAAGAAATCATCAGCCCCTAAAACACTCTTACTCCCATTACCCTCCTCCAACCCCCCCACCATTCCCAGCCTATTCATCACCAGATTGATTTCTCTAACATGTATTTCATTTTCACCCCCACATGTCTCTTTATTGCACGATGGCACTCGCTGGATCGGCCCGGAAGTATTGGAGAATTCCACTTTCCTCCCCAGGATCATGTTCCACGTAGTTGGAAAGAACTCAGACAACGTTTGCAGGAAACTAAAATGGACACCTGAAAAAAAACTGTTTGTGTCCAAGTAAACACCATGTCTGAACAGCAAAACCAGCAAATTTGTAATAATGCTTGCCACTGTCAACTCCATCTCCAAAACAATAAACAGTGCTATTTTTCTTTTTCTTTTTCTTTTTTTTTTTGGTTGGGGGGGGGGGGGGGGGTTGAGGGGTGGGGAGGTGTTGTGCATAGTTCCGGGCTATTTATAATTGAGAATTTAGGTTATGTTTGAAGGCGTCATGATGACTACGTCGTCATAGGTTTACATCACTGTTGTGCATAGTGAATTATTGATGTTATATATACATAAATTGTAATAAGGAAAGTTAGGAATTGATTCGGCAAATTTTCCTGGAAATTTTGTGATACAAACAGGTAGCAAGAATAATGTTGGTAAGAAATTATTATGTTGTCGCCCTGATCTGGGTTCAGTGTGAATCTGGACGGCCTACACGGAAGGAGGTGGAAAATATTGTGAAATTTCCTTGACGTTGCTTTTAAGAAATGAATATGTTTTCAGTTTCCAAGAAATTTCTCCTACTATATCCTAAGCAGAATACATATAATTAAACCTATTCAGAAGTCGATAATCATTGACAAATTTTCTTTTTCTGCAAGAGTACTTGGGTAGAATTACTATATAATATTTAACTTCGACTAATTGTAATGGTTAATTAAAATTAATTTTAACAAATAATTATTGATTTTAGACGCGCAATGATTGTTGGCTGTGATTTTTGCAAAGGTAGCTAAAAAAATAATTTGGTGTAATTAATTCTGGCTTGCTAGATCAATTGTATGATGAGTTTCTAGGCTTTTAACTTTGTAAATGTTGAATTAATTCAACAATTTCTTATTTATTTTTGTAGGAAACTTCAATTTGAATTTGAATTTGAATTTAATACTATTTTCTTCGTTCATTTGTTTTGATATTTTAGTGTATGAAAGCATTTTGGGCGGCCGTCTCAGATTCTTGGAAAGTACTTCCATCTCCTCAATATGTTCACATATTATTTAATCTTACCATATCACTGCCTCCACTCAAACGGATCCACCAGGCCCAATCGTCGGCCCGAAAAACTCTTAATGGCCCAATATGACTTGACTTGTTTCTTTTAACATTCATCATTTAAAGAATATTTTTCTGCAGAAACTTTTTTTCTTTCTTTCTTTTTTCTAAGAAAGGGAACAAAAAGATTAAGCATCAATCTCATGAGGGCCCCACACCAACCCATTCTGCTAATAATAACATTGATTAAAAAAATTCGATATGGTAAACGGGCCTTGGGCCCAGTTTCTAAAAGCCCATGTCTGGCCCATATCTGAGATATGGTCTTCACAATTAATTACCCTCTCATTCTTCCGTACGTAACGTTTACCTCATTTCTTACCTAAGAACCGCTAACCCTTTTTCCTAAATAAAAAAAAAAAAAGAAAGAAAGAAGAACAAGCCATTGCATTTACCTTTCACTTCCATGACATGACATGGTTATGGTTTTTGTTCCTGCCAATTTTCTATCATCTTTTCATATAACACTGTTGTAATTGATATATTTTCTTTTCAAAATAAAAAAATATAATTGTAACTTACAAGGAAATAACATATTATACAAGACTCAGTATTACACGTCATCAACACATCCTTCATCGATTTGTACGCAACAGATTCTACTCACACTTTACTAAACATCAATTTGTGATTGATATATATGTTTTTTTCTGGCATAATTATTCATTGTTCAAAAATTACAATTTTTCTAAAATAAAAATTAATTATGTAGTCCTTAAATTAAATAGTAAGATGGACATTACTACTTTAACTTTGCTGATTTTTTTAAAATTAAAAAAAAATGTAAAAAGAAAAATTAGGGAGAGAAAATAAATAATCCATAAAAAAATACTTTAAAAATATATAAAATTATAATTCATAATTCAAAGGGCACTATGGTTAGTTCACTGAAAAATATGAATGAAAACCTAAGGGATGAATAGGCTTATTATTAGATGGATGTTAAAAATTAGAAAAGTATTTGTACTTTCTCAAATAACGAGAAAATATTTATAATTATATTAAACTCTAAGGGAGGTGGTTATAATTTATTTATTTATTTATTTTTTTTTCTAAATTAAGCTGTAATTTAAAATAAAATGCATACTATACATGTAATGATGTGACATTAAAATGAAACAGAAGATGGTTGGTGCATTACAGTGTTTGAGTAAACTATGCAAGTCCGATGTAGCCACTATCAACATAAGAAAACGGTGGAAAGATCATATCAAAGATACGGACACCATCTGTACACACGTCCCTCTAAGCGCCATTTTCATCTCATAACCTAATCTTCGACAAGGAAAAAACAATAATTATTTCCTACAATTGATGTTGCTATCTTCGACTTAAACAAACAAATAAAATAAAAATAAAAAGATAACTCAAGCGGTGTTTTCAGTTTTCAAAAACAATGGGTTCATTATCACAATTATGTCAACCTCACTCGCTCACTATTCTATTCAAAAAATTCTTACCACAATCAAGTTTGGTAAGATCAAATCAATTACAAAGTTGTTACATATCATTGGTTTTTTTTTTTTTTTAATAAATTGTACACTAATTATACAATAAATATATTATACTTATTATATAATTTAATTGATTCATATCACACTAAATGTAATTTGAATTAAAATTTCCCATACTAGTGAGAGTGGCTGGTAGAATTCTTTAGGTGTTTGGCCGACCGAAACGCACTATGCAATTTGGGCAAAACGCATCATTCATCCTTATATTTCCTCCTTAAACTTTTCTTGTACTGTCTGTTCACATGTGGCGCTGGATGTACGGCCAACTATCTTATTCAACCCCCACTACCTCATATATCAAAGCATCTTCTCATCATACTACCTCCCAATACAATGACCCTTTGGATGTTTTTTATTTTTAATTTTATTAATTATAATTGATTTGGTCTCGAAGTTGTACTTTGTGCACGGTACCTATCTTCATTCTTTTGAAATAATACAATTTCATAGTTGTGGTACCTATCTCAATATGATTATTTTGATATTCAAACAAAGAGATCACACACGATATAGGAAAGTATAATAGATTATCAAGATTACATACATGATGCTACAATTGATGGATGCATTTTTAGCTTCCACCCAATTATACGATTTACCGACTGAAACCCGTGACTTCTTCCATGTGTCTCCTGATCCACGATTGGGCTTTTGGGGCTAATTAGTCAATAAGCTATAACGTATGAGGCTTAAAGATTTATCATCATATCGGGTTTTAATATTTAGCATCTATTGTGTTGTGCACCCCTATAAATACCCTAAGAATAGACCATTTTTGGGTAGTGAAGAATACAACATATATTTAGCTATGTTGGATCTTATACCGTTTCTATAATTCAAAAATGAAAAGCTGGTTCGTTCTGTCAGTTGTGTTGCAGGTCGCTCTATCTCATTCACTTATTCTTTGGGAATTTACCCTTATGCCACTTGGCTTATTGAAGCAACATCAACTAGAAAATTGAGAGAAAATATAGTGAATAGTTACAGGAGAGGTCATTGTAGTCAGTCAAGTTGTCCAAGAAATGTTTATTTATCCGCAGACTGTGGCTGGAAAAGACAACCTGAAACAGGGGGCCCTGTTATTGCATTATGCATACTATGAAAACGACACTGAATAATAACTGGGCCACTGTCTTAATTCAAACATAGTTCAATTGTCTGATTGATAGCTTCCTCCACTGAGAATTGACTTATGTTTCATGGTAGAAAGGTAAAAAACTAGAGCTTATACATGTAATATCAGGCTTCGCTTTTGTGGGTGGGCTCTAATTTTGTATTGGTTTCTTGGCATTGACTTAATCTATTTCCTTGGAAGTGCTCCATTAAAATACTCACCAACATCATTTTAAACTATGGAAGTGGGCAAAGAAGGTGTGTTTGTGGATTGAAACTGGAGGGGTCATCATAGTTTAAGCTGAACCATGCAAATTCTGGGTACTGCTAAAATCCCACGATAGGTACCAAAAAGCAGACAGTAGACAAATTTTCAGGGAGACAGAGAGAGGAAAAGGTTAGGTATACCTCCACAACAGGATTCTTTTCCACCTTTTGGGCTTCATATATAGAATACTATGATTGTGTTTCAACAACCCACGGATCAGAAAAAGTGTCTTCACCATTCATGTATAAATAGGGAACAGGTTTTGCAAGGCAGGACACATACATTAACACTATACTTGCAAAGGCTGTAATAGAAAATGGCCAGCAATAATGCCCTTCATGTAGTAGTGACTATACTAGCTTTCTCCTACCTTGTTTCCTTCATTGATCTCGCAGCTTCAAGTAATTCTTCTACTCTTATTCTATGATTGAAGAATGTCTGTCGTTATACGTAAACCCGAGTATCGATACTTATGTGCCGTCTTTTTTTCTTCTTTTCGTAACTACAGGGGCTATACTCCTTGACCAAGAAAGTCGAGCTATTCCTTCACCGGAGGATACGTTTCAGGTACATTACGATGAAACGGAACGTTAACTATATTTTCATTTTGATTTTCTGATTGAACCAATTTCTGTTTTTCACAGATGAGTAAAGCAGAAAATGTGAGGGAAATCAAGGAAATGGTAGAGGACGAGTTCTTTCACAGCAGGATGGATCTCGAGATCATCAACAGGGACTATCCTGGATCAGGAGCAAACAACCGTCACACACCAAATCCACCTGTTAAAGACTAAGTTGTTGAAATTCTAAGCGGAAGCAGCTAATGCTTCTTCTGATTTTATGTAATAATATGTATAGCACATTTTGCTTCTAATTAAGCAAGCCTCCATCCGTGGGGGCCTAATCGACTACTAGTGGCTTTCCTGTATTAAATCTATGAGCAAATCCTCGTACTGCATGTATCACTACTTTCGTAAGTCTAGTGTTATTTTAATCTACGTTCATGGTCCGAGGTGGACGGAGCCAATACATGTATCTTAAATGCTCAGGTAAGAGGGTGTGAAGATTGTTATATAAGCTTTCTTAGCATCTCAACTCTTGTCTGTAGTGTTTCAGTTCTATAAGTTCGATTCCCTTCTTCCTTTTATAAACTACTTAAGTTTGATCAATTTGAGGCATGAACCATAAGGATATCAAGACTTACACCATTCATTTCCAAAGTGAGAAGTCTTGATGGGATTTCAACTTCTGAGCAGAGAGCTTCTTCGTAGATCCATCTTGATGGGACAAGATTTCCTTTTACATCGATTGGTTCTCAAGAACATATTGATCAGAGTTGTATTTATCCTTATGAGAAACATAATAACACATTGTAGTTCCAATGCTGAACAACAAATCACAATCAATCAAATTCAGTTCTAAACCATAATCAGGATCTGTAAGAAGTAGGATCAGAACATTATTTAAGACAAGTTTCCACGGAATAAATTCTCGTTATCATTCACAAAGTGTAAACTTCCTTATTTCATTTACATCAGTCAGTTTGCTCTGCGTGGAACGCACCAATAATAGGATTTGGCAGACCAAGATTTCTCTACCCAATTTTGACACAATTCATACCATATGATGACATTGCTGTGAATAGCTTTTTATACGCATCATTCTGGGGAAATTGCAGCTATAATCACTCATACATTTTGTTAACATTTGCAACATTTTATCAGGATAGACGCAATCTCTAGATTTGATTTCCTCGTAGATGGGTGAGTTATCACACTCATTCAGAAGCTAAAATCAAGTTTCTGAAATCTCGAGACTTAACTCTGTTTTAGTGATCTCCATGTGTTAGTAACTTCTGTGAGGAACAAATCTTAAAACAGCCCTGTAAGACAATTTCTGTCTGCAAAAGTTGCAATAAAGTACAGAAATCGAGTTTGGCTCTTTAACCAGCCAAAGACAGTTCTCGGAGGTTCAAGGTTTCATAAACTCCCAAAATTCTTACAAGAAACAATATCAGCTGTATGGCAAATCCATGTTCTTGAAATCCAATAATGGGTCCTCTGAAGTTTAGCCTTTTGGAGAAAGTTAAAAGTGGATCAGGGAATCTAAGATATTGAAATATCTTCTTAATTAATTCAAAGCAATAAAAAGGAATAGGGCCTCATGTAAACCACCCAAACTATCCAAACATATAAAAAAAGCACAGACAATAATGTCTGAGTGGAGGAAGTGGATGTGAGGTGTCAGCCACTCGAAGAACAAACAATACCTGAGATCATCATCATGTTATCTTTTATTCCTTATGACCTGAAACAGCCTTCATTCAGAAAATTCCCCCTTTGTCAAGCAGTAAGAAGAATGCTAAAAATGTTGATACAGAAAGCTTCACTGTACAGCAACTTGAGTAATAAAGATATTTCATTAATGTCCAACAGTTCCATGGTTTCATCAACTTAGAGGGTCACTAGATCAACTTGAAGAAGCATTCAGGCAAAAAATGTTTCGACAAAAATTCTACCTAATGTAGAAATTGTTGGCACTGTCGCTTTTACGTTTTTGACTTCAGTAAGGTAGGAAATGAAGCATTACATGAGTTCAGTTAAATGTTTCGAGTCCCACTACCTTCTTTGGACATGACACCATTCATAAGCTCATTAGTGCAAGTTTGACCTCTGTGTAAAAGTAAATCGAATTTCAAGTTGTCAGCCAGCTATCACAGATAAACTAACTTTATCCCGGTCAAGAAATGTTAATTTACTTGCACCAGTGAGTTATAATTATATCACAGAAGACTTATCAGTTGCGGTATATTTCTACTGACTTGGGAAACATTTGTAGAAATTGCTTCAAGTTTCAATGATTTTCACATGTAAGATGGGTTAAAGAGCAATCATAGATGTTGGGATAAAGTTCTGAACTTGCATTCTAGGTTCCGCGTTTGGCACTTACAAATTGAATGATCATTCTTTTCAGTTTTGATGAAGAATAAAGAATTGCAAAATGGTTAAGCATTAATGAGATGCACTTAAGCAATTTGATTCAATAATTGGGAGCAAGACTTTGTCTTATCCACCAAATGCTACTCATAATTTAAGACAACATTGTTATATTTAATCCAAATCATCTAGAAGCCTAGCATATTCTAGGAGGCATCATCTGGAAACCAAAACATGGCCTACTATGATCAAAGTGCCCGAAATACTATGCCAGCTCTGTCCTAATTTGTTCAGTGAAATTACCATCCTGATAACATGTAAGAACTCCTACTGTATTAGAACCAAAACAGTAACCAGCATTCTGCTGAATCTTGGTAATATATCATTGTGGGACAACATATCCAAATTTAGTTTACATGTTATCAAACACAATGTCTACTTTTGACATATGCAAGTTTTCCATCATCTACATGTCACTAAATAAATATACATGAATATTTAATTTATTATTTTTTTTCTCTGCATAAACGTGATGCACAATTTGACTCTTCTACTGCTCAGGAAATCTCGTAAATCCACCATAGAACTAACTGCTTAACGATATTCTTGGGTTGAGCTGTCCCACACCATACCTGCTTCCCAAGTTTACATAGTATACAGTGAGAAGAACTTGTGTTGAGCCCTTTGTTAGAGTATGCTTTTCTGAAACATAGGGACTGAGGTGCATGGAAAGGCTAATAAATTGCATTGCCTACGAAAAATGTGTCGAATTGTAACACAAATTGTTACCTATGACTTGAGTTTAGCATTCTTGCATAAACCAATATAATTAGAAACTTGTTACTTGAAGACGTGAAACATGCTTTGCTTTGCTGGCTGCTAAGTCAGAACATAACTCCGCAGGACAACTGCAACTGCTGACTCAACCAACTGGCAGAATGTTATCTGACAAGAACACAGTGAAGATTAAGAAATTAGCAAATTCTTGTTACACTTTTGAGACCAATAAACCATTTCTGAACAAGAATTTCTCACATTCGAATGGCCTCAGCCTTAAAATCTTCTTGATGAAGCATCCATTATTGCCTAAATTTCAGTGTATCCATCTACAGGTAATATGAATAACAGCATTAGATCTAACATAACAATTCACTGAGGAAGCTTTCTCTTGATATCTTCCTCCTCAAAGAGGAAATCAGTTTTTTTATGGCACATATCAGTGAATCAGGACTGGAGGGTGAACAATAGAACTCTGAAGGAAATGTATTTAGAAAAAAAAGGGCTTTCATAATTCCTTATGTGAAGAATTTGCAGTTCTTCTTGGATTGTTTCTTTCAAAACCTCCTTACTTGTTATACGTTCAGAATCTTTTGTGCCGTAGAATAAGTATGTGTCTAAGTGTGTCATAAAGTGCTGATCTCTTTGCTCTTTACTGCGACTTCTGCATTCTGAAGAGAAACTTGAGAAAACATTTCATCTTACTGTAGAGAATGGAAATCCGGAAACAGATCAATTCATGGCTCATATAATCAAAGGCATCTGCTACGTACTGTAGTCCGGAAAAAACTGGAATGTCACTTCATCCCAATGAATTTAGTAAATGGTTTCTTTTACATCATTCTCAGCACTTAGCATCCTTCCTAAAATTTTCATTTAATCATGACTTGCAGACCTACCGTTTCAGAACTACTAGAAAAACTGCAAAGAATGTCTTTAAACTTTAATGGTAAAGAATAAAGCACAGTGAACAGAAAATGATTATGGTCTCTTGGGATTGAAGAATTAAGTATTTAATCAGAAAATGAAACTTTAAAGTTAACATTCTTTCTCACAGGGAGCTCCTCCTCTGAGAACAGACAAATTGCAGAATGTTTGTGTGATCTTATTTCGTCTTCCTAATTCAAGATGTGGGGTAAAAGGACATATGTGTTCTTCTAGTCATTGAACAT
Source organism: Sesamum angolense (assembly GCA_034509725.1). Lineage (NCBI taxonomy): Eukaryota > Viridiplantae > Streptophyta > Magnoliopsida > Lamiales > Pedaliaceae > Sesamum > Sesamum angolense. The sequence goes on along the minus strand of JACGWL010000006.1, from coordinate 1,506,503 downwards.
CAACATTGACCTTGTCTTACGGGATAACCTTCTGTCGACATTCTCCAAAACTATTATCTAATTCTCCAACCTCAATAAGATGAATATAAGCTCTGGTTGTAGTAAATAGTGAACCTTACTTAAACCTTGATGAATCTTTCTAGTACACATTCTATGAAGAACTATATTCCTGTTGATTGTTTCACATTTTGCTTCTGATAAATAACTTACAATTCTCTCATCAATGGTTTGCTAAGCCACCCTCATTGTGCTGGATCACAGGCCAATTATCTAAACGAGTTCACCTATCCATCACTCTAGATATTTTCTATGATGAATGATTCTTTACTTATCAATAATACCGTTCATACTTACTAATAATCTATAGTAAAGGTGAAAGCCAATCAGTGACACAATGCTCCCATCACTTTCAAAGAGCAATTATTTTCCATTAACGAATTTTCCGGGAAATTACAATGATTCTTTGGTGGGATAGTGATCCTTTTGTTTCACTTTGCCTGGTTCCTAACGCTATATTCTTCTCACTCTATACATGCTTTACGATTTGCCTGATCTCAGTCCACATCCCCTCATGGACCCTAACAGAATAATAATTGAGAGACAACTTTGTTTAGGTGGCTTTTTGAATCGCTGGACCTTCTGCTACTGACCTTCAAATTCTGAGGGGCTGCAATGCATCATCCTTAAATCTGCTTTACTTGTTATGGAATATATTAAAGCAAGAAAAGAGCTTCAAGTACAGCTGCTGGTTAAAGGGAAAGCTTCTTCATTTACTCTTCTTTTCTTCTTTCTCATCACTGACTTTTGGGCCATATGTATCATGCATTCGAGTTTCCACTAATAATAATACCATCACATTCATGTGAACTAGCTCTTTTTTACTTTGCATCTAATGATCTTGTCTAATAAAAATTACTAACCAGTGTAGCGGACCAGGTGAACGTATGGTGCTCTGATGGCAATGCTTTAAGATCAATCATTGGATTTTTATTCCATGATCGGACTCTTTGCCCGCAACCCAAGAAATCTAAAAGACTGATCCGATCTAGATGACTTTTAGGATTTGTTGTTTGCCATTGTGGCCATCTTTGTTTTCCCTTTCTTCTTTTCCTTCTTCACACTTTAAGTGAAAATCAAACTTCATGACATTCACCGTTCAGTTCTATTTAGGCGTTGATCAATGCCTTACGAGATTCATGGAGGGCTTCTAGGTAATTGCAAGAATGCCCCCTCGTTTGGGTTATATGTTCTCTTCTTCATCTTGCTATTTTTGTGGAAGGAGAGCCATATATATATATATATATATATATATATATATATATATATATATACATCCGTATGTATGGATGTTTTTGTCAATTCCTTCTGTTGGGAGACTATGATTGATAAGAAAAGAGATTCTATTACACACAATAAATTCCAATAAACTTCATAGTTTATTTTGTCCACAATCTATCGTCTCATAGTATCTCATTACATAGTCTAATACTGTCTGTCCATGGAAAGAATTAAGCTAAGACTGATAATGTCTTTCCAAGAAACATACCTTGTCAATATGGCTTGAACTCCTTTCTATCAACTGGACTATATATAATATAACCTTAGAGGAATTTAGCATAATCCAATGAGATTCTTGGACGATTTAAGGAAAAAGAAGATGGGCTTTCTCCACATAAGTTTGGTATAACCTTTGTTCCCTCTGCTGCATAATCTATGGAAGATTGGCACAGTTTCTGTTTTGTTTGTAACATACAGTCTTAGTACTTCAAAGATAAACCATAGGTAGGAGATGATGATCAGAGAGAGTCATTATTAGTCATGTATCTTACATTATCAACTCTTATCCTTCTAAAAAAGTAGTTGATGATCATACAAAATACTTGCTTGTCCTAAAATCTAACCTAGATTCTTTGATTCCTTCTATCCTACAAAAACAAAAAGAAGGGGCCAAATCCATCCACACCTCCTCAGAAAGGAAATTTGGGAAAATAAACATTAAGAATTGAAATGTAGAGAAAAAAAAGAGTACTCATTTGCCCATCTATTTCAATCTTTAAAAAGAAACATCCACCAAAGCATCATCATTAATTTAGAAAATTGCACTCCTTACACATCATGGAGGGGACTGCCTAACTTATATGGGAATATGACACACACACACACACACACAGAGGGAGAGTGGGGAAAACAGCAAGATAAAACAAAACACACACTTTTTCTCTTTTCTCTCCTTTTGAGACTCAAAATTGAAGTGTTGCTTTCTCTATCTTTGCTGCATCAGAGATTCTCTCTACCCTTCAAGTCAAAGGAAAAAAGAGAAAAAAACTTGGAAGCAGAAATAAAGAAAAGTTTGATATGAAATGGGAAATGGGAGAAAAGGAAGGGCCACAGCTCATGGCATATATTCCCTCCAGCATAACCCCACTTATGTTTCCTGATATGGGGTGAGATCATAGGACAGAGGCTTACAACTCCCCAACTATAAAGAGAATTACCGGCTGCCACATTCTGAACTACCAGTAAAATCCGCCCTTTCAAATGATCCAACCCCCGTATGCTATATTCTTCTCTCAGAAATAGAAATGGCTTTTCAGAATGTTCATGGTAACGAAATGAGCTTGGTTTTGTCCAGTGATGCAAAACCTCGACTGAAATGGACTCAGGAGCTGCATCAGCGGTTTGTCGATGCTGTCAACCAGCTCGGTGGTGCAGAGAGTTGAGTATTACAGTTTTTTGTTCTGATCGATTTTTAATGTGTATTGGGACTGTATACGTTCTGATACAAGAGATTGTATTTTGTAATACAGAGGCTACACCGAAGTCTTTGATGAGGGTCATGGGCATTCATGGACTCACTTTGTACCACCTCAAGAGCCACTTACAGGCAATCCTATTTGTTTCATGTTAAACTTCGCTAGATTCTTGTTCACTTTTGTGTTCAGAAGGGTTCTTGAATAGGTTGATGTTTTTGCTGCAGAAATATAGGCTGGGAAGGAGCCAACAATCACAAATCTATCACCATAGTAAGCCAGAAGGTGACGAGCATTTCTTAACCGTGTTTCGTTAAAATAAAAAAATTAAAGTGCCCTGATGCATATCTTCCTGAATTCAGATTATGGAGGAAAACAGACGAATCTATTTACCAGCATGATTTTTGACGAGGCAAAAGAGCCGACTAATGAGTAATAATTGTTAGATGCAGTTACTATGATTTTTTGAACATTTTGCAGCGAAATTGAGAAAAACGGAATTTTACTGATACGGCTTGTGTTGATCAGAAACTTGCAGATAACTCAGGCTTTGCAAATGCAAATGGAGGTACAGAGGAAACTTCATGAACAAATTGAGGTAAAATAATACACAGACTCATGAAATACCCGATCACTGAACATTGAATAATTGATCAGCAACTTCATGACTCAAAATCTTTCAGGTGCAAAGGCATTTGCAGCTAAGAATTGAAGCTCAAGGAAAGTATTTACAATCAGTCTTGAGAAAAGCGCAGGAGACACTTTCCGAATACAGTTCTTGCTCCGTTGAAGCAGAACGTGCAAAAGCTCAACTTTCTCAATTAGCGTCAATGGTCGACTCAGGATGCCCGAGCTCCTCATTCTCTGTTTTAACACAGAGTGAAAGCTCAATGTTAGAACACGAGAGGAACAAACTATTTGGACGCAGCGGATGTTCACTCGAGAGTTCCTTAACATCATCTGAGAGTTCATGGAGACAGGATGAAACTGAACCACGGCATGAAGTTGATGAGAACTATAAGCACGAAAATGGAAAGACGAATAATGAAACGACAAAATCTATTGAGCTCTCACTTATGGAAATGCATCCAGTTGAAAAGGGTCCATCACAGATTCAAGCTACCAACAGTGAAGAGTCTGGAGTACGCAGTAACCAACAAGTGGACAGGATCAGCTTATTCAAGGATATTGATTTGAACTGCAAATCCATGAATGACTTCGGTTCAGGTGCAAGAGCAATAGACTTGAACGATAAGGGGGTCCAACTTTTCAATGGGAATTTTTAGACTAGAAACGGTGTGATAGGTGCTTTTGCATCGTATATAATCTGGAAAACTGATTGGTTTCTATAGCTAATATTAATGCTTATAGTAACTATGTAAAAGCTTCTCTGTGTGGACCACAATGAACTTCCTGAAGTATATACATATCGGAAGGCACAATTATTGCATGTGCATATTCGTCATCTCTCCATGTAATTACCAAACAGAACTCATCGGAACTGTTTGCCAGATAAGCTCACTTTCTTTGATTCCGCAACAGGAAACAAGTTATAACAGCAAAGTTTTGACCCCAAACATCGCTACCAAAAACATTAAACTTTCCGATCCCCAGACAACATTTATACAGTAATAATACAGTTATCATCCTTGCAATTTTAAAAAATAAATCATCTTGACTGTACACATATGTTATCCCTACCTGAAGGTGACAAAGGAAAGACAATCAGAAAACAAAATTTGAAAAAAGAAACTTATATAAAAATGTTTCTAAGCCTCCGTTTCTTGATGATGTGATGCAGAATCACTATTCTCACGGCTCTCACTCGAACTAGTCTGATTATTTTCCGCGCTTCTCCAATCACCACCAAAACTAAAGCTCACCCAAATCCGTCTCCTCCTTTCTCCATCATTCTCTCCGCTAGTCTTTGTCGCATCGTCTTCATCCGCAGGCATTTCATATCTACAAACAGGGCAGGACCCACGAATTTTCAACCATTTCTCTATACACTCCCCATGAAATTTATGCTTACAGGGCATTTCTTTGGCCATATCACCAGCCTCCCATTCCTCCAAGCAAACAACGCACCGTTCATCATCATTTTCACCATTCACAATTTCTACACTTGGCATGGCATGGATTGAGGCCTTCGAGGCAGGTCGCTGACCAACTTTTCTGGAGAATAAATCTCCAAGCAAGGAATCCAATCCCAGTGATGAGCCACCACTACTTTCCATGACGACCACGCCTCCTGTAAAAGGGTCGATGAAGATGATCCTATCACGTGACTCGCGTGCAGTGGTTTGATCTTGTGTTTCTTGAGGTGGGTTTGTGGAATCTTGAAGCGGGTCGGAGGCAGTTAGGCCTAAGATGAAAGGCAAAGACAGTGCGATGCGTCTGATTCTTGAATTAATTAGGGTTTGGATGAAGGATGATTGCTCTGAGGACCCTGTTCGGAGGCCATTTTCCAGCAAAAGAACACACAAAAAGTTTATTTCTGCAAGCAAAGAACTGAAGGAGTAATTGTTGGAAGATCAAACATGAAAGATAGGATTTTTAAGCAAATGGGGGGCGCTAACAGGAAGTTCGTCGAAAGATCTGGAATGATGTACTGACAGATTGGTGTTTTTTCACTTCAACAAGTTACGAAGTTTGGATCATGATTGCCGTCTTTTCCAATAATAAGGGATTCTTGCTCAGGTCGAGGTTTGATATGGTGCTGACAGCTGAAGATAATTCTTGGCAAGTCCTACGTTTCGTCTCAAGTGGATCATATCTCAAATCATGATCCTTACACGTAGATCCTGTGGAACTAGAAGCGTGAGATCGTCCCAGAATCAGAATTCGAGGACCCATCCAGAATGATCCTACTACCTCTGCGCAATGTCCAATTAATTTCTTTTTAGCCAACAGGCTGACTTCTCGAAGAAAGTAGAAAATATAATGATTAAATATCTATGCGAAGGCTTTATTGCATTTTGGGGGTCGAAAAAATATAGGTATTTCATGCTTTTTTTTTTTTTTGTTGTTTGGATTTTTTGAATAATGGAATGCAATCTGGTCAATATTTTTTGTAAATTTTATGGTTTGAGGATATATCTTGTGGAAAAATTAAAAACTGACCGAAAATCTTGCATAGTTATTCTCAAATTTAAGTTGGCATATAATTTATGCATGCCGATTTTTTATAGATATACAACTTTTCAATAAACGTGTCATCAAATTGCAAAATTTTAAAAAAAAATTATAGATCTAATCGCAAGATTCATTTCTTAAAGGATCCAAAGGTCAAACACTTACATAGTTTTTGAATTTATTTGGGTGTTTGTTTTGATGTTTTTGAGATAGAGAGAAAAAATAGAGAGAAATAAGTGTGTGTTGAGATAGATGGTATGTTTGGATTTGTGTTTTGAGGTAATATAAAATAGTTTAAAATAAGTGGTGTATGTTTGATGTTGGAATTTGGGAGACAAATGTTACTGTTGATTGTCAAATCATGTCTTTTTTATATGTATAAATATGTATATATATAAATATTGTATGTTTAATGTTGCACTTTTTGTTGACAAAAAACACTGTTCATTATCAAATCATATTTTTTGTAATTATATTTATATATATAAATGTGTGTATATATATTATACATAAAAAATCAAAAAAAAAAAAAAACACTCAAATAAAGTGTAAAAATAAAAAAAACAAACATTGAGTGTGTTTTGTTTTGTCTCGGAAAATGCCCAAAACAAAACAAAACATAAAAACAAACAAAGCCTTAAATTACAAGACCAAAAATGCAATGAAACATTATAAAGTTACATAAACATACAATAATTACAACTATTATATATAGGTTTTAATAATTAGTAGTATATATATGTTTTTATGTGTAGGAATGCCTAGAATAATTTTATAATATAAACAGATAAGAGTTTAAAAAATTAAAAAAGAATATAGGAAAGTGAAATATTCTTGTCTTGCTTTTCGAATGTGTCCATTGTAATGCATGCATTCAATATATCAATATACTAAGAACAGTAAATAATAATTTAATTATAATAATTTTTAATTCAATCATAGTATTAAATTTTTTCATTACTTCAACAGAAACATGACTTGACAATTAAAATAAGATAAAGTTATCATAACAATTTTTTTTGGTTAATACAAGTCATAAGAAACATGGAAACAGTGAATTATTACAATCCGAGGAATAATTCAAAATGGAGGAAACTCAATCGTACTACTGCATTTGCCGTGTGGGAATACTGGACAATCGATGATGTTGGAGGCTGAAGCATCCAGGCACATATACACCTGATAAAGTTGTCTGTTCCCTGATTCATCAACGTTGCATTCTATCCATGCTTCATAACCACTTCCTTTTTATTGCATCTTTTATGGAACTCAAGCTGTACACCTCTCCATTTGGTTCAATACCTGTCCCAAATTAGTACAATTCTTGTGAATATGGTTTTTAGTTTGGTTCCTCCATCACATGATAAGCAGTGTATCATAATAGATTTTGTATTACTTTTGTTGGACCGGACCGTCACATCGCTCAATCGCGTTAAGTTTATTGATCATTAAATGATTATTTCATTGAGTTCAGGAACAAAATTTTCGAACTAAAATTAAGGGTAAACTACATTGAGCTATCCTAAAATTGATATTATTACTAATATCATTTATTGTTTGTGAAATTAACAATATCCTTTATATGTGACATAATTATGTAACTGTTGGATGGTAAGACGGAAATATTAATTTTACCCTAAGTAAAATTTCATCTTTTTTTTTTTTTTTTTTTAAATGATAACATATAAAAGAAAATTCCTGATAATGGATGGACATTAATATAAAAAGAATATAAGAATTTGATGTTGGACGGATGTTATTATAAAAAAAAAAAAATTATAATTTTTTGAAAAAAATTATGTAAAATTATAATTCAAGATCTAAAAAAATATTTTGGTCAATTTAATACAAAATTTGGATGAAATTGAAACCTAATGGAAACTAACATTGTGGATCAATTGTCGAACAAACATTATTATTAGAAGTATCGATAATTTCTCAAATAATATAGGGTGTTTATAATAGTATCAAACTTTAAGGAAACTGTGACGTAATCTTCCTAAAATTAAAGGACGACAAACCTGCATCTCCTAGGATCTGCAAAAGATTAAGTTGTTGTTTAAGGTTTAGAGCAGTTGCAAAGTAGTCGTGTTGGTCAAGAACAGACTGAGAGCAGGTTCCGTGTTTGTCCCATTCATGAGCCCAAAAACTAAGGCTGTCGCTGCTTGGGCATGCCAGAGATGGCCAGTCTGTTTGCATTCTTCTTCTCAGGTCGGAGACCTTGGATGGATCGAACTGGTTTTCCGAGTCACAGTTTGATGGATAGGATCCGTCATTGTAATTGGGCCAAAGGCCGTGGATACTGAAATCCGAAGCGGGCTTTCCTGTTTTCGGGTAGCAGCAACTTTTCTTTGAGTCGCAATATGATCCTGGCCACTACGTATATACATCCATAACATTTTCAGACATCACATTAATCCTTACAAATATAATCTGATTATGTCAGAATCTAATATATATTAATCAAAACCCTAATTCTCTAGTTCACTACCAGAAACAATACACGTAAGCAGACAGACAATGCCAAAAACCATTTGGTTGAATTGATACCACTCTTCTCGACGAGGAAAGGGTCTTGGTTTTCAAATCCAGTTTTTAAAAAAAAAAAAAAAAATAGACAGAATCCTGACCTGCTGAACAAAGTAGAAGAAATCAAAATCTTGGCAAGTACAGACAACGGCAAGGCCCATTAGCCATAGAAGCTTTGCCAGAACTGAGTGCTTCGGATTCATCATTCTTGCTGTTCTAAAACTTTAGAAACTTTTATGTGGTATATACACATACGTTTTCTTGTATCACTTATACATATTTATGACTGAAAAGATAGAGGAGATATGTAATATTTATGTGTTAGAAATCTTCTTGTCATTTTGTGAATGGAGTTTCTTTCTTGAGTGTGTAACGGAAATTTGATTCTGTTTCTGGGTAATTTTTGCCCATTGTTTGTGAAAACAGGAGAATGGGACAATCCATTCCCTGATATTGTTTTGTCATATGATGAGTGTACTATTCATTTGTTATATGTTTGCCTTGCTTGTTGGCTTCTTATGTAAGGAAATGATGGCATTCAATAGGAAGGAAGATTCTCATAATCTCCTGCCAAATATGTAGGAAAGAAAAATATATATCGACAATCTCTTGGAGAAAGGAAACTGATTAATTAAGGTTTGGAAAATTTTATTTAAGGGTTCGTTGACTTGGTTTGATTCTTTAATTATGGAACATTCATAAATCGTTTTGATTTTGTTTGTTTAATGAAGAAAACCCTTCAATGATGTTTTAAAGCAATCCATTCCCTCAATTTAATTTGAGATAATTTAAAATATTCTCTTATTATTTGAAAAAATAAATAGTCCCTCTCAAATAAAAAATAATTATGCAGCACTAGACGGTGAGGTGTATTGTGTACATTACTACTTTACTCTTGTTGAGTTTTTTTAAAAAATAAAATAACATTGAAAAAATATTAAAGAAAAATTGAGAGGGTGAAATAAATAATCCATAGGGTATATTAGTGCATAAGAATAATTTAAAAATTCTAAAATTATATATAAAATTATAATACATAATTTAAAAAGATATTTTTATCAGTTCACCACAAAAACTAAATGAAAATCTAATTGAGGTTAGAGGTATTTGTGAGTATATTTAATTTACCCTTATTCACATTCAATCAATCTACCCAAATTAGCCAATGGAATCCAAGATAACTATTTATATATTTAAAACGGGATAATTAAAGCATAATTTGGAGTAAAAGAACACAAGAAGACTACTACATCATCACACAATACATTTAATCCAAATTGCACGTGAAAAACATTTCAATACACCTTGTCCAATATCGAGCAACGCCGAATGATATTATTGCCGATACAACGACTCAGAGCTGTGCTGGTAGGGGCACAGCTTTTACAACATACAATCACTTCTCTGAATTCCTGGAATCCACCGATCGTTTATTCAAAAAAATGAGCTAACAAGTCACTAAATTAAAAGATCGGAAACTGAAGAGGCGGTTTTTTGCAGCTATTAGGAAGCTTAGGACACTCAATTAAGTCTTTGCCGGAAGCATCGACACACAAATAAATCTCGAGCAACTGTCGGTTTTTCGATAGATCAGTATTGCACGTTATGGCTGGAGTATAACCAATTCCAGCTTTTATGGCTGCCCTTATTTCAGATGACTTGTACAAGTTGTCGTTTGGCTGGATTCCTGTAATATATTCGTATAAAGACAACTTTTTTTTTAAATATTATTAACCATGATTAAATAATTATCGTAAAAACTTAAATGACCATTATCATGAATTTTAGCTACAATTTAATTTTGGTCCCGTTTGTTAAAATAACATTCAATAACCATCACCGCATGCACCTATGGTTAATCAACGCTACATACTATTCATCGAGATATTTTTCTTATTGGCCATGATAATCAGTCTGGATAATATATATATATATATATATATATACTTTTTATAGTCACTTTAATTAGATCAAGACGGGGTGAAAATTGCTTAGATGTATAGATCTTAGTTAGAAATATGACGAGAAGCAAAATATTGAAGGAGAAAATGGATAATTATTACCTGCATCCTCGAGGACTTTAAGGAGGTTAACCTTGTTCTTAATGTTGAGAGCTGCTTCAAAGTACGAATGCTGATCCAGAACTGACTCGGAACAAGTACCGTGTTTCTCCCATTCATGAGTCCAGAACCTGGTACCGTCGTTGGTTGGGCAAGACAATGTTGGCCAATCCACTTCCATTCTACCAAGTAAATCTGAAATCTGTAGTACGTAAAATTGTCATTAGCCTGACAAACATACAAACATACATACATATGAAATGTGAAGAAATTAATGTACTTACCTTGGTTGCATTATAGGGGCTATTGGGGTTGCAGTTGGATGGATAGCTACCATTGTTGTAATTAGGCCAAAGCCCGTGGAGAGTAAAGTTCGCCGTGGGCTTTCCGGTCGTCGGGTAGCAGCACGCCTTTCTGGTGTCACAATATGAGCCTGGCCACTAAATAATTTGAACAAAACACGATTTTAGATTTGGTTAGCAGGGGAACATATATAGATGAATGAGATAGACGACTTTCTTTATGTAGCAAGCCGAATAAGAGTAGTCAGTAACCTGTTGCACTAAGTAAAAGAAATCATAGCCCTGTCCCTGTGAAATGCTCAAATGTGAGAGACATTGAAGTAGCAGAAGCAGCTCCACAAGTATGAACCAGTTGGATTTCGCCATGTTGGTGTATTTCGGTGTGGGAGGTTTCAGTCCTCGTGCATCCATATTTATAACCAAACTTCATCACAATCCAAACAAGAATGACCATAGCCTTATCACCAATTAGACTGCCTTCTTGCACTATTACTAGGGTATTTTACGCCTGCATCCCCTCATATTTATCATAATTACAAAAATTCCTCGATTATATAAGAACTTTTCCTACGAGAAATTCTGGCCTATATCGGATTTGAGTCAGAACAAATTAATTATATGTAAAAGTGCAATACATTTGCGGTGTGATTGATGTATAGTTTAGGAAACGTGACCAATCATATAATAAATGTATTACACTTACTAAATAATTGATTTAATTCAACTTTACCTGATTTGAATAAAAAAAAAAATTCATATACATAGATAACTATATTTTATTTTATCAGGTGCGCGTGGATTTTCTTGTGGCAATTGATTGCATAATAGGTCCAAGATTTTATCATCTGAATATGTGGTGTTCTTTCTTGTATTTCACGTTCAGTAGATACTCACGTAAGTACATGGAAAATATTATTAATTTATTAATTAAACCAAAGTGATATGCTAGAATATTTGTGAATATATAAGTATTTATTTATTAATGTATGTGTACGATGATACTCAGATATACATTTGAATACGGAATAGGCTTGTACGTATATACATCTATGCAGTTTTTCAGGCAGTCTTACAATATTTATATATATTTATCAAGGGTAAATGAACAAATTACTCCTATAAAAAAAAAAGCAATTTATCCCCTACAATTTTTTAAAATGAAACAATTTACCTCCCTATCTACAGAGGTGAATTGAAAAATTTTTAAAAATATAGAGAAATAAATTGATATATTTTAGAAAACACAAAAAGGTAAATTGCTAATTTTTTTTTTAAGAAGGTAGTTTACTCATTTACAAAATATTATACAGAAATTGCTTGCATTTTTCTCTATTTATCAAATGCATGCACTTTATATCCTTTATATGAATATATACTTACGCTACGTTAGTTTCTTTTTTTACATATTGCACATGAATAGACATGTATTTAAATAAATATAAATCTGGACTTCGATTTAAATTAAGTGAGAAATTTACAGTTGATTTTTCTTAATTAACATTAGTCGAGATGTTGCAACATTGCTCCTTATTTTCTTTAGAGATAATTTCGCTCCCCTACCTTCGATTTGGTAATTACATTTAAATTTTATGTGATTTGAAAAATTACTTCTAATATTCATGAGATTTGCTTCCATCTAACAAATAAGTCTTTTCATTAGTCAAAATTCACCGAATTTGTTGATATTAACAAAAAAATCGAAAAAAAAAAATATATATTACTCATGATTGACTTATTACTAACTTATGGTAGGTCATATAAATTTTTTTATCACCAAATTACCGTCATATGTCTTCGTGCATTAATGAACGTGAGGAGGTATATATATCTTCACCGTTATAAGGGTAGTTTAGTCTGAAAATAATTATTGACATGCAATAAGTTAGTAATAAGTCAATCGAGGGTAAATATCAATTTTCATTCAGGTTTTTTATTAATATCAATAAATTTAGTGAATTCTGACTAATAGGGAAACTTATTTATTAGACGGAAGCAAATTTCAGAGATGTTAGATGTAATTTTCTAAATTATAAGAGATTCACGTGTAATTGCATCAAATATCAGGTAATTGCATCAAACCTCAGGGAAGATGAGTGTAATTATCCCTTTTCTTTATTCATTACAAATACCCTCTATGATGAGATAGACTTCTAATATATAAATTCGAAAGGTATTTTCATCATTTAGATGTCATTTTTTTTTCTCCTAAGCTCCACAAGCTATTTATATCTTTAGAGAAAAAATTCAATTGAGTGGTACGTAAAATTTGACTGAATTCATAAAATGTAAAAAATATAAGTTTTTCCAACGATCTGCGGAGCATAGATTGAATTTTAGTCTTTTTGTCTATTATTGCATGTGAAGGGTTGTCCCGCCACATATGTTTTATTATATTTTGGTCTTTGCATGGGATAGTTACATTTTGTAACTACATAAACATATCATATTGTCTTGATCTGATGTCGAACCACATTTGTAGTCGCATGCGTCTTGGCCTTATCGATGTTCTTGACATGTCATATCATATGCAAGATCCAAGCACGTGCTAAAAATTGAGGTTTTGGACATTCATATCTGTATTAACAAGAGTTTTATACATGATATAGAAACAACATAATCCAAGTACTACATGATGCTTAGATGTCTGTGGCTATAAGGTCGCGGGCCGATCTTTGTCTTGGCGTACTTTGAAATGTAAAGATATTACATAGTAAATTTTTTATTTATCTCTTTTTGTGAGGTCGGGAGAGAACCATGTATTGATCCTTTAATGATTAGAAAATACAAAAACAAAACTGTTTCAATTGTTGAAACATTTTGCTACTATTTGCTGTAAAACAGGCAAAAGTAAATATTCAGTAGAGATAATTATATTTACTACGTGTCTTTGACTTATAATCTATTTACATAAATTATTTATGTTTTTTTGGATAATTAAATGTACCGACATCATTTCACTGATACATCTTTCATTTTGTCGGTCCGAAATGAGTACGTCATAAAAAGAAATCAATGAAGTAATTATCAAAATGTAGAATAGTGTCGTAGTAATATTTATAGAGATGGGTAGTACGACTCTATATAACTTTTTGTTTATTATAGCAATTTATAATTTAAAAATTAAATTACATTATATTGTACTTTTTATATTTAAAAGCTTTCAAATTAATAATTTTATATGAATTGTTAATTAATAAATTTTAAATGAGCATAATTATCCTATTTTACTAACTATTTTTGTATGACCCTATATAAAATTACACTTTTTAATAGGGTTTAATGTAATTTGTCCCCTGTGATATTGAAAATAAGCAGATCATCCCCTTATATATATATATTATATATATATATATATATAAACACCTTTCTGTGTTAATTAAAATGAAGCAATTTACCTGCTTGTCTAGGGGTAAATTGCTTCATTTTAAAAAACACAAGGGGGTAAGTTATTATATTTTAAAAAAATAAAGGGGGTGAATTATTAAATTTTTTTCATAAGGGAGTAACTTGCTCATTTGCAATATCATACGGGCTGTTTGCATTTTTTTCTTTTCAAAAATTGAAATATTAAAAAAAATTATAAATTATTTTCAGGTTTTTTGAGTCACAGTTTGATGCACAGTATCCTTATGGAGTGGATACTGAACCAACTTTGTGAATTTTTAGTAACAGAAGAAGACATGGAAAGAGTAATATTCCAGATCAGTATTGAAAATTCTGTATTCAATCAGCTGTGTTGGTCTGCTTCTGTATCAGACTCACATACAAGTGAGTAAGAGAATGAATCTAATTAACTCAACTAACCTACCACCTCAGCTGCTAACTAAGCAAAACGTGTGTAAAAGAAAACTACCCAACTAGAATCACTATGCAGCAAGCTCAACGCTTGAATGATCATGCTCTGCTATAGCCCCCCTCAAGGTGGAGCTTAGCCCAACAAACGAGTGAAGACAGGAACAGAAACTTGGTGAATAAGGGTTGATTATATTTGCACTAAAAGAATTATAACATTTAACTATGATTAATTATCATGATTAATATCAAATAGCCGTAGCAAATAGTTGTTGACCACGCCCACGCGACGGTTGTTGCACGTGCTTTTTGCGAGGGTGGCTAAAATAATTTTTTCATGAAAGCTAATTTTTTGCATCGATTTTATTTAACCGTAGTTAATAGTAGTCATTTATCATGGTGTTTAGCCATAGCCAATAGTAATTTTTTTCCAAACGTTAGGTCCTTTTCAAAAATGTAAAATTATATATATAAAACTTTATAACTTATACTTGCACTTCTTTCTACGGAAAACGTTTACAATTGTACTCCTCTCATTAAATTTGGACAAAAAAATACTGATCCCAACATCAAAAGATATATGAACTTTTAATTTTATGTCTTATTCAACATATATATGCCTATAAATTAGTAACAATATGACTAGTTCTTTCATTATCAGCCGCTATTTTTTATCCAATAATAATAATTGGGAACTCCTTATAAAATAAAAATATTAGTAAACTATTTTTTCAATAAATTATACAAAAATGCCGAATGTGAGGTAAAATTAAAAGTTTGTGTGTAATTTCTTTATTGGCCTAATTATAACAAGATCGAGTACTGTTATAAGTAAAGAATTTTCAAAAGGCTGTATAATTTTAAAAAAATTCTTTAGAGAAAGTGTAATTTCACATTTTAGGGATGATTTAAATGTAATTAACCGAAAATATATACAAATTCTTAAAGGATAAATTTTCTCAAAAAATCAATCAATGCACAAATTTGTGGAATACCAGTTATACAGGAGCTTAATTTTACCACAAACAATCAGTTCTATGAATTCTGAGAATCCACAGAAATTATTTCAAATAAGATGATGTGCAACCAAATAAGTCACTAAAAGATTGGAAACTGAATGGAGGGATTGCATTTCCTCTTGGGAATAACTGGACACTCGATTAAGTCTTTGCCAGAAGCATCAACACACAAATAAACTTGGAAGAGCTGCCCGTTTCGTGATGGATCAGAATTGCATTCTACAGCTGCAGCATAACCAGTTCCTGCTTTTATGGCTTCCTTGATATCGTCCACTTTGTAAAAATTGTCGTCTGGTCGGATTCCTGTAAAGTTCGGAGAAAGAACTCAAACTTTTTCGTATCATCTAATGTTTAGAACACTTTCGATTGAGACTGCCGGAAAATCTATCAACAAAATAAATGCACGACATATTGAAAGATTATTCTTCATCCAAGATTGTTCAAAATAATTTTTCTGGAATAAATTCTTCTTGTTAAAATTAAAATAAAGCCATTCATGAATAATTAGGATGTCATTTGAAAAATATTATAAAACTACAAATTTACCCCAACCTCAAAGGCCAGTCACTAACCCCCCACCTGATCCGGACAAGGGAGCCAGCTTTCCAACTCTATGTGAGGTTGAATCCGGTAAGGTATAGATGTAACGTTTTGTCAAACTCCAAACTCCAACAAAAACATGGTCCAAAAACATATTTGTACGGCTGAGTCATCACAAGCAGAAGAAATGTTGAAGAAGAAATTAAATCCATTACCTGCAGCTTCGAGTATTTGAAGTAGATTAACCTTGTCCTTAATGTTAAGAGTAGCTTCAAAATATGAGTGCTGGTCTAAAACTGACTCAGAACAAGTCCCGTGTTTCTCCCATTCATGACTCCAGAACTTGGTCCCATTGTTCGTCGGGCAAGCCAATGTCGCCCAACTCACTTCTAGTCTACTAAGCAAATCCGAAACCTGCAACGTATATGTAAGCAAAACATATATAGTTTCACTTTTGTACATAACATACACAGAAAAACAGAATATACCACCACGATCATGTGGGCTACTTTTATAAACGAGGTTGTTGTTAACCTGACAAACAACATATATATTGAAATGTGAAGAGTTCAATGAAACTAATGTGAATACCTTGGTTCCATCATAAGGGCTTTTCTTGTTGCAGCTGGATGGATAGCTACCATTGTTGTAATTAGGCCAAAGCCCGTGGATAGTAAAGTTCGCGGTGGGTTTTCCGGTCGTCGGGTAGCAACAGCTTCTTTTGGTGTCACAATATGAGCCTGGCCACTAAACAAAAATCGATAAATAAACACGAGTTTGAGTTTGAGTTTGGTTAGGAGGGGAATACATACAGATGGACGACTTTATTTATGTAGCAAGTTGAATAAGAGTAGGTAGCTGAGTGACCTGTTGCACGAAGTAAAAGAAATCGTAGCCCTGTCCCAAATGTGAGAGACATTGAAGCAGTAGCAGCAGCTCCACAAGGATGAACCTGCTGGATTTCGCCATGTTTGTGTATTTTGGGGTGATAGGTCTCAACCCACTGGCTTCCATTTTTATAACCAAACTTCATTACAATCCAAGCAAGAATGACCATAGCCTTATCACCAAGACTGCCTTCTTGTACTATTACTAGGGTATTTTACGTCTGCATCCCCTCGTATTTGTCCTAATTACAAAAATTATCTTACCTAGCTATATCGGGTTTGACGGATTTAAATTAATTATATATCAAGTGCAATACACTAGTGATATGATTGGCGTATAGTTAAGCAAAAGTGACTAATCACATGACAAGTGTATTACACTTGCTAAATAATAAATTTGATTCTATTAAACCTGATTTAGATAAAAAAAAAATAATAATTTACATTACTAGTTTATGAGGTGTAGATTTTCTTGTGGCAATTGATTGCATTATAGGTCCAAGATTTTATCATCCGATGAGTAAGGTTGGGTCAGCATGTGGTGTTCTTCTTGTATTTCAAGTTCAGTAGATACTCATGTACGTACATGGAAAATATTATTAATTTATTAATTAAACCAAAGTGATATGCTAATATTTGAATATATAAGTTTTTTTATTTTTTAATGTATGTGTACGATGATAGTGTTGTACGTATATCTATGCAGTTTTTTTAGGCAGTCTTACAATATTTTATATATAATTATCAAATGCATGCACTTTATATTATCCTTACATGAAAATATACGTACGTTCCATTTCTTTTTTACATATTGCACATGAATAAACATGTATTTAATTAAATATCAAATCTGGACTTCAATTTAAATTAAACGACAAATGTACAGTTGATTTTTATTAATTAACATACGTCGAATGTTGCAAAATTGCTCGTTATTTTCTTTATTCATTATAAATACCCCTATGATGAGATAGACTTCTCATATTTAAATTCAAGAGGTATTTTAATCATTCAAATATTATTTTATTTTTTTCCTGAGCTCCGCAGGCCATTTATATCTTTCAAAAAAAATGCTAATAAATGGTAAAGTTTACAGAACTCATACAATGTAAATATAATTTTATCTATCTGCCTACGGAGCATAGCTGAATTCTAGTCTGTGTGTCTTTTATTGCATGTGAAGAGTTGTTCGCCGAATATGTTCTATTATATTTTGGTCTTGTACGGATA
Source organism: Sesamum angolense (assembly GCA_034509725.1). Classification (NCBI taxonomy): domain Eukaryota; kingdom Viridiplantae; phylum Streptophyta; class Magnoliopsida; order Lamiales; family Pedaliaceae; genus Sesamum; species Sesamum angolense. The sequence continues at coordinate 1,488,259 of JACGWL010000006.1, read as the reverse complement.
GGTACATTTTGTAACTACGTAAGTATATCACATTGTCTTGATCTGATGTTCTAGCAAATTTCTAGTCACATGTGTCGTGGCCTTATTAATGATCTTGACACATCATATTACATGCAAGATCCAAAACGTGCTAAAAATTAAGGTTGGACATTCATATCTGAATAAAAAAGAATTTTATAAATTAGTTATATATGGCACATTCAATATATGTGCAAAAAAAAAAAAAAAAATAAGTAAAATTTATTTATTAGTTTTTTTAAATGATGATATGAAAATAATTATTATAAAAAAAACAAATAATTTTGAAAGAGAATATATATTTGGAGTAAGAGAAAGAGAAATTTTTTGTAACTAAAAGTACTTGTAGATATAGTGGAGTAAAAATAGTTGTTAGTGGGTGAAAAAAAAAGGGGGAAATTATAATATACCAAAAATAAAGGAAACATAAAAAAAAAATACTCTTTTTTAATATATAGTATAAATAATTTAGAAATAAAATAATTCAAGTACATGATGCTTACATGTTTGTGGCTATAAGTCGTGGCCGATTCTTGTCTTGGCGTAGTTTGAAATGTAGAGATATTAATCACATATCAATTTTTTTATTTATCTCTTTTTGTGAGGTCCGGAGAGAACCGTGTATTGATCCTTTAATGATTAAAAAATACAAAAACAAATCTGCTTCAATTGTTGAAACATTTTGCTATTGTTTGTCTTAAAACAAGAAAATAAACGTATAACTGGGATAATTATTTTTAGGGTAAACAATAATAACCTTTCTTGAGGTTTGACATAATTACGCATATTCCTTTGTTGTTTGAAAAATTATAAATACCCCCTTGATTTTGACGGTCGTCTAGCAATTAGTCCAATCCATCAATTTTTTATGGTGAACTGACCAAAATACCTTGTGAATTAAAAACTATAATTTTATTTATTTTTTTAAAAATTTTTTTATGGACTATGTGGATAATTTGTTTTTATGATTTTTAAAATTTTTTCATCCATTTCGTTCAGTAATTTTATAAGATTTTATTTTTAAAAAAAATACATTAAAGGTAAAGTTGACATTTTTATACCTCCATCCAAGGATTACATAATTTCATCAAATATCAGGGGATATGTATAATTATTCAAACAACGAGGGATTATTTGTAATTACGCCAAATCTCAGGAAAGGTGATTGTAATTTACCCTTACTTTTATATATCTTGATCTATGATTTATTTATATAAATTATTTTTTTTGCATAATTATATAAACATTTTTAGAAACGTTGGCATCATTACACCTCCTCTCTTTTCCAATCCGAAAAATGATGATGTCGTAACGAAATCGATGAAAATCCAAAATTATGCATAGAATTATTGAGTCAATGAGAAATCAATATGATCACTTAAACTTTTATTGCTAAAATCAAAATCTTGGCAACTACAAACAAATGCAACCAATAATAAGCTTAAATATATTTTTAGTCTTATAATTTTGATATTTTGGTACTTTTATTCTTTATTTTTTTAGGATTATAAAAGATCATATAGCCTTTTGACATTTCACAATTTTGATCCTTCCAGCGTTGAAATTTGCCTAAGTTGTCGGAATAAATCATGATTCTTCACGTGGTTTAGTTAAATTGAGGTTTTTGTTCTAACTAGTTCACTTTTTTTAACAAGAACGAAAACTTTTTTTCTTTAAAAAGAAAAGATGTGGTGCATAATTTATTCCGACTCTTTTGTAAAATATGGCACTAAAAATTATCGGACTCTTTTGTAACGCCTAAAATAATAAAGGTTAAAGACGACAAAATCGCAAAGGTCGCATGAATTAGGCATCGAAATAATCAAAAATTGCGAAATATAAAAAATTATAGGATTATTTTACAATTCTAGAAAGATAAAGTATAAAAATACCAAAATGTCAAAATTAGAAGAACAAAATATATTTAAGGCCCCATTAATAAACGAAGCTTTACCAGAACTTTGCTTTTTTTTTAAGTAAAACCGGCTACAAAACTTGCATTAATCTTGCAAAAAATACATGTTTAACAGACTGTGATCCGCAAGAGTCAAGACAGTGGACATGTTTACCAAGAAATAAACCCTTCTGATTTTCTTTTGCGTAAATATAATTAATTAAATAAATAAGGGACCTGCTATATATATATAGACGTATTGCATCTCTCGTATATATATTTGTGCACTATTTACATAATAATATATGTCAGAAATCTCTTCGTGATTTTCGTTGTTTTATGCGTGTGTTATGGAAATTTAATTACGCTATTGGTGTTTTTTGCCCATCTTTCTGAGAACAAATTCATAACTTTTCTCAAAAAGAAAAAAAAAACAAATTCATAACTTTTCTAAAAAAAGCTAAATAAATAATCCACAAATACGAGGAGTACCAATTATAAAGGGGCCTTGTTCGAGTGGTAAGGTAAATACCTTAGTTCATTACTTCTGTAGTAATTTCTTATTGTTTGTTTCCTTTGATACATGCATTCGTTAGTTTTGGAAAAATCGATGTTTGAACCAATGCTTGAGTTTGTATAAAATTGAATGATGTAATGAATTCAAATTTATCAATAAAAAAGCAAAACTATAGAGGCTCAGCTTTCGACAAAAAATTAGTTCTATGAATTATGAAATCCAGAGTTTATTTAAAACAAAATGATGTGCAACAAAATTAGAGAACTAAAAGATTGGAAACTGAATGGAGGGATTGCATTTTTTAGTAGGAATAACCGGACACTCAATCAAGTCTTTGCCAGAAGCATCAACACACAAATAAACCTCGAACAACTGCGCGTTTCCTGACAAATCAGAATTGCACTGTACTGTTGCAGTATAACCACTTCCTGCTTTTATGGCTTCCTCAATATCATCTACCTTGTAAAACTTGTCGTCTGGATGGATTCCTGTAATACACGAATAAAGTAAACTTTTTCGCATCATCTAATGTTTAACAATGTTTTAGATTGAGACATAATAGAAATTAGAATTAGTTGACAAATTATGAAAACATATTTAAAATTCTTTTACTTCCACAGTTTGTTCAAATCAAATGAATTTTAAACATATAGGTTTTTCTTGTGAAAATTAATACAAAGTCATTCATAAAATTATTACAAATTTTACCCGGGTGAAAATATTTTTTACGGCTAGTCACAGATCCCCACCCTAGACAAAGCTGGTTTGGCCATGCCAACTCAATGTGGAGTTGGATCCACTAGGGTTAGGACGTGTAGTTGAGTCAAATTCCAAATTCGAACAAAAACATGGTCCAAAAGCATATTTATCTTACTCATAACAACTAGAAGAAATTGTGAAGGAGAAATCAAATCCATTACCTGCAGCTTCGAGTATCTGAAGTAGGTTAACCTTGTCCTTAATATTAAGAGCAGCTTCAAAATATGAATGCTGGTCTAAAACGGACTCAGAACAAGTACCATGTTTATCCCATTCATGAGTCCAAAACGTGGTCTCATTGTTCTTGCAAGACAACGATACCCAACTCACTTCCATTCTACTATTCAAATCCGAAATCTGCAACATACGTAAGTTAAAACATATATAGTTTCATTTTTCTACATAACATAAACAGACAAACAAAACATATAAAATGTGAAGAAATTTCATAAAACTAGTTTGAAAACGTACCTTGGTTCCATCATAAGGGCTATCCTGTTGCAGCCGTATGGATAGCTACCATTGCTGTAATTAGGCCAAAGCCCGTGGATAGTAAAGTTGGTCGCGGGCTTTCCAGTCGTCGGGTAGCAGCAGCTAAATTTGGTGTCGCAGAATGATCCTGGCCACTAAACAAATCGACAAAAAATATGATTGTAAGTCTGATTAGCAAGGGAATGTGTAGAGATGAATGTGATAGACGAGTTTCTTCATGTAATAAGCTGAACAAGAGTAGCTCAGTTACCTGTTGCACCAAGTAAAAGAAATCGTAGCCCTGTCCCTGTGAAATGCTGAAATGCGAGAGACATTGAAGTAGTAGAAGAAGCTCCACAAGGATGAACCAGCTGGATTTCACCATGTTTGTGTATTTTGGTGTGAGAGGTCTCAGCCCTCAAGCATCCATATTTATAAGGAATAATTACATTTATACCCCTTCACCTATTGTCATTTTACACAAATCACTCCTACTTTTTAAAAAATTACATAAACCACCCATGACAGCCTTTAAAACCCTAAAATGCCCCTATTGACTTGGTCAAAATTTAATTTTTTAATAACAAAAATGCCCTTAGGGTTTTTGTAATACCAAAAGGCAGAGGGTGTCAAAGTAATATTTAGAAAACTGAATAATATGACCCCATAATTTTTTTTTTATACTAATTTTTAATTTAAATTTAAATTATTTTATTTTTTTTTTTTGTTGAATATATATAAATTTACACCTCTTAATTTAAAATATAAATTATTTAATTATATATAATAAAATTTAGTTACCTTATAAATTCAAATAAAAAAAATCACACTTGTATAAATAATTTGAATTCTTAAAATTAAAAACTATTTGTTTTATATTTAAATTTTAATAATTAATTAATTAAATTAATTTAATATGTGTTGCAGTTTAGAATTAGTAAAATAAATAACTTATTTTAAAATATTTTAAATTATTATAAATGTAACATATACATATAAATATGATCAATTATATACATATTTATATATTTATATTATATAAATATATACACATATATGTATAATTTATTAAATTTTAATAAAATTTAGCTATAAATAAAAATAAAAATAAATCTTGTGATAATTTTTAATTTGAATTTAAGCTAGTAACTAGTTTTTATTAATGTATTAATTTAATAATTTAATAATTTAATTATTAAGAGGTATAAATTTATATATAGATTCAATAAAAAAATTAATAAAAAAATAATTAAAATTAATATAAATAATAATAAAAAATATATGGGGTCATATTATTCATCCCCATAAATATTACTTTGACACCCCCTCTACCTTTTGATAATTACAAATACTCCTAAGAGCATTTCTGTCATTGAAAAATTAAATTAAAGTTTGACTAAGTCAACAGGGCATTTTGGAATTTTGTTAGGGATGATTTCTGTAATTTTTGAAAAAGTAAGAATAATTTGTGTAAAATAATAATAGGTTAGGGAATGTAAATGTAATTATCCGTATTTATAACGAAACTTCATGACAATTCAAACAAGACTCGTAGCCTCATCACCAAGACTGCTTTCTTGTACCGTAACCACGGTAAATTACATCGACATTTTATGATATTTGTTGTAATTATAAAATCTTCCAGTTATATACATAGATAACATATTAGTGTATGAGGTGTAGATTTTCTTGTGGCAATTTGATTGCATAAACACATGCATAAGCATTTCTTTCATGTGTGTATGTGTATGATGATAGTTTATGTATACATTTGAACGCGTATAGGTTGGTATGCAGTTTTTTTCTGTAGTGTCAATATTTATATATAATATATATGATCATAAATTACATTTTTTTTTAAATTGCACATGAATAAATATGTATTTAATCAAATCAAAATATGGACTGAGATTTAAATTAAATGAGAAATGAATCGTTGAGTTTTGTTATATATGAAGTGTTGAATTGCTCGTTATTTTCTTTATTCATTATAAATTCCCTATGAAATAGACTTACATTTATATTTAAAGAGTATTTTCATCATTCAGATATTATTTTATTTTTCGCCAGAGCTGCATACGAGCATCTATATTTTTCAATTCTTTTTAGTTGAATGTGTAAAGTTTTACGGAGCTGATCATGAGATGCAAATATAGAAAGTCCACGGAGGATAGGTTGAATTTTAGTCTTTGATATTATTGTTGCATATCAAGGGTTCTCCAGCCAAATATGTATTATATATATTAGGGTATTATATATATTACGGTAAATTACAACGATATTTCCTAAAATTTGTCATAATTATGAATACCACTCGTTATTTGAAAAATTACTAATACCCCTTGATTTTAACGGCTATCTAACAATTAGTCCAACCCGTTAGGTTTTCATCCATTTTTTTATGATGAACTGACCAAAATGCCCTTGTAGATTAAAAAATTATAATTTTTTTTTACTTTTGAATTTTTTTTTATTTTTTATGGACTAAGTGGATAATTTTTTTATAATTTGAAAAAAAAATTCATCCATCCCGTTTGATTTTTTTTATAAGTTTTTATTTAAGAAAAAAAAAAAAAAATACAATAAGGGTAAAGTTGACAATTTCACAGCTCCATCCAAAAATTACGTAATTTTATCAAACATAAGAGGTATTTATAAATTTTCAAACAATAAGGAGTATTTATAATTATGACAAATTTTAGAGGTGATTGTTGTAATTTACCCTATATATTATATATTTTGGCCTTTGTATAGGAAAGGTACATTTTTTATTAATACTAATTATATATATATTTATATATATATATATATATATATATATATATATATCATATTGTCTTGATATGATGTTCTATCACATTCCTACGCCAAATATCATGCAAGATTCCAAGAACGTGTTAAACATTGATCCTTATATCAAAAATTCAGAGAGTTCTATATATGATTTAGAAAAAAATAATCCAATTACATGATGCATGCTTATATATTTGACGTGGCTTGTGATTCAATCATGACCTATTGTGTGAGATCTTGTCCATTTTAACTTTGTATGAATCTCAAAGGTTTGTCCTGAAACGACGTCTCGCTAGGGAGAGAAGAACTTGGGGCTTATTAGCCACTCAAACTCTTCGTATGCAACCAATATAAGACGTTTGCCTACATCATCAGCTCCCGGATGAGAGGACTGGGAGGTGCACATGGCCTCGTTTCCACAGACGCCAATGATGTGGATATGGTATTGAGTAAGGGGGTGAAGAAAAAATTATCCTCGACACTCTAATACTTCCTAAGTCCAATTTTTTCTAAAGAGAGAATTTTTGTGAAATGTCTTCTCAAATCATAAATAATGAAGTTGGTTTTAAAAAAAATAATATATAGAGTATTTACAGTGGTACTTGGGAGTTTTATAATATGGTGGGTGTATATATTTATTATATGATTTATATATAAAAAATACTTTTATATTTAATATTATTGATATATCCATCATATATATTTATAGTAATATTGAAAGTTTTATAATATAATAGGACATATATATATATATATATATATTATGTAGTTTGTGTATCAAAAATACTTTTATACCTTTATTAAAAATTTAACATTATTGATATACTTTATGCCTCTTTCAATCATTTTTTCTAAAGCTAAAAAATAACTCAGGAACCTTTCTGAATTATTTGCCCAAATATAATTAAATTAAATAAATAGGCAACCCTGCTACGTATACATAGACATACTTGCATCTCTTGTATAATAAAAGTAATATCCACATATTCGATGCGACTCAAATTCATAACCTCAATAAATAGTAAATACTGAATATATGTATTCAAACATCTTTAAACCTTCGCTTATTATACAAGGAAAGGCAGTCCCAAGAGATTCTCATAATCTTCTTCGAAGCGGAAAGAAACTAGACTTGATCTCTTGGGAAAGAAACTAAGAAAAACTTGGAAAATTTTACATTAGTATTTTTGGGTTGGTTTGATTGTTCAAGCGTGGAAGATTCGTAATTTTTTTTTAATTTTTTATTTGCTTTAATTAAATTTAATAGATTTATGAATAATTTTGGTTGTTAAGTGACGTATAAAAAGATAAGGTTGGATTATATTTAGGTACTTTTGAAATTATACTTGCACTCTTTTCAATAAATCTCCATCTTATTCATCACCCGTATAAATTATTAACAATATGACCAGTTCTTTCATTATCGGTGGCTATTCCGTATCCAATAACAATAATTTGGAAACAATTTTTTTTATGAAAATTACACCATTTTAACTTTATATATATTACATTTAACCCGTTACAAAATAAAATATCAGTAAAGTATTTTTTTTTTTCAATGAATTATATAGAAATATTGAATGTGAGGTAAAATTGAAAGTTTATGTGTAATTTCTTTTTTGGCCTCCCATTTACATCCAAACTATAATAGGATCGAGTACAGTGATAAATAAATAATTTTAAAAAATGGTGCATAATTTTAAAAAGTTTCTTTAGAGAAAATGTATTTTTGCATTTTGGTGAGGGTTTAAGTGTAATTAACCCAAAAATATACAATTCTTAAAGGATAACTTTTCTCAAGAAATCAATCCATGCACAAATATGTGGACTACCAATTACAAAGGGGCTTAATTTTACCATAAACAATCAGTTGGATGAATTCTAAGAATTCACAAAATTTATTTCAAATAAGATAATGTGTAACCAAACAAGCCACTAAAAGATTGGAAACTGAATGGAGGAATTGCATTTTCTCTTGGGAATAACTGGACACTCAATTAAGTCTTTGCCAGAAGCATCAACACACAAATAAATTTGGAAGAGCTGCGCGTTTTTTGATGGATCAGAATTGCATTCTACTGTTGCAGCATAACCAGTTCCTGCTTTTATGGCTTCCTTAATATCCTCCACATTGTAAAAGTTGTCGTCTGGTCGGATTCCTGTAAAGTCCGGACAAAGAAAACAAACTATTTCATATATCATCTAATGTCTAAGAACACTTTTGATTGAGACTGTCAGATAATCTGTCAACAAATTAAATGTATGACATATTTATAGATTATTTTACGTCCACGATTGTTCAATTTGATTTTAGTCAAATAGGGTTTTCTTGTTAGAATTAAAATAAAGACATTCATGAATAATTAGGAAGTTGTTCAAAAAATATTATAAAGTTACAAATTTACCCCAACCGCAAGGCCAGGCACCTAACCCCCACCTGATCAGGACAAGGGAGCCGGCTTGCCAGCTCCATGTGGGGTTGAATCCGGTAGGTTTAGGTGTAATGTTTATTCACACTCCAAAATTCCGAGAAAAACATGATCCAAACCATATTTTTCTGAGTCACAACAATTAGAAGAAATGTTGAAGGAGAAAATAAATTCATTACCTGCAGCTTCGAGTATCTGAAGTAGGTTAACTTTGTCCTTAATGTGAAGAGTAGCTTCAAAATATGAGTGCTGGTCTAAAACTGACTCAGAACAAGTCCCGTGTTTCTCCCATTCATGACTCCAGAACTTGGTCCCGTTGTTCGTCGGGCAAGCCAATGTTGCCCAATTCACTTGCAGTCTGCTAAACAAAACCGAAACCTACAACGTATATATAAGTAAAACATATATAGTTTCACTTCTGTACATAACATATATACACAGAGAAACAGATCGAATATACCACCATGATCATATGGGCTATTTTTATAAACGAGGTTGCCGTTAACCTAATTACAAACAAAATATACATTGAAATGTGAAGAAATTCGATGAAACTAATGTGAATACCTTGGTTCCATCATAAGGGCTATTCTTGTTGCAGTTGGACGGATAGCTACCATTGTTGTAATTAGGCCAAAGCCCGTGGATAGTAAAGTTCGCGGTGGGCTTTCCGGTCGTCGGGTAGCAACAGCTTCTTTTGGTGTCACAATATGAGCTTGACCACTAAACAAAAATCGATAAATAAACACGAGTTTGAGTTTGAGTTTGGTTAACAGGGAAATATATATAGATGGACGACTTTCTTTATGTAGCAAGTTGAATAAGAGTAGGTAGCTGAGTGACCTGTTGCACGAAGTAAAAGAAATCGTAGCCATGTCCCAAATGTGAGAGACATTGAAGCAGTAGAAGCAGCTCAACAAGGATGAAGCTGCAGCCGGATTTTGCCATATGTAATAATTTTGGTGTTGGAGAATAGAGGTCTATGAGCCCTCGGGCTTTCATGTTATCAAGACAAGATCGCTATATATTTTTATATATAGCCTTATCATGCATGTGAAATGTTAGTATTTTAGTTTTTTGAAAAAAGGATTGATGGTTGAAGGAATGTTGGTTTGAGATTTGGAGAACAAGGCTAGAATAAGAGTAGTTGGCTAAATCAACAAAAGAAGAGCAAGAGAGCTAGAACTTGGAAAATGATAGTTTGTAGTTAGTTGCAATGCTTTCTTTCTCACTTCTACAAATCCTCATACTATATGCCTATTTATAGTAGCTCATAGAAGCTTCTTGAAATTGTATTTGTGGCTACAATTAGAAGCTTGCTCAAGAAGCTTTGAGCACTCTAGAATGTTGCTAAAAAATATCTAGGATTTTTTCTACAATTCTCTAGAAAATATCTAAGATATTTATTTATAATAAACACATTAATCTTCTAATACTCCCCCTTAATGTGTTTATGGCAGACTCCAATCTTCATGCGTAGTTCTTCGAATTTGTTTCGTGGGAGTGCTTTAGTAAATATATCCGCTAGTTGCTCTTCAGTGCGGCAGTACTTGAGTTCAATCTCTCCTTTGGTAGTTGCTTCTCGCAGAGAGTGATACTTGATGTCGATATGCTTAGTTCTACTATGTTGCACTAGATTTTTAGTTATGGCAATTGCTGACTTGTTATCGCAGTAGATTGTCGTGGGCTCCTCTTGTTTCTCTCATAAATCTTCTAAGATCCTTCTAAGCTAAATGGCTTGATTTGATGTTGCAGCAGCTGCAATGTATTCTGCTTCCGCTGAGGATTGTGCCACAGTAGCTTTTTTCTTGGAAGCCCATGAGAATATTCCTGACCCAAGTGAAAAAGTGTAGCCTGATGTGCTTTTCATGTCGTCCACTGATCCTGCCCAATCACTATCTGTGTATCCAACCAATTTTGCATCATTTGTGGACTTGTACCATATTCCAAAATCTTTCGTACCTCGTAAGTATCTTAGAATTCTTTTTGCTGCTCCATAGTTTACTTGGCTCGGACTCTGCATAAACCTTGATAGCAGACTTGTGGCGAACATAATATCTGGTCTTGTGGCAGTTAGATATAGTAGGCTTCCAATTAGACTTCTGTACATGGAGCCATCGACTTTTTGTGATCTATCTTCTTTCTGGTACTTTTCGCCAGTAACCAAAGGAGTAGTTACTGTCTTGCAGCTTTCCATTTTGAACTTCTTGAGTAGAGTCTCCGTGTACTTCCTTTGACATATAAATATTTCCTCTTTTTCTTGATTTATCTCAATTCCAAGGAAGAAATGCATTAGGCCAAGGTCACTCATCTCGAATGTCTTCATCATGTCTTCTTTGAAGTCTTGAATCATCTTCTCATTGTTTCCTGTATATATGAGATCATCTACATATAAGGAAACAATTAGTGTATCGTTACCTTGACTCTTTATGTAGAGAGTAGGCTCGCTCAGGCTCCTCCGAAATCCTCGATCCATGAAGTATTTATCTATTCTGCTGTACCAAGCTCTTGGCGCTTGTTTGAGCCCATAAAGTGCTTTTTTCAACCTCAAGGCCTTTTCTTCAGAACCTTTTGCTATAAATCCTTGAGGCTGTTCCACATAGATTTCTTCATCGATATAACCGTTTAGAAATGCAGACTTTACGTCCATTTGATATATTTTCCACTTCCTATTTGCTGCTATTGCAATAAGACCTCTTATTGTATCTAAATGAGCTACTGGAGCAAAAGTTTCAGTGTAGTCAATACCTGGTAGTTGAGAATATCCTTTTGTTATGAGTCGAGCCTTGTGCTTCTGTATTGATCCATCTGCATTCAGCTTCGTCTTGTAGATCCATTTTACTCCAATTACTTCTTTGTCTTTTGGCCTGTCTGCGAGCTCCCATGTGTTGTTCTTTTCAATCATCTTGATTTCTTCTTCCATTGCTTGGACCCATACTTTATGTTTTACAGCGGTTTCAAAATTCTGTGGTTCTAACATGATGAAGTTGCATGTTTCATATATATCACTGAGAAGCTTTGTCCTTCTTGGCGGGGTTTCTTCCTCAATCTCTTCTGATGATGGTGGCCTTCTGGGTGATCCTGGTGCTTGTTGACTCCTCCTTTCCATTTTTGCTTGGTCTGTTCCTTCTTCTTGTTGTTGTTGCGGGGGTGTCTCTTTAGGAATCATTACACTTTGTCTTTCTACTTTTTCTTCATCCCAGTTCCACATGGCGTCTTCGTCGAACTCAACATCTCTACTGATAATTAGTTTCTTGGTCTTTAGGTTGTAGATTCTGTAGCCTTTTGACTGTGTGCTGTAGCCGAGGAAGATCCCTTTCTCTGTCTTCTCCTCCAGCTTGTGCCGTTTCTGTTGGAATATGTACATAGCAGATACTGCCGAATACTCTCAGATGTTTAGCTGAAGGTTTCTTGCCGCTCCACGCTTCTATTGGAGTCATGTTTTGAACCGCCTTGGTGGGACACCTGTTGAGTAGATAGACTGCAGTGTAGACTGTTTCTGCCCAAAAAGCTTTTGGCAAGTGTTTCTCCTGCAGCATCGATCTTGCCATCTCCATGACTGTTCTGTTTTTTCTTTCTGACACTCCATTTTGTTGAGGATTATAACTGACAGTAGTTTGATGTTCGATACCCTTTATTCACAGAACTTGTCGAATTCTGAGTTGTTATATTCTTTTCCTCGATCGCTTCTGAGAACTTTTATGCTTCGACCACTTTGTTTCTCCACCAGATTTTTGAAATTCTTGAAAACCTTAAAGACTTCGGATTTTTCTCGCATGAAGTATACCCAAGTCATTCTGGAGTAGTCATCGATGAATAGGATGAAATATCTGTTTTGCTCATGTGATGGTGTCCTCATTGGACCACAGACGTCAGTATGAATGAGTTCCAATACTGCTTTAGCTCTCCAGGAGGTTCCTGAAGGGAATGGTTTCTTGTGTTGTTTCCCTTGTAGACAGGCTTCGCAAGCTCCCTCGACAGCTTGGATTTGTGGTAAGTCTGTCATCATTTTCTTTTGATGTAGTATTTTTAAGCCTTGAAAGTTGAAGTGACCGAGCCTCCTGTGCCATAGCATGACTGGTCCTCTTGTGCTTTCATAGCTGTGCGGCCCATATATTGGAGATGTATTGGAAAGCATCTATGCTCCTTCATTCTTACTTCCATAATTTTAAGAGTTTTATCTTTGTTGTCATAGATGGTGCATGAATCTCCTCCAAAGTGTAGAGTATATCCTTTCTCCATCATTTGGCCAACACTGAACAAATTTGTTCTTAGGTTAGGGATGTACATAACATCATTAATGATGCGCGTACCTTTTTTTGTGTTGATAGCGACTGATCCTTTTCCTTCGACTTTCACGATGTGGTTATCCCCAAGTTTGACGTTGGTCTTGAATGACTCGTCCAGTGTCTGAAAAGCTCATTTGTTGTTGTATGTCATATGATTGCTAGCTGCACTAATATACCATGTAGCTTCCCCTGTTTCGGCTACTGAGTTGCATGTGTAGAATAGTTGATCACTGCTATTATTCTCTTCTATGCAGTTAGCTTGATGATTTCCTTTGAGCCTACAAACTTTTTCCATATGTCCGAACCTCTTGCAATTTCGACATTGTGGTTTTCCTCGAAAGTAACAATCCTTCTCAAGATGGTTTGTTCTTTTACAAATACGACATGGTCTCATATTCTGCTTCTTCTTGTCTCCCATTGTGCTTTTAAAATTTTTCTTCTTTTCTATTAGAATTATGAGATCTCATATTTAATTTAGACTGGAAAGCATTTTCAAGAGAATTTTCTTCACGCCTACTTCGCCTTTTCTCATATGCTTCAAGTGACCCAACTAACTCAGTGACAGTTAGTGTGGTGATATCTTTTGTTTCTTCAATAGTTGTTACTATTGGGTCATACTTCTCAGTGACACTTATAAGCAATTTTTCTACGACCCTTTTTCTGGTATAACTTCCCATAGGCTTTTAGTTGATTCACCAATTCACGTACTTTTGTATAATATTCATCAATTGTCTCAGAATCCTTCATTTTCATATTCTCAAAATCTCTTAAAGTTTGGAGTTTAATGATACGTACCTTTGCACTGCCTTGATATTCCTTCTGCAAAATGCTCCATGCTTCTTTTGCCGATGTAGCAACACTAATTCTTGGAAAAATATGATCTGTCACTGCTGTTTGGATGTAGTATAAAGCCTCTGAATCCTTTGCCTTCTTGTTCTCCAATTTACCTTTCTCGGCCGACGACGAAGTGGAACTATCCTCCGGCAGAGTAACCCCTTCTTCTACTAACTCCCATAGTTTTTGAGATTGAAAGTAAGTTTTCATTTTAATGGCCCAGTAATCATAATTTTGGCCGGAGAAAATGGGGACTGAAATTTGTTTGGCTAATGAGGACATGGTGGTTGGACAATAGAATTAGTTTTGATACGAAAGTATTTAAGATAAGAATACACGCCCAGTATACGGTCGGACGTGGCTCTGATACCACTGTTAGTATTTTAGTTTTTTTAAAAAAGGATTGATGGTTGAAGGAATGTTGGTTTGAGATTTGGAGAACAAGGCTAGAATAAGAGTAGTTGGCTAAATCAACAAAAGAAGAGCAAGAGAGCTAGAACTTGGAAAATGATAGTTTGTAGTTAGTTGCAATGCTTTCTTTCTCACTTCTACAAATCCTCATACTATATGCCTATTTATAGTAGCTCATAGAAGCTTCTTGAAATTGTATTTGTGGCTACAATTAGAAGCTTGCTCAAGAAGCTTTGAGCACTCTAGAATGTTGCTAAAAAATATCTAGGATTTTTTCTATAATTCTCTAAAAAATATCTAAAATATTTATTTATAATAAACACATTAATCTTCTAATATGAAAGCCTGATCCGCCAGCGTGCGATCAAGTCAAAAGATATTACAGCATTATTGTGGTTTTATATTTTTTTATATGCTATGGTCTAGGGAGTGAAGCATGTGTTGATTTTTTTTTTAAGGAAAATGAAACATCTGCTTATTTTTTTTTTCTCATCTTATTTCAGTATATATATTATAAGTTTGATCATTTCTTTTTTAAAGAAGAAGCTTGTTTGATAAAAGAAATTAATAAATCTTTAGTAAATTACGACGTGCTTTTTTTAAGTTTGGTATAATTATAAAAAAAAAGTTATTGTTTGAAAAATTATTAATATGTTTCTTATTTTAATGGCTGCAACTTGCATCCAGCAACTAGCCCAATTCATTAGTTTCCATTATGTTTTCATTTATTTTTGTGGTGAACTAACCAAAACTTTTTTATGGACTATGAATTATAATTTTATTTTTTTTAATTTTTTATGATCTAAGTGGACAATTATTTTATAGTTTTTTTTTCATTCACATTGTTTGTTTTTTCATAATTTTTTTAATTTTTCTAAAACAAGAAAAAAAATACAATAAGAACAACTTCGACAATTTTATTGATAATTTTTCAAACAACGAAAGAAAATTAATAATTATGTCAAATTTTAAAAAGAGCTCGTTGTAATTTATCCTAAATATATATTAATATTTTAGAAGTTCAACAATAAATTCACACTTTTAGCTCTTATTTGGATATGATAATTATCAAACAATGAAAGAGAATTCATAATTATATCAAATCTAAAAAATATTATTGTAATTTATTTATATTTTAGAAGTTCAATAATAAATTCACACTTGCTTGAATATGTTTTCAAATGCCCATTTACAACTTTATATTAGTTTAAAAGCCCAAAATATGCATGGATGACCCATTTTGAGTAAAAAACGACCCGAATGAACATATCTGCAGCTCAAATAAATTTGGGCCTTAAAATACTCGAACTGTCTTTTAATAATTTAAATGTGAAAAAAAAAATAGAGCTAAGATAAGAAAATCATATTTTTTTAATTTTATTTTATAATTTGTATGACGCATCAGAATATTATAAAGTTTAAAAGTAAGCACCACACATTAATTAAAAATAATAGTAAAAAAATATATTTTATAATATCAATAATTTGATAAGTAAACCAACTAATTCATAAATCATTCCTTTATTTTATTTTACTACTTTTCTAGTAACAACAAATCATTCCCTTACTTTCTTTTTCATTATTTTTTAAATAAATATCTAATTTTCAATTAATTAAATCAGATATCTTCCTCTCACTGATAATGGGCCAAATTAATTTAAAATATCCAAAACCTTAAATTGTAAAAATTACTCAATCCACTTATTCGGATCGAATTCGGCCAAACAATTAAAATCCGAATGTTAAAATAATTATAAGTATTTTTTGAATAATATCTCAAAAGTACTTTTATTTTATCACATTTTTTTATTCACATAATAAAAGTACACTAAATTAATTTATCCAAACATGTTTGTATAAATCAAATCAGAATCTTTAATCTAAATATATTTTTTATTTTACATGAAAAAATCAATATAAAACTAAAATTTCATTGAGAAACACTAAGATAAGATTTTAAAAAATGAAATAATGACCAAATTTCAAATAAATATTGCAGACAATGAGAGAGAGAGAGAGAGAGAGAGAGAGAGGAGTGTGTTATTATCATTGGGGGAATGGGGAGCTGAGTGAAGTTTAAAATTTGGGAGGAGGTCATTATTAGCCGAAACGGCGATAACCACTACAATACAATAGCACAATACATTTCACTCATCTATTGCCTTATTTTCTCCTTTGGCTGGGCAGAAAAGTCGCGATTTCTTTTCCATTCCGATTTCCCTTTCTTTGTTCCTCTTCCAGGTATTCTTAATGCCCGCAGATTTATCTTATTCCTGCTTACCCTTTTCCTTTCCTTCTTTTTCTTTTTTTGAATTCCATTCTTCTTGATTAGATATTGACTTTTGTTTCGGCTTTCTAAGATAAAGAAATTCTCTGATCCCGCTGCATATTCCAGCGCGATCGGTTGATTTCTTTCGTTTTCTATTCTTTCTTGGAATACCCACTATAATTTTGTCACGAACTAGGCCTTAGATTGTGTAATCAAGAAAAAGTGTGGATTTTTTGTGGCGTGGGTTCATAGAATCGTTATTCTGTGTCTTGCCTGAAATGGGTTTTTCGTTTTAGTTTCAAGAATTTGCTTTGAGGTGGTTTTTTTTTTTTAATGTGCAGGTAAAAAAAAATAAAAAATATCACGACTTTGTAAATAAAGGAGATACGAGCTTTATTATATTGTAATTTTGAGGTGAAAAGATAATTACTTTGTTAAGGAAAGGGGTAACTTAGTAGGTTGTAATATCTTGTTTTTTTGTTCAGAAATTCTTGTGTTTTGTTGCTTGGGGTGGTGGTGCTGTGAAAAGTTGTAAATGGGTGAGCACTTGGTGGTGAATGTGGATCAGCTGCCAAAGCCTGAGGCAGTTGGGCCTAGCGAACCGGTTCCTTGGGCGGTGGAATGTGCACCCACTGGAAAGAAGCCCGAATTGGTGGGGTCCTCGTCATCCACGGCATCAGAAGATGATAAGGTGGTCGTGGTGGTGGACAATGAGGATGCTGATGAGAAGGCGCCGCTGATAGGGATGGGGGAGTGCCGAATTTGCCAGGAGGAGGATTCTCTCAAAAATTTGGAGAGTCCTTGTGCTTGCAGTGGAAGTCTTAAGGTAAACACAATCTTTTGATATATTATCCTTTTTCGTTTCAGTTGGTGCTAATTGTACAGTCCACCTTATTATAACGCATAATTATGCTCTCAGAAATGATATGAGTTGGGGTCTAGAATTAAGTTTCGAAATGATAAAGTAAATGCAATTTGTGTAACTTGAATGGTGTCTGGCTCTAGAAATGCTTGGTGTTGATCTGAGCTGACAGGATATTGTAGGGATTAAATTGCTTTGTTTTTGGTGACATATAATTTGCACTAGTTCATTCATTCTAGATGGAGTCTCTAGGTTTGTATTCAAATTGGCATAGCATTATTTTTGCCGTTAGAAGAGGAAATTAACTCGTGCAAAATGGAACCAAAAAAATTGTTTGAGAGAATTTATATCGCTCAAAGTAAGGTTGGCTACAAAACTTTGAGTATTTGCTTTTGAGCTTTGAATGAAAATTATTTGAACTGTCCTCGATTCATTGGCTTTATTTTTCTTAATGAGGTATCATTTCTCCTTTAATACCCTGTATGGATAGTAAAGATTTTTCCTCCCCTCCTCTTCACTCTTTCTTCCACTCAGAATCTTATCTGTCTGATGGCTTGTTGAGATTTCAGTTTATCCTTTTGCTTTGTGTTACCATGGTGAAGTTTTCTCTTACCTCTGTAACAGAGGACCTTAATTGATCAAATAAGCTCGTTAACTTTTTATTGAAACCTAATTGCTTGGCAGTATGCTCATAGAAAATGTGTTCAGCACTGGTGCAATGAGAAGGGAGATATTACTTGTGAGATCTGCCATCAGGTATGTGATGCTCTCTTACATTTATTACTTTGTTTATTTTATGTTAGTGTCTGAAGGCTCAAATAGGATAATGGTACGTCTTTTGAACTTTAGCCTCTTAAAGCAATATGAAGATTTCAAATAGTAAGTCTTCTCTCACTAAGACATTCTTGAGGTATTCAAACACAACTTACACTAAAGGATGATCATTTAGAAATGGTTTTATTGATACAGTGCAAATTTGTAAAACTAGCTGATAACTGTATACTTTCCAGCCAACAATAGTAATTGGAGGTGTTCTGTTAATAAATTTACCAAACATGACAGATACCAGTAAATTTTGTGGCAAATATTTATCATTTGGTGGGGACTCTGTTTACAAATTCATGGTTCATGACAATGTGAAGGCAGACATACTGACTTTCTTGGAATAGTTTGATTCAGAATGGTTGTTTCCAGAGAAGAAAATAAAAGATTCTTCTACGCATATATGGTGCTATTTAGCTATAGCTCTTGGTGCATATCCTTAGAATTACATTAGTGAGATTTCCAGATAGTAAGTCTTGCCTCACTAAGACATTCTTGAGGTATTCAAACACAAGTTACACTAAAGGATGATCATTTAGAAATGGTTTTATTGATACAGTGAAAATTGTAAAACTAGCTGATAACTGTATACTTTCCAGCCAACAATAGTAACTGGAGGTGTTTTGTTAATAAATTTACCAAACATGACAGGTACCAGTAAATTTTGTGGCAAATATTTATCATTCCGTAGGGACTCTGTTTACAAATTCATGGTTCATGACAATGTGAAGGCAGACATACTGACTTTCTTGGAATAGTTTGAGTAAGAATGATTGTTTTCAGAGAAGAAAATAAAAGATTCTTCTACGCATATATGGTCCTATTTAGCTATAGCTCTTGGTACATATCCTTAGAATTGCATTAGTGTTCTGTTCCAATATGGCTAACTTATCCTCTGCTTTTATCATTTGTATGTGCACCTCAAAATATGGGTGCTCCCACCAAAGTGGATATCCACCTTGGAAGGATGGTGGCGTATGATGTAATTATCATTCATTCTTCGAAAACAGGAGAGTCAGCATCTGTGTGGCTCACAAAATGGTTTCTTATTCTAAGCATATCAGATTCCAGTGTTTTCTCGTATTATTGCAATGAGTTGATTTGTAGTTTATGCTTTTGGCATGATGGTCGATCATAATGTTGCCACTTTCTACATCTGCAGCCATATCAGCCAGGTTTTACTGCCCCTCCACGGCCTCCATCCGATGAGGCTAGTGTTGATATTGGGTAAGTATTGGTTTCCGCATGTTAGAATCAAGTCTGCTATGTTTATGCCAGCAATTTTTCATCTTCAACACAAAAAGGAAATTAACATTTGAGTGGCAATTAAGAAGTTCTGCCCTACTTACTTTTTAATTTTGATAGGAAAATGTCCATGGTCATGACTATGGTTCTAAAATCCTAATTTGGTGGCGTTACTGTCTTTCAGGGGAGTATGGCAAATTTCAGGTGCCCCCCTGGATATGCATGATCCTCGCCTTCTTGCAATTACTGAGGCTGAGCGTCAATTGTTTGAAGCTGATTATGATGATTACAATGGTGCAAACAACAGTGGCACTGCCTTCTGCCGCTCAGCTGCTCTAATTGTAAGCCTTTACCACAGTAATTCATTATTGACATTTCTTAGAGTGTACTTGATTTGAGAGTTCTGCAAAAGAAAATGATACATGCATCAAATGCGCTCCCTGGTTGCTTCTGGTACAATGTCTAATGTCACTATGTGTTTATCCTTTTCCTTGGCAAGTTAAATGTGGTTAGAAAAATATTTTATTCCATTCATATGAAATGCTTGCCACAGCCATCTCTCTGATCACTGGAAGTTCAATTCAGGGTCTCCACTTTTCCTTTCATCTCGCTTTAATTAATTTTGAAACCCATTCTTTAGATCTGAAGATACGGGCTTGTTTCGGAAATAATTGAAATTGATGCCTTGCAATAGAACAATGAGTCAGAGATGGGTGGAGGTGATTTTTTGAAATATATGTCGGAGAAGGAGAGGGAGAGGGAAGGTGGGGGGAGGGGAGAGAGAGGATCTGAATCTGGATATTTTTATGTAATCTGAAGGTTGCTGTGTATCTGTGCAGTCCTACAGTTAATCCAAACAGAATTAATCTTTACAATTTGGATTATGTTACTTTTGCAAAAGACTTTGAGGTTTGACTTTATTCCAATCTCTTCTTAGTGATTGAGGGGACAACCTTGAAAGTTTCCTGAAAATATTGCTCTGGACACTAAATTCATTGTAAAATATAAGAAAAGTACGCATTTATATTGCTGCTGTAATTTGGCAGTTGATGGCTCTTCTGCTACTGAGGCAAGCTCTTTCTGTTACTGATGATGGAGATGGCGAAGGAGAAGACGATGCATCAACTCTCTTCTCTGTAAGTTGATTTGAGCAATTTATGTTGTTTACATTGTGACTTATGATGTTACTCAGAACCTGTAAGTCAAGGTTAATGTGACACTGATTTTTCCTTGTCTTTCATGAATTCAGCTATTCTTGCTTCGAGTAGTTGGTTTCCTTTTGCCTTGCTACATCATGATCTGGGCCATCAGCATCTTGCAACGCCGTAGGCAAAGACAGGTAGATCTTGCTTTTACGGCTTCACATTTCTGAATTAGTTTCAGTTCCCTTAGAACTGAAGAATGTTAAATGTGAATGCAAACTTTTGTATAGCTGCCATTATAACTTTATGATTTGCTTCGAACAGGAGGCTGCAGCTCTAGCAGCAGCTCGCTTTGCAATAGTGGTTCAAGCAGCACAAAGCAGAGGTCTCCTCGTCGCCCCAGCTGCACCAGCAGTCGTTTCACAGCCCGATCCTCGCCTGGGACGTGTTTGATCAAATAACAGTTCCTCTGTCGGCCATCTGGCATTGAGTTTCTTTCATTCTGTTCCATGTGTATATACTGTCATCAGATCATCATCCACCAGTTTGACAATGGTTATTCTGTCAGACAACCTAAAAACAGTCAAAACTGTTTAGTTAATGGTACCTTTTCTTTGTGTAATATAACCTTTGCCAGTTGGTTCAATTTTTACTGCTACCCTACCTATTGCCTTTGTTAATGCTTACGATGGATGGAACAATTGATTACCAGTGTAAACCAAAGCTTTAGAGCGTATAAGACTTCGTGCCTTATGGTGACATTCCAATTGCAGTGACCCGTTTTCCCCATAGAATAAATTTTTCTTGCATAAAAATAACCCCATAGTAAAGATTATGTCTTGGTCCAAGCAAGATTTAGATAATTTGGTACTTTTTTCCCCTAAAACTACGTTTGGTGGTAGCGACTTGGACAATGGAATTGTTCAAAGATCAGCAATGGAGCCTATATGTTTGAAAAGGTCTAAAAGGTGATTACTTTGAGACTGCATCACCTCCAAATCTGTACATCTCCTGCGGAACTAAACACTTGAAGGACAATCTTCCTTTTCCTAATGCGATTTATAACTTTTCGAGGTGTGTCGGAAGGACACTTTAAGGTTTTAATAGTAGCGCTTTAGAGCATGTACATGTCCTACAATGAGTACAAGGAAGTGGTCCCTAATCCAATTACAGCATCAAAGCTTCCGGAGAATTTGGTTGAAGAGATGTTGAGTGCAGTTCTTGGAAAGAATTGCATTCTATTTAGTTGCCGTGCAAGTTCATCATAATTACGGTTCACATACGTCTAAATTATACCCTTTGCTTTCTATATTCTGATCCACATTAGTTTGTGGGATTTGAAACTGAAACCTCATGTATCGAATTCTCAGTCTTTATTGTCATGAGGAGTAGATTAAATACAATAAAGGCGTAGACAGTGAGGAAGAAGGGTAAAGTTATATGGTTCTCTTTGAAGATTGGATTCTTGATTTCATGTGTAGGCCATTACACATGCAAAAAGGACTCGAGCCGTCATCATCAGCTTCCTATACTGATATGCATAGATATGGTAAACGCATATCAAAGCATGCAATGCAGGTGCAGACACCGTTTGACAGCTTGTACCTTGGAGAACTAGTTGTAAGAAGATGACAGACTCTTTTGAACGCAAATTGGAAGATTAAAACAGAAGGAATAAGTCCTTTTATGCGAGCTTTCAAAGTCGGGCTGTATTTGTTGGACCATTACTACTTACCACCACCCCTTCAACTCAAAACGCCCATCGAATCTCATGAATGCAAACTCAAAAATAAAGCACAGAATGTTCCAACTTTGCATGTGATTTTGTATTTGATTAATGTAAAATAATAAAGTGGATAAAGGAAAAGGATGTTGGTCTAACTTGGAAAAACAAACACCACCATAAACAAATAAAAGAAACAAATTTTCACAAGAAACCAGGTTACCTTTACTCTTTTTTTTTTTTTTTTGTGTGGGGGGTGGGTGGAGGGGTGAGGGGGTTGTATAGAGGAGAGTTTGGAATTCTAAAGTGAGATCTGAAATGGCATAAAGTTAATGTTTGGTTGTTTATGAGGGGAGATGTTCTATTCCCAAATCCTTTTCCTTGCCCCCATTTTACTTTTTATGACTGCTGCTTACAGATCTTCTGTTTTGGCTGCTCAATAGGAAACTTATTTCTTAATGACTAAGGAAAGATGGTTTAAAACAATAACCCCAAGATCAAGAATCTTGCAAACTGGTATAATACTGCATTGTGGTGCCATGTAAGCAGGACGGGATGACGTGGGATGTGGCCGGGACTTCAGGAGGACCGGATAGGTCTTTGTTGAAGAAGACAAAAGCAGAGCAAATGATAAAAATGTTGGGAAACTTAATGAAAAAGATGCTTAGCTTCTTGAGGATGTTGTTCCAGTCACCTTTATTCATCCTCTATTCAGATTCTTTCCTACAACACACTTAATTTGCTTAGATTTGGAGATATATGATTGAGGATGAATCTGAAACTCTTGTATTGATTCTGGGGCCCTCCCTGCTTTATGCTTTAAATTCCCCTCCAAATCCTATAAGAAATATATCTGGAGTAATGGAACATAGGAACAGAAGAGTTACAACCCCAGACCTCTATATCCTCTTTGTACTTCACCATAACAAGCATACTTTCGTCGCCCTTATCCTCAAAGAAACCATGGACCGATACATCCACAGGGCTTTTATGTTGTTCGTTTGTGTAGGATTACTGGCATTGCAACCAAATGAAGTTTGTGGATTGAGACGTTCTGACCTTGCTCTCCTACAGGGTAGAGGGGATCGACCGGTGATGGTGAAGAGCCAAAGTGTCCTCAATGCAGTTCATGTGAACAACCTGAACACAGACAAGAAACCAGCACCAGTATACAAGAAATTTGATTCAAACCAATCAAGCAAAAGGAAAGTTCGAAGAGGATCAGATCCCATCCATAACAGAACTTGATGTACGTATAAAGGGCCTTGGTGAAAAATCACATGAGAGCAACTGAAGTCGGAAGGAAGACATGCACAACTATGAATCACAAAGTCCTAGACGTATGTGGTTGGTTGAATGGATTTTGTCTTCTGTGTGGGAGGTTTTGACGTAGAGCTATGTGTATAGTTGTAGAAAAGTGAGGAGCTGCCCCTGGAAGCTTAGTGACAGAACCAAAGCATTTCCACCATGCACCAAGTAGAGAAGTACAGCAGAAGGGAGCCCGGCTTGTGAATACCGTAAAGATGTGTGGTTTTTCACTTTGAAGATTTGGTCAGTTTGATTTCATTATTTCTTGGTTTCTAACAGATGTAAGGGTGTTTTTGTTTTTCCTTTGTCCCATTCTCCTCCATATCATACATTTGAAGCCTTAACATAGTTTGAACTTCTGTTCCAGCTCCCAATGAACATGACTTCATTATAGTAAAATATAACAACAGAATGCTGGAGCAATGAACATTCATCAAATGTTTCTAATCTATCCAATCCACTCTCTTGTTCCAGAGTATTTTGTTCCTGTCGGATGGTTTTATATTGAGTCATCAACCACATGAGTTCTTCATGCAACCAGGATATACCGTTATCCATTATCCTTCGCTGGTTGATGCATCTTTGTTCCATCTATAATTGAAAGTAGCAGATATCCAACTTGCAAACTTACAGAAAGAGCAGAACAGTTACTTTCTAAGCTGTCTTTAACTATCCACCACCCTGACACCAGCCAGGATTGTCCGATCAATATATGTTCCATCGTGGGCCGTTTCTAGTCACAAACCGGTAGAGCAAACTCTTCACCTGAGACCATGCAAACTAGTTCTTGATACAGTTCATTAAAGTCAGGAATAATACAGTCAAATTCCAACATACACCAAATATTCCTCTTACAGTGGCAAGAACCTAAATTCTCTTCATGTGAGAAATGGCAGACAGATTCTTTTATCCTCCTACTCACTGATGGTTGTCTAGTAACTTATTTATTCATGCTTTTAACCTACGCAAGTGAATGCCGTATCAGCCACATAAAAATGATTGACAAATCTTCGACTTTATTCCATCATATCTTCCACATCCATCCACTGTTCTTCGTTCTAAGAAACAAAATCAAAGTATTTACACGGGCACAACCCTCAGGAACAAGAACTTGCACTACATCAGTTTATTTAGAGTCAAAGAAGCCAGTTTTCCTATAAAGTAGCTAAACCTTTTTGTTTACTTCAAAATTAAAGTTCATGAACTTGTCTTGCAACAAAACATTGAAGGGTAATGAACTTAGTCTTACATTAGACAACGCCTTTCACACCGTAAAACATTGTTTCGTGTAAAGCCCTCCACAGTTAACATTCAACGGATTCTGGTACAGTGCCGAGCTTGCGCATGTTTACTATTATTGTTAGCTTCAGTAGTATTTGAAAGTTTGAAGTCGACAACGTTAGAGCTGGCTTCTCTACCTGTAATGTAACATCATTCACGTCAAACTGTGAGGAAAACAAGTCGAGCAAATCAGGAGCAAAGTCATCCCAAGTAGCAGTCTTGAAGAACTATATAAACATGACAAGATTCTTAAAATTAGTTGCTGGAAAATGCAAAACAAAGTACTTCTGTCTAAAACAGAAAATCCAGCTCTTGGTTTGTTTCAATTTTTCTAGGTGTCTGAGACAATCATAAGATAGATCATGAGATCATAATAAGGCAATAACTTAAGGTGGGATGGACTGTGTTTTCTCATAAGATAAATCATGGGACTCATAATTTGATTATAAATCTTTTTATCCACTTTACATTTCGATGGGACAGTGACGACGAGTTTGTAATAATTATGACTCATCGAATACTTCACAATAAGAATTCAAAAAAAAAAAAAAAAAAAAAAGAATACTTCACAATAATAAAGGACTCCTATAATCAAGATCAAGAAGGATCAGCGCTGATTGCTGGTTTGGTATAACGTGGTACAGACAAGTATAACCAGAGGAACAAAAGGGCCACACGAGGTCCTGTGTCTTTTGTGGGCGCAGTCCATTTGCAAATGATGGGATGGCGCTGTCCTAATAGCTGCCGCCCTCAAAAATCATACCAATTTTGTTTTTCTCTATAGTTAATAATACACATACTCTATTATTTATGAATCAAAATTATGATTTATTTGACTCATAAATATTCAGCATGTCCAAATGTATCATTATCCAGTCTTGTACAGTGTTAACTATATATAGTTTCAACTAATTTCGAGATAATGTTTGGAAATTAGACATGAACCAATTGTATAATATGTGTAATACATTTGTCGTGTGATTGTTGTACACTTTAAGAAAATGTGATTGATCTGATTCAGTCAAATATGATTCGAGTAAGCATTTTTCAACAAGACTTGACGCTTGAACATGTAATTTTATTTCCATGGTAATTTAGTTTCCGATAGCTGCTGTTTTTTTTTTTTCTTTTTTTTGTAAAAGCGATGAATTATTATTAATTGAAATAAATAGCATACAAGTACAATCATTACTGTCGACATCAATATCTAATAAAATTATTACAATAATCATAATTATATCCTGCTTAATAACCCAATAGCTGCTATTTAATAATTGATATTCGTATAATAAAATTATTTTCTCAAACTTCTAATAATTAAGATCTATATGCACGTATATACCTTATAATAAATACCCAAAAAAAAATCAGTGGTGATTAACAAATTCATGATAAAACCAAAATTCTTGAATTAATGTACTTGATATGAGACATTTGATTTCCTGAATTATTAAACACAAACATGCATGGGAAAAGACTGTCCTGGACATAACATAATCAAATATTTTCCAACAAATATCCTATGATTGTTTTTTATTTCCTCCAAGTACTTTTCCATAATTCTTCGTTTGCTTCTTTGGTCTATATGCTCCGACAACATCTTCCCTTTAGGAGTCCAGTGGATAATTAATTCGAGTTGCTATTTCTATAGTCTATACATTTGAGTAATTTTATTTTTTAAAATTCGTTTTATTATTTTTCCACTAAACTCAATTAATCGAATTTAAAATCTTATTAATTAAAATACTAAATTCAAGTTTCGTTCGTATTTCTAATGTTCGATTGAGTTAAACAAACTTCCCCTGACTTTACAGTACTTTAATATTTAGAGTTAAATTCAATTGCCCCATGTGTTATGCAAAAAGATCAAAAAAACCCCTGTAAAAAATTAAATATCAGTTTCACCCCTATGTTACAAAGAATGGATCACACTGCCCCCTGGTCAAAGATAACTTAATTTTATAGGGGCAATGACTAAAATACCCCTCTTAGTCAACTTGGTCAATTTATGCATATTAAAATATATCTATAATATATAAAAATTATTTAAAAACAGTTTTATATAGAAAAATAATCTATAGAATTTTTTTTATATAGAACTAAAATATTTATCAAAATATAACTACAAAATTATTTATATTAAATTTTATATAGAAAATTTATTTTTTTTTAGTCCAATAAATATGCTCAATATTAATTTATTTTTTTTATAAATTTATTAAATTTTAAAATTGATGAAATTTAATTTTTTAGTGGCAAAAATTTTAATTTTTTGACCAAAAAATGACATGGCATGCTAAGTTGATATTTTTTGGAGGCTTTTAATTTTATGTGGCTTTAAAAAACTATATGGATAAATTATATTATATAATTATTAATTTAAAATAAAATATTATAATTTATAAAATAAATTTTTTTATAATTTATAAAAATAAAATTATTATTAAAACAAATCAAACTCCCCCCCCCCCAACACCCCCACCCCACCACATAACCCACCCCACCCCACCCCATCGCTTCCCCACCGCCACCCACCCACCGCACCCCTCCCCTCCCTCCGGTCGTCCAGACCAGAAAAGGTCTGGGCGACCGCCGTTCCCGGAGACGAGGAGGCCAACCTCCGCCGCTGCCGCCGGTTCTTTTTTTTTAAATTAATTAATATAATTATATAATAAAAATATTATATTAACAATATTAATATAATTATATATTTACATATAAAATAAATTTTATTATTAATAAAATATTATATATTATTTTAAAATTTATTAAATTATATATAATATATAATGATTTATTAAATTATATATAATATATTATATATATTATATTATAGAGAGGAGAGGGCAAAATTGTCAAAAAAAATAAAATTTCAAGCCCACACTCTCAGTCAACGCGAGTGTATTACACTCTCTGACCTTAGGGGGTTTTTTATCTTTTTTTCATATCACAGGGGGTGTGCTTGATATTTTATTTTTCATAGGGGGGTTTTTAAATATTTCCAATATCACAGGGGGGTTCCTTGAATTTTTTCCTTAATATTTATAACAAAAAAATTAAAATAATAACTAGTAATGTATTAATCTAGTGATTCATAAGGTTAAAATTAAAATTTCGTAAATAAATTCGAAACATAAATTTGAGTCCGACAGAAAATAATTATTGTAATTTGTTTTACAATAAAAAGAAAATATCAAAAGTAACACAAATGACAAAGTAGCGTACATATATCACTTCTATCCTCTGTTGTAAGGACATGGATCTTATCCACCCTCACTTTCGCTGGTCAGAAATATATTTCCACTCATTCATCCTTATCTTCGCGTATTTGATAAACTCAAATCGGATGGATGCTAATTGCTCATCCGCGAAATTCGTGACCCTCTATAACAGTCTTATTTTTTAATAAATCGGTTAGGGATAATTACATTCTCTCTAAAGTTTAATATAATTACACGTAAATCTCTTATAATTTAAGAAATTATATTTAGCACTTTTAAAATTTACTTTTATCAAATAAATAAGTCCTCTTATTAGTCAAAATTTAGCAATTTTGTTTATATTAACAAGAAAATTGAAAAAAAAAATCTATATTTACCTCCAATTGACTTATTACTGATTTATTGCAGGTCAAATAAATATTTTATGACCAAATTACCCTCATACAATCTTCACGAGTTAATCCATGTGAGGAGGTATATTTTCACCGTTATAAGGGTAGTTTAGTCACCAAAAACTATTTGATCTGCAATAAGTCAGTAATAAGTCAATCAATGACAAATATCAATTTTCATTCAATTTTTTTGTTAGTATCAGCAAATTTTGTAAATTTTAATTAACAAATGAACTTCTTTGTTAGACGTAAGCAAACCTCAATGATACTAAACGTAATTTTTCAAATTATTGTGGATTTACGTGTAATTTCACCAAACCTCAGGGAAGGGAAGTGTAATTATCCCAATCGATTATAATAGAATTATAATTATTTTTAAAATACAACAACAATTTACACATTGTTGGGATTCAAACTCATGATCTTACAATCGTGCATGGAATTTTAAATTCGTCAAATAAACTAGGCCTCACTTTATATACCAATATCCAGACTACCATCAAAATTGCTATTTAATTTTTTGAGACGGTGTGTAAAAATTCAATAAGCGAGGGAAAAAAACAAAAATTATTATTTGAAAAGGGAAATATGTAAAAGTAATAATTAAGAAATCATTTAAAGATTTAGAGATTATTGGGCATTATTGAGCAGGTTAGTTGAGGTGGTGAAGGGCAGCAATATGAATCCCGGGCCTCATTATTCAGTCAAGATATTAAATATGATTATTTATTGCAGTTCTTATATTGCCCGTGTTTTCCATAACTGCACAGCTTTCCTTTTGCTGTTTGCAGTCACCTACTCCAACCAATGCAGCTACCCTACAGTGTTCAATTCGTGGGGTTTTTTTATCATTGCAGAGGACAACATACGGTTAGTTATGTACACTTTGACATGTCCTAGAATTTTGGTTAGGGACACAAAATACCAACAACAATAATAGAAACATAAGCAAATCTCTATTTTGCCGTAAAAAATGATGTGGGGTCCACTTCTTATCGAGTTAAAAAGGATTAAAATGTCATTAGACTTTAAAAAAAAATTGTAAATACTTTAAATTATTCAGTTTTAAACAAAGATGGTTCGATCTATCTTAAATCGATGGAATTCAACTATTTCAAGTCATTTAATGTAATTGGATTGTTCTTATAGATATATATGATAGAATGGACAATAATATGATTATGTTTATATTTTAATAAATTGAGTAATTAACAATATATTAATTCGATCAATATATTAGTATAACTAAATACTATGGACAAATTATAATAAACTCACATAAAGTGATGATACGAACACCCATATCTTGTGAGACTCGAATCCATGACCTCAAACTTGTTCATGGCCAGTCTTAATCAATAAGTTAAGACATTATTGATTTATAAATGCTTTCTCTTAATACCTTGAAACGACTCATTAAGTATTGGATGTCTACAAATAGTGCTTGCCTAGTGCTCCCCGATTGGGTAGATTGGAAGCATGATTTAAGTATACAACTAACTGAAATCGGATAGGTCAAGAAAATTAATGATTTTAACTAGCTTCAACCTTGTACAAATTGAACCTTAAATTAATATATATATATATATATATATATATATAATTAACTTATAACCTCATTAATTCATTACTAATATTGCATTATAAAAAAAAATTATTAATCAAGTTGAAGAGTTGATGAAATTTGGAGTAAAATTGGAAATGAGTGTGGAAGTCGCAAACTTAGGCGTGCTTGTGATCGATCATGACATTGTCCTAATCCACTAATTAGAGGTATTGACTCCCAACCAAATTAAGACCTCATAATCTTACTCATCTGTCATTTCTAACTTTCTTAAACTTTGTTAAAAGCACTTATGTTATACAATATATATATATATATATATATATATATATATATAATATATATATATACACACACACACAAGATGATCGATTTCTTACTTTTTTAAGCCTTTAAGGAAAAAAAAAACCCCTACATAGCATATACAATATATATGTTCGAACATTAAAATTGCATTTAGATTGTAAGAATATGATTGTAGGTTTTAAAAATTATAGTTGGTTGGGGGAGCATTAGTAAACGTTTATTATTTTGAGTTCAGTTTGTTAACAATTACTATGATAAGTTCAAAGTCTGACTTAATATTAATTAAAATTATTTGAAATCGTGTTTCTTTAAATTTATTAACTCAAATTCAAATTCGAAACTCTAGACACGCTTTGAATTTCTTTAAACCGACAACCATATCTGTGAAAGAGCAAAAACACATCAATCGTTAACTTGATCGATGATCTGTGTATGTGACTTATAATGCGACACTTCTTTTTTCCTTTTCTTTTTATTTTTTCGTTTGATTAATGTTGGTGCTGTAAATTTTTATAGATATATGTAGCAATGACGTAAAATCGTAAATCGCAGCATAGTATGATTCCGATTTCAATACATTTGCGATTTCAATCAACCCTAATTAGGCTATGTTCGGACATAATGATATGGATTTGAAGAATAAGTTTGGAGATATAATTTTAAATTACTTCATATTAGATGAATTTGAAATCTATCGTTACGTTGCAAAATATAATTCAATATTGAAAATCAAAATTTTGAAATTTTTGGAACATTAAATATCCAAATAAAATGACTTTTTTTTTTTTTTTAAGTAAGAGGGATGAACTAATATTAATTGAAATAAATTGATTGCAATCATTTCTGTCATATATTAATCATTATAACAATCATAATCTAGTCAATAACATCAAATAAACGAAACCTAATGAACAACACTATTACATTAGACACAACACACATGCTATTCAGTATATACAACATCACATGCATAAGACGTGGTTCAAATCCATAACATCTAAGATCATAAGCCCTCGATTTTGCTAATTGAGGTAGGTCACATTGGCAAATTCGATAAATTTATTACTATAAATTTGAAATATATAATTCCAAATCATACATTCAAATGCA
Organism: Sesamum angolense; assembly: GCA_034509725.1. Taxonomy (NCBI): domain Eukaryota; kingdom Viridiplantae; phylum Streptophyta; class Magnoliopsida; order Lamiales; family Pedaliaceae; genus Sesamum; species Sesamum angolense. Next base: position 1,456,599 of record JACGWL010000006.1, on the reverse strand, counting down.
ACCTAGTAAGGGAATATATCTCACTACAAGAAAATTGGATATTATTGACAAATTATCAGGTGATAATTTTAAAAATTATCATTAAAAATAATGTGACAATAATTTTTTTGTTCAGTATATAATTATTAATGGCAAAAATTATGTATAAAAATTTATCACTAAATACAATTAGTGACACATCTATTATAACAACTTAGTGACAACTATTATTATTGTCATTAGATCGCCAATATACATGAGTCACTAATTGTACTTATTGACTATTTTGTGCACATTGTTTTGCCCCTAATTCATGCTAATAATATTTTTTACAAAATAATAGTAATTATTAAAATAAAAAAATTTATTATTATGATAAAAAATTAAATATTTTATCACTAAATTAAAATATATAATTAGTGATAATATTAAAATTAGCCCTGATTTTGTATTTTTATTGTAGCGTCCGGATATAAATGATCAGATTCCAAGAAGGCTATTAGACTTTTTAATTATTCTATATAATTAAATAATACAAAATTATGAAAAAGGGATATCAAGATTAGCTCTTAATTAAACTTGAGATAATCTAAAATATATATGTCTGAATTATTATTTATTTTAATTTCTTCCCACTAATCCTGAATTTATATCTCCTAGCTTGACACTTAGCAAACCACTTGATTAATTAAATCCAAACTTATAGTAAATACTCATGAGTATTTATTATTAATTAAATAAAATAAAATAAAAACTGAATTATGGCTAATAAACGCACAGCGTGTCAGTCAAAGCACGATGATTAAACAATATATAAAAAGCGTTTTTCTCCTGCATTAATTACAGTGATTAGCCAATTTTTCCTTTTTTCTTTTTTTTTTTTTTCCTTAAATTAATTTTTTAGTCAGACAAAGGATCAAATAATCCAAATGTTTTAGCAAATCTATTGTCTTCCCATTTACGGAAATATGAATTAGGTATTGACTCCACCCTAACACATCCATTTTTCCCCTTATAGCTTTCTATATATATATTTTTTATTAACGGTATCTTTCCATCATTTGTTTAATTATTTATTGCGTGTATGTATATATGATAAAAAAATTCATTTAATTAAGTGATAATGGATATATATTTGGTCCTTAATTAAATAATAGTCCTCCACTCGGAATTTTAATTTATTTTATTTTGGTGTGTAATAATTGTGTTAGTAGACAAGTCTTGACTTTGAAAGCCAAATTGGCGAACTAAATGTGATCATACATTCAACTAATTGATGATGCATTAGCAGTACTGCAACATCATTATCAATACGGCCAGCTTAATTAATTTGTGTGATGAATTTTTAAATTTCATTAATTACCCTCCATTATTATTATTTAATTTATGATCATAGTCTAAGTAACATGTCTGAAAATCATTATAAAATTAGGTAATTAACATCCCATAACTTCGTCATCACGTATCTCATTAATTTCTTGACCTAGATATCTTATTAATTTCTTGTCTACATTTTTAAGAAAGTGTGATTAGTCTAAATAATTATTTGAAAGAGTAAAATAATTAAAAGAAAACTCTTTTTTCTCCTATTTCATTATCGAACATCTTATCTCTAGCTAGATTCCCTCTCTTTTACTAATTATATTATTCTATATTTAAGCTAACCTTTTATTAGGTAATTGTAAATTAGTAAGTACAGATGTCTAATCGAGTGTGCCAAACTATTAGTATATTACTGTGTGTGTCAGTATTTTATGAGATTTAGCACACCTCTATTACCCTACAACCACCACATGTAATAAGTTGTGATGTTAGTGGGGGCCAAGTCCTCTTCCCATACCCTGCATCTGCCACGTGTGTATTAAAAATTTTCCCGCATTAAGACACATGATCTACATTAATTCAATCAATATATTAATATAATTAAAAATAATAATAATTACATCAATTTAATTAATTATCAATATAATAAAAAAAATAACATATTGCAATAATTTAATAATTTACACATAAAATAAAACAAATACTTATATATCTAATAAAATTTAAATTCAAAAGCTCAAAGGTGTTGATGAAACTGGTTGGTATATTTATTTCACCACAACTAACGTTGGTGTCTGAATTGTGAAAGGGTTTAATTCCCTCCAGCCTCCCTTATTACCACACCAACCCCTCCAATTCCCATAAACAAGTGGTTGACATTATAACTCTTTTGTCCAGTTGTTATCCCCAACTCCAAGTGCCCCACACGCCCTTTACTCCCATAACTATAACCACCCTTCAATAAAATCCCTCAACTTATTCAAATCCCTAATCTCCCATATCCAATCAGTAGTGTAGTTTTTTCACCATTTTTGAGTGCTAGCTGCTCAAGGGATTCACTAAATCAAAATCCAAGAACTTTAATTACGAACCCTAACCCTAACCCTAAATATTTGTGTGGCCTTTGTTTTCTTGAAAATCACTTCCCAATGGACCTAGACTTAACCCCCACCTCCACCAAAAGTCCTGATGACACTGAAATTGATACCCCACCACACACAAATGGTCAGCCCATCAACTCTTTATCCTTCACCAACGGCGAAATCAACCACCACCACCGCCCACCGCCACCGCCACCGCCCCTGGTGGTGACTTACAAGGAATGCATGAAGAACCATGCAGCTAGCCTGGGGGGCCACGCGGTGGATGGCTGTGGGGAGTTCATGCCTTCACCGTCAGCCACACCCACCGATCCCACCTCGCTAAAATGCGCCGCCTGTGGTTGCCACAGGAATTTCCACCGCCGGGAGCCTGACTCCCCTACCACCGCAATCACCCCACCGTTTCTTGATTTCCGTCACCCTCCTTTGTCTAAACGGTTTTCTCTTTCACCCTCCCCACCACCACCGCCGCCGCCTCAGCCTCCACTTTCTTATGGAGCCCACCTATTGTTTGGCCTAAGCACGGGGTGGGGGAGGAACACCACCAGGCGCCGGTGACGCCGACCGCGGGAAACCCAGTTGGCAGGAAGAGGTTCAGAACAAAATTCAGTCAAGAACAGAAGGAAAAGATGCATTCTTTCTCGGAAAAGCTGGGGTGGAAAATGCAGAAGAGCGACGAAGTGGCGGTGAGAGAGTTCTGCCAGGAAATAGGAGTCCCGAAAGGGGTGCTGAAGGTGTGGATGCATAACAACAAGAACACATTCGGCAAGAAAGACAGCAATGGCGGCGGCATTGCGAACGGAAAAGTAATAAGCTTGGAGAACAGCGGCGGCGACGGTGGCAGAAGTAGTGAAGAAAAGAAGACCGAAAACGGCAATGGAGTTCAAATTTCATGGTTCCAACAATGAGCCTTCTTCTTCTTCACCTTGATCTTGATGTTAATTATCATGTAATTGTAGGTAAATTAAGCGGAGGTAATTCCAATTATATGTGTTGATAACAAAGTGATTAACCGTAATCAAATCACTGTTATGCATATATATGCAGGAGAATTAAGCAATAAACATTAATTAACGATTTTTCAGGAGGAAGAGAGAGTTCATTAACTGTTTTTACTTTTTCTTTGCTTTTGCTTTATATTTATTGCAATTCCATTTAATTTTCTTGTTTTGTTTAATTCTTCAACCGATTTGTTATTTGTAATTAAGAACTCAGTGGATGAATTAAAGAAGATGGGCAGTCCGATTTTCTCATTTTGTGATCATTAAAGGACATTAATTGAAATTTTCAAATTAAATCTTCTGTTATAAACGAATATTAAATTTTACATATATATCAATATATAAAAATAATTAGAATACGATAGTAAAATATTTTCGTAAAAAATGTTTATAAACAAATATATGTTCACTTTTTCGTTACTGTTCACAAAGAAAAATTGAAAATAAAAATAAAACAAAACGTGGTAAATATCAATTCTAGCATTCTTAATTTTCTTGGGACAACATGTGTTAAAATGAAACAGAAGAACAGTAAGATTCGATCATCATAAGATTGAGAACATGACCACTTTCCTTTTAAGCAATGCAAAGAGATAAAACCTCAACTCAAACTAGCTAATATTCTTCAATCACTACTTTACTAATTTAATTACCATTGAAAAGCCCCATTAGCTATTGACGATTCTGTCCCTACCAGTTTTCTTGAATCTCCAAGGGCATGACCGGGTCAAAATGGTGAATTGGGTGAAGGAAAGGTGTCCCGTCGATGGAATAGAATCAGACTGAGCAGCTAAACAAATGTAGGTGTCCCCATTTAAGGAATAGTTAACGTTATCTGTTAAAATCTGAGCTTTGAAGAGAAGCAGCAGCAGACGTTCTCTCTCTGTCCTCTGTGACTGTCCTCCTTTGTGGGGGAACAAGAAAAAAGTTTTTGGGCGTCCACCTTACCATTTTTGGTTGTTTTGGCGGCAGCCTTTGGATTCTTGCGTTGATTATCACATGATGAAGCATCATGGGATGGATTTTGTTTCTCACATAATTATTAATAATAATATTATTATGTATTATTGACTTACCAAGGATAACATAATTAATTATAATTATCAACAAAAAGATCGGTTTATAATGGGTCTAAATCATGATAACCTATTTAATTACTAGGAAAAGAAAATTGCTTTTGGTCTTTTATTTTAAACTTGCTTCAATTATTTTCCTTTTTCAGAATGAAATGCGATTTGTTACATTATTGGTTGTGGATTAAATTGTGATATATAATTATTATTAATTGTTATTAAATAAACATGGATGCAAAAATATTAATTATTTACCTTGGAAATTATTTTTGCCATGACTATATATATGAGACATAATAATTTTTTTGCCATGATTTTTAGTCATTACAAATATTTCAATCATATTCACAAAAGACATGGCCAACAATCATTGCGTGAGCGTGAAAGTCAATGACTATTTAATGTCGCTAGTTACTTTTAATAATGATTTTTAAGTATAATTAAATGTTAAATTTCTTTCAGTGTTATTAATGTTTTCTTAGGTGAGCTATTAGGGAGTTCGTACTCCTCCGTGTACATTTAACTTCTTTTTTACTTAATATAAAAGGGACAGGAACCCAAAAAAATTCCGCCCCCAAACCCCATCATAACACTAGTGGTGCATAAGAAAAAGAGAAAAAATACATAAAAAGAAAATACACAAAATAATAACTATATACATCCCGTTTATGAGATTTGAATGTTAGGCATCAATTTTATTATTAAATAAGATACAAGGTGTAACATTATTTTTATAACAAGTTAACATTTTGTAGTGATTTTGATTTGGGACATCGTGAAAAGGATTTTTCTCAAAATAATTCAAATTAGTCTTAGTATTTTATTAATTTGGTACCAAACGTTCCAATTGCTTCGCACCTAACTTGTCATCTATTATCTGTACAAACAATGATTTTGTTGGATTTGCGTAGGTTCGATACCAAACATGATACTCATATTAGATATTGATTTTTCTTTTTTTTAGTTTTTAGGTAAGGATGCATTATTGAAATTAAATTGGTGCTCAGCCAAAAAATATATGGTGACGGATAGTAAATTATAACAGGCTTTTTCAAAATTAGCTATAATTATAAATATTTTTTCATTATTTAAAAAATTAATAGTGCATTATTAAAATTAATGATCATTTAATAAATATCCCTCCTCACAGTCCATCAATAGTAATTTACCCTACATAATAATTAGTTAACGAAATTGTTGTTTCTCCTTAGATTAAAGGGCCCATTATGGGCTATTAAAGGCGGCCCAAATGCTTCAATTCTGACATAGAGCAATGATTTTGTTAATAGGCCCAACAAAGTTTGTGGATCAGATTAGAGGCCCAGCCTTTAACTAATTTCAGGACTATGAATGACATCACAAGAATGAGAAGCTTAAGAAATTGTTTGAACTACTTATTAGGTTATTGAATAGCTTATTTTAAAATATATATATGTTAGCTTTTCAATGTTTGAGAGGGTATTTGTTTGAAATTATTTTAATGTGTTGTTCTTTATTTTTGTAAGATAGTTTTAGAGTATACTATAAGATGTATTTTATTTGTAACAATTATGAATTTTCGAAATGGATGGAAAGAATATAATATTATGGAGTACGCAAAATGTAATGATTATAGTTTATGTAGTTCAACAATCTAAGTTTGTTAAAATTTTAAAAATAAGCTCATAATTTTGCTTTCTTTTGTTATTAAGAATAAGCTTCTGAAATTTTATTTATTTTATTTTATTAGCTGTGTATCTTGAAATATTAAACAAACGCTCTACAAAATCAAACACGCTTATCTTAATATATGCATGAATTTTTTATTTAAGTGATTTATGATCTAACACGTGAATGTATAATTTATTTTGTTTCGACACTTATTTTTTATTTGTGTCCCTTGATATAAATATTGCGTCCTCTATCTATGTTAGGAAATTACTGTTCCATTATTATCATTGACTAGTTAATTTGATTAATTTTCTCGAGTAAAATAATAAACAATTAGTTGTTTTGTTTAAAATCTATTCATGGTTTTATAATAAAAGAAACTTAATAATTTTTTAATAGTATAAAATTATCAAAATTATATACTATAGTTTAAGTTCCTTAAAGTAAATTAAATAATATTTCTTGTAAAATGTACGAGAAATTGATATTTATCTAGAAAGCAAAAAAATAAATGGGCCTGGAGGTATTGGGCTCACTCTGAGACCAGCCCCAGTACTCCTACTCGACCTCTCAAAGTGACCTCAAAATCCCAGCCGTAGATTTCAAATAAAGGAAAAGAACATCTTAACCGTTCAATCTAGGGCTGCGGCAGAAGAAACTCAACTTATATACCTCTCTGGCAACTGCAAATTTCTTCTCTGCCTCAGCCACCCAAACGCCAAGAACTCCAGAATCCGAGAACCCGATTGAAGTGGGAAATGGTGCAGCGGCTAACTTACAGGAAGAGGCATAGCTATGCCACGAAATCCAACCAACATCGGGTCGTCAAAACACCCGGTAATAACCCATACGAAAACCTGTACCGGAATGTATTTTACATATTCTGCGTTGATTTTTTTTTTTTTTTGTTAGGTTAAACGAGTCAGATTTGGTGTTTTTTCTGGTTAAATGTGTTCTTTTAGCCTTTTTTTTTATTTATTCTTCCCCTGCAATGAGCTTCCTCTGGTAGGTGGGTATGGTTAATGTGATTGATAGAGTATGTGTTGTGTGTGAAAAATAGGTGGGAAGCTAGTATACCAGAGTACTAAGAAGAGGGCAAGCGGTCCGAAGTGCCCTGTTACTGGCAAGAGGATCCAAGGGGTATGTATACTTAAATTTTAATTTTTTCGACATGTCTATCTTAATGCGGTTCTATAGAATGTAAGATCACTTCTTTCTAGGATTTTGTTATATTAAGCGAAATCATGTATTGTTGCAGCGTTCGAGAGTTTTCCTTTTGAGAAAAAGGTTTGGTCATTTACACTGTCCTGAATAATTCGGATGCTGATTGAAATGTGAATTGGTTATCAATGAAATCCACATAAGTTTTAATTTTATTTTCCTTGCTACATCTAGGTTCTGAATGCTGAGACAAAAATGTTGGGTTTTGTGGAAAGCTTTAATATAGACCATCTTATTGTTGTTATTATTTTGGAATTTTATGTTCAAGCATCCATGAAAGTCTCAATTTTTTTTACTTTTTCCATCTGGAAAGACGTGATGGTTATGACTAAATTTGTAGTTTGGTAAGCTACGGTTATGGTGCATGTGGCATATTCATGTTTGGCTTAAATTATGCCCTGACTGGTTATATATTAAAAAGAATGTAGCAGTGATTTGTGTCCTTAATTGTAACTGGAGTACTTGGAGGAGAATGAGATTGCTTTATGACGACTCCAAAAATTTAACTCCCTATGAGTAGTGCTCTTCAATCATGTGACTTGTGAATAATAGGATATGATACACAGGAGTTAATTTGATTTCCATTATGTTTGAATCCATTCTCACCAATTTTATTTACAGATTCCTCACTTGAGACCTGCTGAGTACAAGAGATCTAGATTATCCAGAAATCGGAGGACTGTCAACCGTCCATATGGCGGCGTATTGTCTGGTGGTGCTGTGAGGGAAAGGTTGGTTGTTTCATTAATTGAATGACCGCCATTTACAACATATATTTTTCTGCTTGCTTTTATCTAGTGTCTGAGATTGTCTCTCCTTGTGGTTTGAAGGATCATTAGAGCTTTCTTGGTGGAAGAACAAAAGATTGTGAAGAAGGTTTTGAAGATACAGAAAGCAAAGGAAAAGCTTGCTGCTAAGAGCTAAAGTGCGAGTCCGGTGCTGAGATAGTGTCAGAAACAATTAGCCAAGGATGATGGAATTAATGTGAGGTCTAAAAGCTTACTATCTGTATTTTGTTGAGATTCTTTGGAATATGACTCTTTATTTTCCTCAGTTTGTTGAGAAATCTATTATGCTAGTTTTTTGGGTTTTCAGCCAGTTGATGGCAATTAAACTTTGGATTGCTTTTATGTGATTTAAAGTTTTGGTCTCATCGATTTTAAGTCATGGTATTCCCTGCATTGGTGGAGTTCAATTGTTTGATTTTGAATTGGCCATTTATGTCTGTTGTTTATGATACTGGAAGAACTTGTGCAAGGCTTCTGTTGTCTACCCTTGTTAACCTAGATGATGCAACGTTTCCTCATAATATATGGAAGTAATTTGATTATCATGTTGCATGCGTTTAGTTCTAGAGATATTTAATAATGTGAAGATCAAACTATTTTTCTGGTCACTGCGCAAGACTTTTGTATTATCTCAGGGTGAATCCTTGTTCAGAAATCTTACAATATCCTTCATAAGATCCACTGCAATGTATGTTTTGATACATTAAAAAAAAATACACAAAATAGTAACTATATACATCCCGTTTATGAGATTTGAATGTTAGGCATCAATTTTATTATTAAATAAGATACAAGGTGTTACATTATTTTATAACATGTTAACATTTTGTAGTGATTTTGATTTGGGACATCGTGAAAAGGATTTTTCTCAAAATAATTCAAATTAGTCTTAGTATTTTATTAATTTGGTACCAAACGTTCCAATTGCTACGCACCTAACTTGTGATCTATTTATCTGTACAAACAATTATTTTGGTGGATTTGGCGTAGGTTCGATACCAAACATGATACTCATATAGATATTAATTTGTTTTTTTTTTAGTTTTTAGGTAAGGATGCATTATTGAAATTAAATTGGTGCTCAGCGAAAAAATATATGGTGACGGATAGTAAATTATAACAGGCTTTTTCAAAATTAGTTATAATTACAAATATCCCTTTATTATTTAAAAAATTAATAATACATTATTAAAATTAATGACTATTTAATAAATATCCCTCGTGACAGCCATCAATAATAATTTATCCTACAAATAATTAGTTAGCGAAATTGCAGTTTCTCCTTAGATTAAAGGGCCTATCATGGGCTGTTAAAGGCGGCCCAAATACTTCAAATTCTGACATAGAGCAATGATTTTGTTAATAGGCCCAACAAAGTTTGTGGATCAGATTAGAGGCCCAGCCTTTAACTAATTTGAGGAGTATGAATGACATCACAAGAATGAGAAGCTTAAGACATTGTTTGAACTACTTATTAGGTGATTGAATGGCTTATTTTAAAATATATATATGTTAGCTTTTCAATGTTTGAGAGGGTATTTGTTTGAAATTATTTTAATGTGTTGTTCATTATTTTGTAAGATAGTTTTAGAGTATACTATAAGATGCATTTTATTTGTAACAACTATGAATTTTCGAAATGAATGGAAAGAATATAATATTATGGAGTACGCAAAATGTAATGATTATAATTTATGTAGTTCAACAATCTAAGTATGTTAAAATTTTAAAAATAAGCTCATAATTTTGCTTTCTTTTTGTTATTAAGAATAAGCTTCTGAAATTTTATTTATTTTATTTTATTAGCTGTGTATCTTGAAATATTAAACAAACGCTCTACAAAATTAAGGTTATTCATTTTAAATCTATTATATATATATATATTAGAGAATTTAAAAATTCAGCCAAACAGATGTTTATCATACTTGAATAGCAAACTTTAAAGTACTTATATAAAAAATTAGTAACTTTAACTTTGCCACAGGGCTGGCCTTTGTTTAGAGCTAAAGTAAATTGAGATCTCGCAACACTTTTGAACTCAATTTTAAGTTTCTAACTTTTTATTTTCACAATTAGAATGTGGTTTAAATATTATTTATCAAATTTTGTGTGTCTTAAGATAGTTTAAATATTCCTATAAGTTCAAGTAGACACTTCTCAAAGTTTCAATTGTCATTATAAATGAACATAACAAATTGATTGTATATTTAAGTTTTTGCATTAAGTTATTGTATCATAATATCCTTTCACCATCAAGAAAGGACTTCCCAATATATATATGTATATATATATTTAAGGAAAAAAAAAAACAATTATCTACGACGCTTTAGCATAAATAATAGGACTGAGGATGAAATCGAGTCTCGCTAGGAAGGTAAATTGTATTTTATTTTTTTATAGAGATTTTTGTATTTTTTTCATAAATATAGGGGGTAAATTGTATATTAATCAAAAAAGAGAATAAAAGAAGTTGGGAAGAATTACGTTACGGCAAGTGATGAGATGCTTAATTATATATTATTCCAAGAGTCGGCATCCACCAAATGTTTTTGTCTACGACATATTTAATTGTCTAGGACTTGCATATTGCACCACTTAATTTTGTCGTATATAATTCATTTATTATACATCATGATATCATCCAAAAAATAAAAAAAAAATAAAAATTCTCTCTTTATTTAGAGCAAACCATCCATCTTAATTTAATATTATACTTTATCTTTTAGTTATAACTTTAATAATAATTATAATAATACATGTTGAGACAGTCGAGTTAATATATATATATTTAAAAATATTTTTGTGCAAGATAAAAAAATGAAAGCCGGAGCTAACGAAATTTGAAGTTTTCAAGGGTCATGTGGGATGAAAACGAGCATTGGGTTGTCCGAATATTTACTTGAAAAAAATTAAAAAATTATATATATATATATATATATATTATTATTATTATTATTAGGACTTAGGTTTGAATTAAAAAGTGAGATGAAATGACATATAGTCACTGTCTATGGTTGCAAACAATAGCAATTGCAGCACCGCCCTCCCCTCCATTTCATCACTCACTTTTCACTCTAATTCTAATAATTAATGCCAATAATTCAATGCATCTCTAATGCACAACCACTTTACCCAATATTAGATTGCATCCATTTTAATTAAAACATTACTCTTCAACTTTAATTATTTATTTGAGCATGCTTCTCATCTCATTATAATTTATGATAACCACTTCCTCACCATGACCTTATTATTATTATTATTTCTTCCCTCTTATTTTCACTTTAAAATTGATCATGATAATTAATTCTATCATTTAATCTCAAGTTTTAAAGATTTTGATATATATCATCGTACTTAAATACATAATTATGACAGATCGATTCCCCTTATGATAAGTAATCCAGTTATTTAATGAAATGATTTATAGTGATGCCTCGACTAAAACTTTTTGACAATTAAGTTAGTGTCGAGTTCAGTAGAAAAAGGACCAATTGGAGAGCTTAATAAATATGGTCCGTAGTTTAGGTCTTCGTATGAGGAATATTAATTTTGACTATGAGTGTTATGATCTAGTGGAACAATTGATAGGTTCCCATTGCTAATTATAGCATTAAACCTCGATAAATCGGAGTAATTCTTGTGAAATTTGCTTCTTGAGTTTTACTTCACGAATTAATATTTATAAATTTAATTATTATTATTTATTTATTTGGGATTTGAATGATAAATATAGATAGATATATGTGGATGTAAAACAATAGAGACCACTAGTTGGTGTCCGGAAATGATAGGAATTGCATTCCCCGAAAGGATAGGAAGGTTGAAAGTTCAAAGGCACAGTATTCGTCCCCATTTTGCAATTGGGAATTTGGTGTAAAGGGATATTTGCCATGCGATATGTGTGGTCTAAAATAAGAGATTGCAAAATTTGATTTTCTTTTTAAAAATAATTACATCAATATTAATAAATTGAATAGTATATTGATCAATAAATAATAAATTATAATAAATTCAATTTAAGTGAGACAAATTTGAATTTATTTATTGACCTCAACTTTAATCAATAAACTAACCCATCGTTGATACAAAGTTTGTGTAGATCACTCGCAATAATAATGTAATTCACACCACAAAAAGAGAGTTGCAAATTTTCTCTATTCCTTACTCAATTTTCCTAATTTGGTAAACAACAATTTAAGCACCTATCAAGTAACAACACATAGTTTGCACGTTAGGAATTTGGAACCACTCGATCAAATTTTTTAATACATATCTGTTGCTAATTTGATCGTCGCATAATTTGAAAATAAAAAAAGTAAAAAAAAGATATTTGTAGACCCGAATGAAAATTTATATATTAATTTATTATTGATTAATTATTAGTCAAATAAATATTTATTTTCCCATCAAATTAACCTTTTCCGATGTACAAATATGAATCTTTATTAAATGAGATATATTCAATTTCATCCCTCGTTAAGCCTCAATCTTCATAGAATTAAATATTACAAGTCAACCATTATTAATTCATAATAATGATGAGTTTTACATATTTAATATATAATTTAAGTAAAAAAGCAAATAATTTTACTACTAAATTACCATATTAACAGTCTCATCGTCAAGACGTATGTCAAATTCTTCTATTGAGAAGGAATAGTACAAAAACTGGAGCGGCCCTTTATGCTACAATAATGTTCTTGACTTCTTATGTCCCTTCCTCACTAGAAACGTGTCAATTGCCAAATCTAACCGACAAAAACTCCTGAGATCCTAAAAGGGCCACTCAACGGTCCAATTATTACCACACAAAAAAAAAAAAAAAAAAAAAGAAAAAACATAGTTTTCAATAAAAACATTTAATACAATGATTGGGATTAAATTAATTATATTATCAATTAAATATATTTATTGTATAATCAATTTAAAAAATTAATTAATTAATTAATCTAATTTAATAAAATTTAATTTGAGTAAAAAAAATTCATGACTATTTTACCGTCCAAAATATTATATATCTTCCTCTTTTAGCAGATCGCAAGATTTTTCTCCACAAATTTCGGCGCCCCGTTAGTGCTCACTCCACTTTCAATGAAAATTCTACTAAACATTTATTACTGTTTTGGAATATATGGAGAACAGGGAGGGATTCTTTGCACAGTTTTCATAGACGCAACTTTTTCTTTACTTGAGAATGAAAAATCATTTCCGGGTTGATTGTGCTTATGGGCACCGTTGAGGGCTGTGCAATGCTCAAAACCCGCTTTACTCATGTAGATTATACGAGGTTGATGCTGTGTGAGTTCTTGCTCGAAACAATGTCCAGGTTTGGGAGTGTTTTCTTGGCTTCTGTGTGTGCTTTGATGGTCAGGATTTTTGGGTTCATTTCCAGATATGTGTACAGGTAATCTTTTGATTCTTGATTTCTGTTGAGGTTTTTTGTTGTGTTTGATCGTTTCTTGAGGGGGTTGTTTGCATGCATGGTTGTGATTTTGCAGACAAAAGCCCTGTCTTGTTGAAGAGGATGATTCAGATTTTAGTACCAATCTTTGTTATGATGAAGTTGTCCCCAAGATTTCCACGGTTTTCTTGTCAAGTGGGCTTACTGGAAAAGAGAGTTTAGGTCTGCAGAAGAGCCAGGATTCCAATGGAAACATTGCAGAGACAGACGGCTCTGTTTTCTTGCAAAGTGGCCTGATTTCTCACACCAGTAAGTGTCAATTTATGTCTGGTGAAAATCTAAGTGGATTCTTAGAAGAGCCAAAAACAGTGAAATTTGTGGTCCAGGAAATGTTTGTTGGATCAAATGAGGTTCTTGTTTGCAGTGATCAAACTCTTGGTTGTGAAATTTCTGAAAGAAGAGGCTCTTTGGAGCAGAAGTTGGATGAAATCCGACAAGAATTCGATGAAGAATCAGATTCCTTTTCATTTAGTTTTAAACTGTTCAATGCTTCCTGTGCTAATGTTGAAGATACTCAAGGGCTTGTATTAGAGCTGGAAACTAATGGTCAAGAAAAGGGAGACAACCCTTTTCAAATTCTTCATAGTGAAGAAGTTTATGAGGAGAAAGAAGAACTACATTCTGCTGATTCCAAAGATTTTCGGGTCGAAGAAGAGGAAATTCTGGAGGATCAAGACTTTTCGTATGAGGTTGAATTGCTTCCGCACAGCAAATTCTCATGTCCTGTTGCAAGCCAAGAGTCTGACACTGCTGGAGATGAGATACTGATCAGCAATCAAAGATTTGAGCCTACTGACAAAGCATTTCTTGATGAAACTGATCCGATAAAACAAGAAGATCTTGAGGAAGACCACGGTGTTGATCAGACGCTTATAGTTATCAGGAATTTGGAACTAGGCACGGAAAGAGCAGAAGATTTGGACGATGACTACATTGAATTAGAACCTCTGCGTCCGAATTTACACGAACGGAATACTATGCACAGTGAAAGATTGCCGGACAGTTGCCAAGAACGGAAAAATTGTTTGGATTCAGACTCTGATGATGATGAAGATGGACCAGATGTGTTGTGGGAACACCAGCATTTAGTTAAACAGATGAAAATGGAGCTGAAAAACTGTAGAATCAGAGGCCTTCCTACTATATCAGAAGAGTGTGAGAGTGAGACTCCTAAGATGGCAGACGAATTGAAACCTCTGAGTATTGATCGGAAGATTGAGTACAAAGACATAATGGAGGAAATCCAGAAGTTTTACAAGAGCTACACGGAAAAAATGCGCAAATTGGACATCTTGAATTACCAGACCTTACACGCAATCAGTAAGTTAAATGTACTAAATTCCTGTCTTTAGGTGGACAAAATCACATTTCAATCATCGTCATAAGTTCTAGTTCAATAGATTCTTGAATTGGCATCCTGAAACTTCCTTAAACTAGTGGAGTAGAGTTTGTTTTTGTTTTTGATTTTGTTTTTTGGTATGCAATAATCTGCATATGTGAGGTAGTACCACCTAGCCCCGTTACAGTTTTCTTTGTTCCGAAGAGTTATTAAGCTTTAGAGAACGGTATTGTTTGGTGGGTCTTCGTCTCTTTATGGTCAAGACCTACTTATTTATATGTAAAGCAACTCCAATTGTTTCAGTGCCTCTAAATCTATTGCAATGACTGGCTGCTTTCTTTCATCATGGCTACTTTTATTTCTTTCCATAAAGTACTGATTGGTGACCACTTATTATCCTTGTTACTTATCTAGTCAGCTCACACGCTTTACTATGTTAAACTAATTCGTTCTTGATCTAAAGTTAGAAAGTACTAAACTTACTTTTCTTAAAAATATTGAGAATGTTTCTGTTGAACAATTTTAGGTTTCCTCCAGCTGAAGGACTCGGAAGTATTCAATGCACGCAAGAAATTGGCAGATTCAATACCTTCTGTTTTACCGAAGATTTGGCCATGCAAGGGACAGAGGATCTATGCTGATCCGATGCACAAATCAATCATTGAGATGCAGCGTGATTTGGAGTTGGTCTATGTTGGGCAACTTTGTCTTTCATGGGAAATCCTCTGCTGGCTGTATGTAAAAGCGCGAGAGTTACTGGAATATGATACGATGAAAGGGAACCACTCGTACAACAGAGCTGCTGAGGAATTTCAACAGTTTCAAGTACTCGCACAGAGGTTCATAGAAGACGAACCATTTCAAGGAAAGAGAATTCAGAACTATGTCAAGAGCCGGTGCGTGATACGCAGTCTTCTTCAGGTCCCAACGATCAAAGGTAAATTTTAGCAACTTACATTATTACAGGAACCTAACTGCTCTGTTGAGTTGTAAATGAGCTTTACATTGTCTGCAGACGATTGTTTGAAAGCGAGTAAGGACAGAAGAGAGGAAACAGACGCAATTTCACTTGATCAGTTAGTAGAAATCATCTGGGAGTCAATGCTGATTTTCAGGGAATTTCTTTCTGCTGACAAGAGATCAACAAACGTGGTCCTAAAGGGTATTCAAGGAACCAAAGTTGATGTCCAAGACACTGCAAACTCAGAGCTTTTAGTCGATATTATTACAAATCTACAAAAGGTTTGTTTTGTTCTGCTGTTTCATTTTGTATGTCATACATTAGTTAATTCTCAGCTGAGCACAATTCCGTTCTTGTCATAACGCAGAAGGAGAGGAGAATAAGAGAACATATTAGAAGCCAGAACTGCATAGTGAAGAAGTTCAAGAAACAGCAAGAATCCCGACTGGACATTGTACTGTTGACATCTCAGGTGGAGCTGAGGTTGGTTTCGAGAGTCCTCAGACAGTCGAGATTAACAACGGACCAATTACTATGGTGCCGTAACAAACTTAACAGCATCAGTTTTGTGGGCAGGAAGGTTCATGTGGAGCCATGTTTCTTGCTTTTTCCCTCTTAAAATCTTACACTTTCTGCCCACATTTGCACTGTAAATCAAGGCTCTTACAGATAAGAAAGCTTGGTGGAGGGACTTATCGTCGAAACTTTTATACAGTTTTGTACAAATTAGAAAAGGGTAAAGTTAGTGAAATGTTGCATGGCAAGTTACTAGTCATATTCATGACATTGTGATGACTGATGAGTTTAGACCTTTTATAAAGTTTTTAACGCAATTTACCCCCCATAATATGGCTTCCTTTAAAAAACATATATATTGCGAAATACCCTATTTTGAAAAATGAAGTAAAAAATCTCCTGTCTAAACTGATGATCGGGGTAATTTACTAATTTTTTTTTACTTATTTTTCATATAATATTAAAATAAATTAAATTTAACCGTTTTATTATATGAAATATATATATATATTGACGGTATATTCACATTTGATCCTATAAACAAATTCTGAATATAAGTAGATGTGATCTAACCTTTCAAGAACTTAACAAAAAATGATTTTTGTAGTTTCTCAATTTTTGGTATAATTTTTCCGTCAACACGCTTATCTTAATATATATAGGAATTTTTATTTAAGTGATTTCTGATCTAACACGTGAACGTATAATTTATTTTGTTTCGACACTATTTTTTCTTTTGTGTCCCTCGATATAAATATTGCGTCTCTATCTATGTTAGGAAATTACTGTTTCATTATTATCATTGACTAGTTAATTTGATTAATTTTCTCGAGTAAAATAATAAATAATTAGTCGTTTTTTTTAAATCTATTCATGGTTTTATAATAAAAAAAACTTAATAATTTTTTAATAGTATAAAATTATCAAAATTATATGATAAGTACCATATATAATAAAGATATACTATAGTTTAAGTTCCTTAAAGTAAATTAAGTAATATTTCTTGTAAAATGTACGAGAAATTGATATTTATCAAGAAAGCAAAAAAATAAATGGGCCTGGAGGTATTGGGCTCACTCTGAGACCAGCCCCAGTACTCCTACTCGACCTCTCAAAGTGACCTCAAAATCCCAGCCGTAGATTTCAAATAAAGGAAAAGAACATCTTAACCGTTCAATCTAGGGCTGCGGCAGAAGAAACTCAACTTATATACCTCTCTCTGGCAACTGCAAATTTCTTTTCTGCCTCAGCCACCCAAACGCCAAGAACTCCAGAATCCGAGAACCCGATTGAAGTGGGAAATGGTGCAGCGGCTAACATACAGGAAGAGGCATAGCTATGCCACGAAATCCAACCAACATCGGGTCGTCAAAACACCCGGTAATAACCCATACGAAAACCTATACCGGAATGTATTTTACATATTCTGCTTTGATTTTTTTTTTTAGGTTAAACGAGTTAGACTTGGTGTTTTTTCTGGTTAAATGTGTTCTTTTAGCTTTTTTTTTTTTTATTTATTCTTCCCCTGCAATGAGCTTCCTCTGGTAGGTGGGTATTGTTAATGTGATTGATAGAATATGTGTTGTGTGTGAAAAATAGGTGGGAAGCTAGTATACCAGAGTACTAAGAAGAGGGCAAGCGGTCCGAAGTGCCCTGTTACTGGCAAGAGGATCCAAGGGGTACGTATACTTAAATTTTAATTTTTTCGACATGTCTATCTTAATGCGGTTCTATAGAAGGTAAGATCACTTCTTTCTAGGATTTTGTTATATTAAGCGAAATCATGTATTGTTGCAGCGTTCGAGAGTTTTCCTTTTGAGAAAAAGGTTTGGTCATTTACAGTGTCCTGAATAATTCGGATTCTGATTGAAATGTGAATTGGTTATCAATGAAATCCACATAAGATTTAATTTTATTTTCCTTGCTACATCTAGGTTCTGAATGCTGAGACAAAAATGTTGGGTTTTGTGGAAAGCTTTAATATAGACCATCTTATTATTGTTATTATTTTGGAATTTTATGTTCAAGCATCCATGAAAGTCTTAATTTTTTTTACTTTTTCCATCTGGAATGACGTGATGGTTATGACTAAATTTGTAGTTTGGTAAGCTACGGTTATGGTGCATGTGGCATATTCATGTTTCGCATAAATTATGCCCTGACTGGTTATATATTAAAAAGAATGTAGCAGTGATTTGTGTCCTTAATTGTAACTGGAGTACTTGGAGGAGAATGAGATTGCTTTATGATGACTCCAAAAATTTAACTCCCTATGAGTAGTGCTCTTCAATCATGTGACTTGTGAATAATATGATATGATACTCAGGAGTTAATTTGATTTCCTTTATGTTTGAATCCATTCTCACCAATTTTATTTACAGATTCCTCACTTGAGACCTGCTGAGTACAAGAGATCTAGATTATCCAGAAATCGGAGGACTGTCAACCGTCCATATGGCGGCGTATTGTCTGGTGGTGCTGTGAGGGAAAGGTTGGTTGTTTCATTAATTGAATGACCACCATTTACCACATATATTTTTCTGCTTGCTTTTATATATTGTCTGAGATTGTCTCTCCTTGTGGTTTGAAGGATCATTAGAGCTTTCTTGGTGGAAGAACAAAAGATTGTGAAGAAGGTTTTGAAGATACAGAAAGCAAAGGAAAAGCTTGCTGCTAAGAGCTAAAGTGCGAGTCTGGTGCTGAGATAGTGTGAGAAACAATTAGCCAAGGATGATGGAATTAATGTGAGGTCTAAAAGCTTACTATCTGTATTTTGTTGAGATTCTTTGGAATATGACTCTTTATTTTCCTCAGTTTGTTGAGAAATCTATTATGCTAGTTTTTTGGGTTTTCAGCCAGTTGATGGCAATTAAACTTTGGATTGCTTTTATGTGATTTAAAGTTTTGGTCTCATCGATTTTAAGTCATGGTATTCCCTGCATTGGTGGAGTTCAATTGTTTGATTTTGAATTGGCTATTTATGTCTGTTGTTTATGAGACTGGAAGAACTTGTGCAAGGCTTCTATTGTCTACCCTTGTTAACCTAGATGATGCAATGTTTCCTCATAATATATGGAAGTATTTTGATTATCATGTTGCATGCGTTTAGTTCTAGAGATATTTAATAATGTGAAGATCAAACTATTTTTCTGGTCACTGCGCAAGACTTTTGTATTATCTCAGGGTGAATCCTTGTCCAGAAATAAGATCACTGCAATGTATGTTTTGAGATTTGTCAATGTCAGATAAGAATGACCAACATTGGGTGCTCCCAGAATTTACTCTTGGAATCTGGCAAGCTTCTTTGAAATTGTACCAACATTGGGTGCTCTTGGAATCTGGCACCAGCTCATGTTGCAGAGACGATTTTCTGCTCAAACGTGGGCTGGAGACATTTTTGTCTCAATAGTATATCAAAGGCATGCAGTTTTATGTTGTTAGGAAGCGTTTCTTTTTTCCTTGATTACTGATTAATCACTTGGAACGATCTCAGTCTCTCCCAAGAGGTTGGCAACTTGTGGCTTGTTTCATCAAACAGTGGAGCAGGAATATGCATGATTAGTGCAAGTTTGTTTAGATCCTCCTGTTGGAGAAACAATACTCTGATTTTCTATAGTATACTTGCAAGAAGGAAGAAAGTATGCTGACTATTCTCTCTTGTTCTCTATGAGACAATCAGTCAACCTCAAGCAGTATCCCCTCTTCAGTTGCTGTCACTGTAGAGGGGGAGTTCTTGAGAACTGAAGTACTTCTATTAACAAAAAATGAAACGAAAACCCATTCAAGTTGTACAAAACCCAACTCCTCAGGTTTATAACGGAGGTGAGATCATTTAAGACCAAGCAAACACTACCATTGATAATATTAGTGGAGAAATGGAGTGGTGATCCCTGATTTCTTGAACAAATGTCCTCTTGTATGCATCAAACTGGGGTTCTAAGCGCAACTTTTTCCTGATCTTGGCGACCTTGTCAAGGTCCTATTGTGGTAAGAGTGTATCTTTGTCAGGGCCCGGCAGTCTCTCGGGCCATCTATCAATTGTAATCTGTATTGTTGGTTCTTTCATGTGTAAATTCAGCAACAGCTACACACGGTGTTATGTCCCCTAGGGAGCAACCCAACGCTTGGGACTTGAGATCTCCCGTGGGTTCAAAGGAATCAAACACCTATAGCATCGATCGTAGTTCTTTCTTGATCTCTCATTCGGTATCAATTAAGATCAGAAAATGAGAGAGATACTGACATAAGTAGACTTTATCACTGCATGTAGATAATATCTACTCATTTCATAATAATAAGCCGAGAAGCGAACTTAAATTTGCCCTCTCCTCCGTATCATCGCGCAAACAAACAATCCTGGAAGGTTTTCCACCAAGCATCACTGTATCAAGAAAGATATGAACAAGACAGTCGCCTTCTTAGTAACGAAGTTGTATCTAAGATGTGATCCTTTGTTGTTAGTTAAATCTTCCTCTATGCAGGTCCTTAATTAGTTTTTATATATTATATGATTTTAATGTGGCCTAATATATTCATCTAAGAAACGCCCCACGGTTGGGTCCCTAGGGGCCCTTCGTGGGCCAGGCTAAAACAGTTGGCTTGGTTTGGAAGTGGCCCACCCCAGTGCCCATCACATTGCCAACTATTGGGTATGCGAGACACATGGCGTGATATGGATGATTCCGACGTGGTGCCTGGAAGAGAAGTATAAATATCTCTAGTTTATGAAAATTCCAAGTATTGTATCTTGACACTATAGTTCCGACCTTTCGATTTATTTTTTTTATTAACTTAATTGTCGGAATGCTAAGGTGGGGACCTAGCACGAGTCCTCCTTGTCTTGTTCAGCTGTTCAGCTTATTTCCGTTGAACTTATTGAGCTGACCACCGACCCATCTATCAACTTACCTCGGAGGTCTAGTCCAGCTTATCAGGTTTGGTGCATAATCAAAATGTAGTCTTCAAGCCCAAGCATTTGTTCGCCACGTCCAGTGATTAACTCTTGTTAGTTTCAATTAATATGGTGAGACATAATGCCCTTTTATATTTTGTCCTTATTAAGATGAACTCTGACAGTGTTCATAGAATATGATTGTTCGGTGGGATTAGGTTTCCTTTTTTCAGAAGAACAAGGTCATTTGTCCACTGATTCTTATGTTTGGACAGAGCAATTTATTCCTAAAAAGTTCAGTAGTTAGCAGCAATGAAGGACAAAACAGTAGGAAAACTTGCTGAAATATGTCTCTTTTTGGTCAAAGCCGCTGTAGGCATGCAGGTGAAGTATTGCAAGAATCCCAAGGAATTGCACAAATAAACCTCACTGCTAACGACTACAATACCAACTCATGGGATCTTCGGAAACTACTATAGAAATATTCAAGAAGTAGTCTCAGTTACTGATGCTATCTGTGAAAAGAATTTGTATGATATAAAGCTTTGAACTTTAGAATGATAAACTTAAAAGTATCTCAAGGATTTAACTTCTACAGTACAATCTGATCACATCTTACCAAAATACAAATGTGACATTAATATTAAAGAAAGGAAGAAAGAAAATGAACACTAGACCGTACAAAACTTGAATATTGAACTAAAATTTGTATGCCGTCTACTCAAGTATAGCACTTGTTAGTAGAATAACTAGTGGATAGTTCACTAGGACAAGGTGAAGAATCCCACAGCAAATTCGACTTCCATGCATCAGGCAAGCTCAACGGGTAACTATAAGGATATCCGACTGACCTTATTGTCCCCCACTGATCATCTAAATGCTCCACATTCTGGTCCTTCACCAACACTGCCTCCTCTCCATGGCAAAGATTTTGTCGCAAATTCTCAGCCACCGTGGCTGAGAATCCATTGCATTGCTCGTGAAACGTGCCAAACTCGACGTTCTCTGAGCCCTTCACAAATTCTCCAAAGATGGAAGTTGATGGCATGTCTAACAACAAGGAGGAAGCATCATTAGTGGCACAGGTTTGAGCTGGTAGGCGCGACATCTCAGAAATTGTGGAGCTTGTGGTTAGGTTGATTCCATCTGAAGGCATTTGACAAGGTTTATTTCCCATCTGATAAACTGGTTTTGAGGGTGGGAAATATATGGGAGAGAAACTCGCAATCGATGACTCTATGTCGTTGCAGAAAACAAGTGAATTTGTCTTGTTCGACATTGTTAAACTGCTAGAACTGAACTGAATGTTGTTAGCTGGAGGAGGGTTCATTGTCAGATCAGATATAGTTGTATCAAACACAGGAGAAATCCAAGAATGAGAGAGAGCCCTTTGCGTGCTCGAGTTAGCTTTCTTGAAAATCCTACATATCGCCCATGCTTCCTGAAAAACAAAGATTTATCAGTCCATAATGAACATTAAGATTCAAGAAACAAAGTTGAAGATTTACACTTACATTTGCTGGAATGTTTTTATCCAAGTATTTCTTAGGTGAAACTGAGTCAGAAACTGAGGGTAGTCGAAACTCATGCATCATCCAGTCAGTTTTAATTCCTTTTGCTGCTCTACCTTTGTAGAAAACAAGGGATTTCTTCAGGCCAATGCATTTTGAACCTTGAGAGGAGTAGATAGGCCGGTCGGTACCTGTGGCCTTCCAAAATCCAGCTCCCGTTACTCGGTTAGGCCGTGCACTGTTTCTATATTTTCTGTCCCTCGGACAATAGAAATACCATTCTTTTTCTCCAGTAGTTGCCAACTCTAGTTGAAGAAAACATGACCACCAAATACAAGTTAGTAGGTTTCATATTATATGCAGATCATGATGCACACATAGCAAGAAGAGAGAGAGAGAGAGAGAAAAGAGAAGAAGAAGTAGTTAATACAACTGAAAACCCAATAAGAACAATATGTCGAAGACTATCGTCTTACTTGGAAGATCCCACGGATCGTATTTGTAGATATCGAGTTGCTTGATGAGTTCAATGGAGAGAGGTTTCTGCTGGATCTTCCTTCTTAGATAAAACCCTACTAGTTCCTCATCAGTGGGATGAAATCTGAACCCTGGCAGCATAACTTCATCTGTTTTTTCGTTCTCGTTTCTCTCCTCCATTTCTTCACTTTCAAACAAGATCTTGTAATTTGGACACACACCAAATTTGACAGAGCAAGTTCACTAAAAAGGGTTTATAGCTTTTCTCCTTAAAAAAGACAGATAAACATTGGATTTGTATCTGTCTAGTAACAAGATTCCACTAGCTACAAATGTGTAAACCAAACAAAACAAAACAGCAGGAACCTTAAAATCTTGAACTTAAGAACTAAAACCCTTAAAAACAAAAGGCCGTATACTACGAATTAAAATGAACAATGGAGTAACCTAAAAGCATGCAGTCCCAAGCAGATGAACTCAAAAGAGTGAGGCCAAGTTTCAACACTTTAGTTCACTTAATATGATGAAGCTACACGGCTTGCGCCCCGAGGAGGAGTCTGCCTCCGAAGGATCAGCCGCCTTTTCTGGTGACTTAAAGGAGCTTGTTTTAAAAAAAAATCGCGTTATCTGCCAAAGGAAGCTTAATTAGGGCAAGCCCTCAAGAACAACTACCAAGAAAACCACAAGTCAAGAAATATATATATATATATCTATATATATACATACATATACATATACATATGCATACATATGTACTGAATCCTATAGCTATGACTCATGAACCAACTTGTTTAGTTTAAGTCCATAATTGAGGAATCTCAAGGACAACCTTAATTAGTCAGCCCTCTTGGAGATTAGGATGTAATTAAAATTGATATATGTTCATGTCTTATTAATTATCTTTGATCATGTAAAGACAAAGCAAGCTTCTAAAAATGCATGGTTTCAATATATTGATGAGTGGTGTTTGAAATTTGACTTGGAAATGAGGACCATCACCACCTCCCCATGCAAGAGCTCAAAATTATATTCAACTGTCAAATTCCCATGAGGACTATAGCTAGTCTCAGAATTTAATTTTCGAGTGGAGTCAGTCAGTCAGTCGTCGTCTCAGGATCCAAAAATGCCACTTCTATTCCATTCCCAACCTTCTATTCCACTGACTTGTCAGATTTTAATTATAATATGTTTTATGTATATGTTAGAGATGCTCTGAGCTGTAAGTAAATTAAAGATTAGACAAATTAATGGACCACAGATCTTGAACCCTAGTCAATGGGCTATTTCACAAACTATATTTGGGGCAGTTTCGTAATTTCCTTTTGTTTTTGACATGATTATACCTCTCTTTCAGAGATCAAAACTTGCTCACTAATGAGGTTTGACTAATTCTAGGCAAGGAAAGAAGATTATGGTACCTCATGTCTGTTAATTACATCTTTGCCCTTTGCTTTTCTTGCTGCCCAAATGCCCCAAGTTTGATGAGGGATTCTTGCCCATGTAGATAACCACCCCAATAACCCAAGCCTATGACATTTTTGCCCTTGTAATTTGTTTATACACACACCTTTGTTTCTTTCTTTTCTTTTTTTTTTTTTAATAGAAGAGGTGATTATGTAATTACAATAACATCAATAAATATGTATCACAACAATTTAATTTATGTCTCTTTTGGGTTTAAATGCATTTTTTGTCTCGTAATTTAGGATATTTGATATTTTCATCTTTTCAACTTTCTAGGGTGTTTTTTAGTCATACATCTATTCAATTTTCGTAATTTTAGTCTTTTTTTTTTGGACGGAGTTCACCTTCCCGTAAATGCATTTGTATCTAGCGTGATCTTTTATAATTGGAACTACTGTTCCTATTAGCTCATTTTTGTCAATAATTTTCGTCTTTTAACTATTTAAGATGATATTTTGGTCATGTATCTTTTAAATTTCTGTGATTTCAGTCTTTTTTATTTTTGCCGAAATTTACCCTTCTCGCTAATGGAGGTGAATTCAGCCCAAAAGAAAAACTGAAATTGTGAAAATTAGAAAAATACGAGAACAAAATGTATCCTAAATTGTTAAAGGATGAAAACTTTAAATAATCTAGTTGTACAAGATAAAAAAATACATTTAGTCCCCTTTTTACCCCTCATTGGTTTTTTAGTTTAATTATCGAACACAGCTTGTCATCTACAGTAGTTAGTCTAAGTAAAGGGGCACACATGGGAACCTTGTGACTTCGAGTCTAAGCATTTGCAAAAAAAGAGAAAAAGGGATTAATTAACTCAACTAACACCATTCTCTAATATTTATTTTAATATTAAGAATTTAGGATTAACAGATAAAACCAAGAAAATCAAAGAACAATTATTAGAATAAAAATTAGAGTTGAATGGGTTGAAGCACATTGTAGACATGTAAAATTTCATGTCTAATTGAATGATGACAAGTGTAAAATAATATATTATTTATCAATTTTTATTTATATTTTGGAATTTACTAAATTAATTCCAAGTATAAATAGTCAATGTAGTTGATATTTTGATATATATTTTATCATCAAATCAATAGCCGCCAAGTGTCAAAATGAAGTATTTCAGCCAATCAAATAATGCTCCGCAGTCAAAGATTCCAGCCAACCTAACCGCGCCATGTGGAGCAATTGCATGTACACTCCAATCAAATCAAGACAAATATTGATTATATTATCTCTTTAAAAAATGCAAATATTAAAGAGATAATGTCAAATTGACCAATCATATTATTCCAAATATATGATGTATTTATTTCTTTAAATTAAATTATAAAGAGATAATACAAAAGATGTTCAAGTAGATCACAACTCTACCTCTTTGACACCTATATAAAGGGGTCCTTACACCCATTTGACACACAGAGCTCGAGAAGGAAAAGCCAAGTAAGGGAAGATTGCAAAATTCCCTCTACGCAATTCCTCAAGTGACAGAGCTCGCGAAGGAAGAGTCAAGCAAGGAAGATTGCAAAATTCCCACTTTCAAATCATCAAATTGCAGTCAAGACTATAGCGTTTAATTTGGGATTATTGGTGAAAGCCCTCAAATTAACGTTATAGAAATTCAAATTCAAGTCCAAAGGAGATCTACGTAGAGATTACCCTTTGAATTAGTCAAACTTGTCAAATGTATATTTTGGAGGGAATAATCAAGGGATAGAATAGAGATTGTACTCACATTGATATTTTAATCCAAATATTTTATTTGTGATAATTTATTTGTGTTTTAATTTTTCAGACACGATAAAATTAGCGCTCACACACATCACCCCGCAGAATGTACATATGTGTTTAATTTAAGTAATTTCCGCATTCACTGTCGCCCTACGATACAAGATCAATTAAAGTTTTTAGCTTAAAAAGCAACCAACGTTATAAGAAACATTATTTAGTAATGATTAATTATTAAAATTAAAGTAAAAAAGTATGACAAATACCAAATTAACCACAATCGCGCAACTATTATATATTAGTCATTGCTTCTGCAAGTAAGGCCAAAATAATAATCATAACAAATATTTTGGCTATAATTAAGAGCACAACAAATGTTCATCAACAATTATCAAACTTCAGTTTTTTTTTATTTTTATATCGTTTTTGTTTGACTGTAGTAAATAATATTGATTTGTCATGGTTTTTAAACTCTAGTCATTACGATATAGGGAATAATTTATCATTATTTTTTTTTAGTAATGTCATATCTTATTATTCAAAACGCAAATCAATTAAAACAATGTAATTTTGGTGTTTGAATTCTAATTTTATTGCATCTCAGCTACGAGGTATGTATTAAGCATTAAGTACTACAATATATGGGTACGATGTTGAGTGAAAGTTAGCTGGCCCATGTGCTTTGACCACGATATTAGTACAAAATTAGCTGTATTTTAATGTTACGCATTGTCTAACACCAATTATTTTATAACATTGTAAACTTTTATGTACGTACACTCGTATATATATACGTATTTTGAAAACTTATAAGTATACGTGTGGATATATGATTTATGAATTATTTTGGGGGCCGGGGGCAGAAGTCAATTATCTTGGATTTTGTGGGGTTTTGGAAATCCAGGGCATGGATTTCCTCAATTTTCTTGCTTCTTGGAAAGTAATTACTCAAACTTTCTTACAAACCCCATAAACTTCCTTTGAATTTTCTTGCAGAAAACCCCTCAAAGTTGAAGTAATTAATATTTACTTAGTTTGTGGTACCAAGGTTTTCCCACTTTGTCTTGTATGTGGAAGGCAACAAGAGTACTATTGAAATTGGGGGGTTCAAAATTATGGGCAACTCCAAAAACCTAACCCTCGTTTGCAGACTTTCTTGTCTGTTCTTTGACCTTGGTTTTGCCTCCCAAACGTGCAATGTCAAATTATGTGCCCTCTAACTACTCTTCTCTTCTTTCACACCCCCAACCTTGCTAACAATTAAGTCGTTTATTTCCATCCAATTTGAAAATTGGCCATAAAATATATACCACGAGCGGGTTATTTTTATTCTCAAATTTTAGTTGAAACATAAGTTGACATGTTCGTTTCTTATAGATTTAGAACTTTCAAGTAAAATGTATTCTCAAATTGCGAAATCTATATAAAAATATTGCAAGTTTTGTTTCTTAAAGGATCGAAACAGAAAACACCTAAAATTACAAGACCAAAATTAAAATAAAGCCTTATCTTTTAAAAAAAATCAGTTATAATTACATTATAAATTAATTTAATTGAGCATTAAAGATATGTATATATATGTGTGTGTGCGCGCACGCGCGTGTATGTATAAGATTAGCAACATATAAATATATTTAATGTGTGTGTATAATTTAAACTCTTATTATATTTATTTATTAAATCAAAGATAATTTTGACACAGAGAGAGAGAGAGAAAGAAAATATATAACCACTAAATTTGATAAAAATAAATTAATTTTCAATAGGCACGAATAAAATATTAATGGTGGTAATTAATTAAAAAGATGATCATTTGTGAAGAAATAATTCACCAGAAGAATTATAATGTTTAATTTAATTAATTATCATAGTTAATAACAAATAGTAATAGCAAATAGTTATTTACCACGATCATATAACGATTGTTGATCGTGATTTTTGTGATCAAGGGTGATTAAAAATTTAAAATATTTGCCATGACCAAAAGTCATATTGACCATGGCTCTTAACAAGCCATTACAAATAATTTTTTTATGGTGAAAAAACTAATTTTTTACATTAAATTTTATTTAACAATAATTAATAATAGTTATTTCTCATTATTTTTAACCATAGCCACTACCGTAGCTAATAGTATATCTAAGAGTATTTTAATTAATCCAAATTTTGTCAAACCCAAAATTAGTTATTTAAAACGTGAAGTCTTAATAATCTGTACACACGGACATAAATATGTACATATATTTGTACAAGAAAATATATACAGAATGATCATCCTATTTAAAAATTTAAACTATATATTAAAAAGAGAATTATTTAATATTTCAATGTTTTCCATAGGTAACCCTAAATTTGAACTCAATAATATTTCGTTTGACTTGATTTTTATATCATATTAAATAACCAACTCATCTTGAAACTAATTTAAACTTCTAAAAGTAGACCATTTTAATACTTCTGAATGACAGTGTATAATATCCATTTCATGTGGGTATACATATATCCATATACATGCACGTATTTATACATCTATAGTATATGTAATTAGTATTGGCCCAATTAGATTAGCATTGGCCCAAT
Organism: Sesamum angolense; assembly: GCA_034509725.1. Classification (NCBI taxonomy): domain Eukaryota; kingdom Viridiplantae; phylum Streptophyta; class Magnoliopsida; order Lamiales; family Pedaliaceae; genus Sesamum; species Sesamum angolense. The sequence goes on along the minus strand of JACGWL010000006.1, from coordinate 1,427,530 downwards.
GGACTGCCTCGCGGATTCTTGTAAATGAATACAGGCTGATTTTATGTTAAGTGAGATCAATGACTCTCAAATTTTTAAGTCCTTCTTCTGTTTCCCAAAAAAGCCGGGTTTTTTTTTTTTTTTTTCTAATCCAGGGGGAAAAAGCCGATTCCAACTCTGGTCACAATCATAAATCAGGATATTGTCATAAGGCAGTGATTGCGTGTGCTTTTGAGAAGCGTTTTATTATAATATTATGTGATGTGTATTTCGTTCAGCCTGACTATAATGATTGAAGGATTTTAATGAAAATTTTTAGATTATTTGGGAACTGATTCTATAAAATAGAGGTTCAACACTCCAATACTTAAATTAATAAATTATTTACTGAATAAATGAAAGAAAAGTTTGAATCAAAATGAGAATAATAGTTGAAAATGATGTTTAAGTGATGTAATTTGTGTGGAATATAAAAGTATGCTGAAAATAGTTTTGATAGAATAAATGTGATAGCTTGTCCTTTTAAAATGATTGCACAATATCTCCATTTTATAGGCATTCGAAGAGCAAGATCGGAGAGTAGTTGGGGTGAATCCAATACCATTGGATAGCTACACGTGTTAACTGAATAACAAATAAATGCGTTTTAGGGTTTGGACTTATCTTGACAAAATATGGTCTTTTGATCAAGTCCTGCCCAGTCTGTTCAAATATTCAGGGATTCAGTTACTTGCTGACTACACAGTTAATTATAGCCTGGTCTCTTGGAGTTAATCAGAGAGTTTTTTCTATGACCTGTATTAAGGTATCAACAACATATATTCTTGTATGATGACTCAACTTGCTGAATTGGACTTATTTCTTTGACTTGCTAAGCTGTCTTGATAGGAGCCCGTTGCCTTATTCTTAGGCTTTGTGAAAAGGATATTTGAGGAGCATCATTATATGTTATATATGTTTATATTAAATAAAATTTTGTTCTTAAAAAAGTAATTAAACACATACAATGCCCGTGTAAAGCACCGATAAATTGCTTTATTTTACTATAAAAAAAGAGAGAAATAATTAAATTTTTTGATATGGGTATTCTGCGCACACTATGTATCACAAGGGTTGTTTTCATTTTTCTCAATTTTTTTTGGGTGTTTGAATTTGCGTAGTACTGTGTTGTGTGAAAGTGGATGAGCCAAGTCCAGCCAAGATGGTACGGTATGGGCCTATTGGTTGTCAGCCCTACAACAACTGTCTCCCACTCCCAACGTACAAATGTAAATGCATGAATGTACTACTACTATTAGTATTACCTTTGTTTCGGCACCAAGACAACATTAATATTTAGGTTTAGTTATTTTGTCGGATTCTCTTTTATTTATTTATTTTAAATGTTGAGGATATTAATGGATTAATATCAGAAAGAGTTAATGTCATTTCTTCATACATTAATGGGAGGATAAGGATTTTTTAACAAATAAATTAAGACGAAATTAAAGTCAAATTAAGAGATATCAATCATTTTAATTAATGAATGTCCCACACCACACCACCCTAATCTAATGATTTTTATTAGCTATACATATTATTATGTTAAAAGTTAACAATATATAATTAATCCGATATAATCTTTTTGATAGTTTATATGATACATACAATTTATATATAACAAGAACGTAATATTAAAATTCAAGATTGCATGTTGTTTCAAAATTTTAAGAGGGACTGATTTACTATTTTATCAGAATGGACAATATAACACTGTGCAATATAAAAATTATTTTAATAAGATATTTTTATATTACAAAAAAAATAATGACTATTGTTTTAGTCTCCCGTTGCTAGTGATTTTAAATGGCGTTTTAATTTATTTACTATGCTTTAAACTATAATATACACCTTATTTTACATCCATAAATTTAGAAATATTATTAAAACTATTGTGATGAGTAAAAATAAGAATAGTTGGTTGAGGAATAAAGTTTAATTATTTACTATGTCTAATTTTCAAAATTTCAAGGAAATAAAATGCAATTATGCAATATGAATAGGATGTTTAACTCATATTGTTATCAAGAAGGTGTGACTTTTGGGGTGTGAGAATATGTCGGTAGGAAAATGAGGAATTCTATATATTCTATGATTGATAAATGTTGATTTTATATTACCACAGTTTGAGAGTACGTAGGTAGCAGCTGCTGCACATTCTTACACCTCCATCATTACAAGAAGCATATCCACCCTCACAAATTAATATGGGACATATACCCTATCTTCCACAAATTATTAATGTTTTCTTATGGGATTATTACATTCTTTTTTTCTGAAATTTTATATATTTATACATGAATTTTATGTGGTTAGAAATAGATATTTATTAAATTTATTGATATTAACAAAAAAAAATAAATGTACCATTCGATTGACTTATTATTAAATTATTACAGGTCAAATAAAATTTTATATGACTTAACTACCCTATTAATCCCCGTTGGTCGAAATTCGTTGAATTTATTGATATCACAACAAAAAAAAAGAATAAAAATACATATTTCCATCCCAATTGACTTAATTACTAGCATGAATAAATCTATTTATTGGACGAAAATAAATTATAAGAACACTATATATAATTTTCCAAACTACATGAAATATATGTATAATTACATCAAATTTAAAAATAAAAATTGTAATTACTGATGGAAGATAAACAAATCGCATCATAAAGAGAAATATCATTCAAACAAGGAAATGAAGATATTGCCTCAAAAGGAAAGTTCGAAGTCAAATTTGTCAAAAACATTGCAATCCAACAAATTACCAAAAATATCTTTAGTAAACAAATCATAGCCATATAAAAGAGTCGGTAAAAGACAAAATAATATTTAACTTCACATACCCTAAATAGCATAAACTTTGAGTAGTATAAATATTCCTCTTTATTTGAGAAGGAGGATGATCTTTTTATAAGAATTTTAGAGTAAAATGTATTACATCACATTTTTATGATACAAATAAAGTCAATCTCATTTTTTGACGACATCACTATTTCTTTAAAACAAGCATACGTCGCTACGACCAAATCTTTGAATATCATCTTCAATAACCCCACAATAATTAAATATCATGAAATATGATGATGTGATGAGTATTTATGTTTATAAGAGAAGGAAAAATGAGAAAAATGTCAAATTGCATTAAAAGCCTGCAAATGGGACTCACCAACAAACATCAAAGTTCAAACAAAACAACCCCTCTTTTCTAAAGCTTCACTAATTATTTCTAATTATGGTATCATTGGGAGTCCTTCCCCCTCCCACTGTCTTAAGGAACAATAATATCTAGCACTTGCCTACTCTAAGCTCCATACGATTGTCGTGGACCACAATCTCCATCACCATACATTTCATTCTCCGAAAGGCCCCTACCCCACGTGGATTTATGATCTGCTGCACCTGCACCAGCATTTAGGATTCTGAATTCATTATAGTTGGAATTGGACTTGTTTGAATTCTTTTTAATGGAAGTAGAGATTAGATGGAATTAATATTATTACTTTTTTTTAATTATACATGGACTATGATTGTTTAATTTATAATGAAATTTTCAGATTAAAGATATTTGAGAGAGAGTTAAAGATAGGCCGTCAGATGTGCTGACTTTCCTGGTGTTTTAATCGGAGGGAGGAGGAATAGCAGACCTGCCCACACTATATCCTGATTGATGATCGTGGGTCCCGCTGCGCTTAAAATATGCGCCATTGGCCTTTATTCTCATGTGGGTCCCAGCACTTGATGGACTTAGCAGTAGATCTGATGGGGGCGTGTTGCGCACCCCGTGCACTGCAGCGTACGCGGAATGGCGCGACTTGTGAGAGTTTTATTTTATGGCGTCCCACAATGATAGAAATAATAGAAGGGGACACGTCACACATTATGCTGATGAATAATCTTTACATTCCCCCTCCCACACCCTTGTTTTATGCTTAATATAAAGGGATTATTACATTCTTAAAAATTGATGTAATTATATATAAATTAAAATATTAAAAATTATAGTTTGTATTTTTTAAATTGTTTTCGTGTAATGAATAGATCATTCCATTAGCAAATAATTATTAAATTTGACGATATTAACAAAAAAACTGATTGAAAATTTTTATTTGCCCACGGTTGACTTATTGCAGGTTAAATAATTTTTTTCCTACTAAACTATCCTTAAAATGTTGAAAATATTCATTCTCATATGCATTAACGTGTAAATAAATATGAGGATAATTTGATCATAAAAAAAATTATTTGACTAACAATAATCTGTGATAAGTTAATTACGGGTAAACATGAATTTTTATCCTTTTTTTTGTGAATATCAATAAATTTGATGAATTTTGGCTAAGAGAGACTTGTTAGTTAGACATACGCAAACGTTATGAGTGCTAAATGTAATTTTTCAAATAATAAAAGTTTACGTGTAATTATCAAACCCAAAGAAAGGAGAGTATAATTATCCTAATATCAATCTATACCCTTTATATTCATTGTATTTAAACTCGTAAAATGCTTTTATTTCATTATTAATTGAAGAATATTTGAATTGAAAGAGAATTTGAAAAAAATATTAAATAATATTGAAATTCATCAAAAAATCTCAAGAAAATAATTTTAAATTAAAATTATTTATTATAAATTTGAAATCACCCACCTAAACCCATAAATTAAAATATGATCTTAACATTTATTTTCAAAAAAATTAAAATTGGTATAAACGTAAAAAGCTGAAAACATACACTATGTTTGTTTTCATTTTCAAGTTATTTCCGAGACAAGTCAAAACATACCCAATGTTTGCCATCATACAGAAACACCTTATTTAGGTGTTTTTAACTGTTTTAATATAAATACATACATACATATACGCACACATATACATAAATATATATAAAAAATACATGATTTGACAATGAACATTGATTTTTGTCTCCCAAAAACACAATATTAAACATATAACCCTATAAAAAATATATGATTTGACAATGAACAGTAATTTTGTCTCAAAAAACACAACATCAAACATACAATACTTATTTTAAATTATCTCCAAAAATAAATCCAAACATACACACTATATCTAACACATACTTATTTATCTTTGTTTTTCTCTCTCTATCTCCACAAAATACACAAAACATTCAGAAAACGAATCCAAACATTACGATAATCTTTAGTGTTTGTTATATTTCAAAATATCTTCACTTTATTTATGTCCCTAGCATAGATAAAAGTTATCATAAATCAGCTTATGCCTTTGCGTGCACAAATTGATCCGAAATTCATTAATTTTGGTTAATTTCGCACAAATTCCGTACAAGAAACTAAACTTATGGGCTTAAATATGATAATTTAAAGAGTTATGTGCACACATGATATAATATAAAAGTTCCTATTTCAGACATGCGCATTTTAGTAGCCCAAAGAAGAAAAAAGAAAAAAGAAAGAAAAACCAAAGAACCAAGATTTATTTGTTGTCCGACGACGTGTTGGGAGAGAGAGAGAGAGAGATTAATGCTATGTATGCTCAGTCTATATATACACACACAAGATATCTACCACACCAGAATTTAGGGAGTGTACATCTTTAAGATCAAGATTAGGGTTTTTGACTCACTGTTGAGCTTCTCTTTACTGTCGGAGACACTGATAATTGGATCTCTCGGAGTGGCGAAAAGCATTAAAATACGACCTTTCTAGATCGTTGAATAAGGGTTTGCATCAGTTGCAGTGTATTAACTGATGCCATTGGTATGAGATTTAATCCTTCATACATTCTTGATTAACTTCAGTTAAGAATGTCTACTTTTTGTTTTGTGTTCCCCGTGCTGTTTTTGAATCTGTTTATGGGTTTCTTTCCTCAAGTAAAGATTTTTTTTTTTTTTTTCTGTTGAACTTGAGAAAGTGTTAGGTTTTACTTGTTTTAGGATTCAGTTCAAGGTTTATGAAAAGGGAACTGAGCTTGTGCTTGAATTGTAATGGTAGACGCCTTTTATGCCGGACACTTCATAGTCTAGCTACTTCTGCTTCTGTTCGAGTGGTATTGCTTGTTTCTAGTTAAGTATGGAACAATTACTTACCGTTTCCTCCTTCTGAAAGCAGAGCGTGTTAAGTGGAATGTCATACAGATGAAGCCCTATCAAGTCAAAACCCTTTTCCTGATCAATCTTTTTGTGTTTAATAATTTCTCCTGGATTTTCTATAGATCTATGATTCTGGTACAGTCATGATGTTTCTTGAAGGTGAAGCAAAGAGTATAGATATTTAAGGGTTGCTATCAACAGGCTTGCTCCTGTTTCACTAATTGAGAATTCAACATGGATCTTGGTAATGTGGCTATGGATCTACGTTCATTGCTTAATGTATAGCTATCCATCAGTTGCTTTGACAATTTTCCACTAGTATTTTACTTTGGGATTTTTGTGGTCTCGGGAGGGTTGTGATTTCCTGGCTGTCCTAACAGTAACTAAAACTTGCTTATTTAGTGGTTACCAGTTACCGCATTCTAATGTGGATCAGGAGGAAGGGACTTTTTATTGAATAGAATTGAAATTCCAAGTGTAATCTGATCAATGACTTTTTTGGGCTTTACGGTTGAATTTGATATCAACCTGGGTTATAACTTCAAATTTTATTTTATGCTATTTGGACTCATAGGTATTGTGTGCTAATATAGGAAAATTTTCAAGCTCTTCTGTCTATTAACATTGAATAATAAATGTTTCAGGGACTGTGATGGCGAACAAGTTTAATTCGGGGGACAGTAGAACTAGGAGTTCTGTCTCTATTTTCATAGTTGCTGGTCTGTGCTGTTCTTCTACTTACTGGGAGCATGGCAGAGAAGTGGGTTTGGGAAAGGGGACAGTATAGCATTGGAGATGACGAAGAGTGGAGCAAACTGCAACATCCTTCCAAACCTCAATTTTGAAACCCATCACGGTGGTGAAGCTGGGATAATTGACGATTCTGATTCTAAAGTGACAATATTTAAGCCATGCCATCCTCGGTATACTGATTACACACCTTGCCAAGACGTGCAATGACTTTCCCAAGGGAAAATATGATTTATCGTGAAAGACATTGTCCTTCTCAAGAAGAGAAACTTCATTGCCTTATTCCGGCTCCTAAAGGATATGTGACACCATTTCCATGGCCAAAGAGTCGTGATTACGTTCCCTATGCCAATGCTCCATATAAAGCTTAACAGTTGAGAAAGCTATTCAGAACTGGATCCAGTATGAGGGCAATGTGTTTAGGTTCCCTGGTGGAGGTACACAATTTCCTCAGGGGGCTGATAATTACATCGACCAGCTTGCTTCAGTTATACCAATTAAAAATGGAACTGTTAGGACCGCTCTGGACACTGGTTGTGGGGTATGTGAATGCTACAAGTGTTGACTTCTGCATTTTTTTGTGTATTTGTTATGTGCTCGTTGGGATTTTTTCACTGCAAATCTGTGTGTTAACTTCCTATTTGTACATTACGTGTTGTGTATGCCAATATGTGGATCATCTGTGTGGTAAGTTTTTACTTATTGTTCTAGGTTGCAAGTTGGGGTGCATATCTGTGGAAAAGAAATGTTATAGCAATGTCATTTGCACCAAGAGACTCCCATGAAGCCCAGGTTCAGTTTGCTCTTGAAAGAGGTGTACCTGCTGTCATTGGTGTTCTTGGAACCATAAAATTGCCATATCATCTAAAGTTTTGGACATGGCTCACTGTTCCCGTTGTCTTATACCTTGGGGGATAAATGGTAAGTACGAAAAGTTATATAGTGTGTCTCTGTGCACAATCCGTTGAAGATATAGCACAGATGCTGAAATGAATTCTACTTCCACAATGTAATCTAATTTACCCAACTGCTACTGAGGAGGTTCCTTATCTCTTGAGGTGCTATTGGTATGTTGTAATCTGATTCTGTTTCTCTTTTCAGATGGACTATATATGAGGGAAGTTGATCGTGTGCTTAGACCTGGTGGCTACTGGGTGCTTTCAGGTCCTCCGATCAACTGGAAGGTTAATTACAAGGCGTGGAAACGTCCAATGGAAGAACTCCAGGAAGAACAAAGGAAGATTGAAGAGGTTGCAAAACTTCTCTGCTGGGAGAAGAAGGCTGAGATCGGTGAGATTGCAATATGGCAGAAGTCAGTGGATACCGATTCTTGTCGTGCTGCACAAGAAAATTCTGGGGCAGAATTCTGTAAATCTGAAGATGCTGATGATGTCTGGTATGGATCACTAATTGCATGCATACATAGTCATAATCTGTAGTTCCAATATTTTCACTTTTATGGGTACTTGTATATGTGCGTGTGTAATTGTAACATGGCGCACATATTACAAGCGCTGAAGTTGCATACATGGTTAGGAAGCTGAAAATCTAAACGGTTTCAATGCCGCACTTATTTATCAATTATCAGGTACAAGAAGATGGAGCCATGTATTACTCGGAATGACATTGCTAACAGTGATGATGTTCCTGGTCTCAAACCATTCCCTGAAAGGCTTTATGCTGTTCCCCCAGAATTGCTAGTGGTGCAGTTTCTGGAGTTTCTGTTGAGGAATACCTGGAGGACAATAAGCTATGGAAAAAGCATGTAAATGCCTATAGAAAGATTAACAGGATTATTGACTCTGGAAGGTACCGCAACATTATGGACATGAATGCCGGATTTGGAGGTTTTGCTGCTGCACTTCAATCTCCCAAATTGTGGGTTATGAATGTTGTACCCACTATTGCCGAGAAAAACCTCGGTGTTATTTATGAAAGAGGATTGATTGGCATTTATCATGACTGGTATGCCTTCTAGACTCTCTGTTTTTAGTATAAACGACTGAGCTGTTTGCATTGTTGCTTGCACCCAAATGGCACCATCACTTTTTATTTTAACTAACTTTACATTTCTTTTGGTTCTTAGTACCTTGCTGATTCTTCCATTTATTTGTCCAGTTGAGTTGGCTGAACTAAGCCTCATAAAATTGAAAGATTGAGCTTTTTTAGGGGCCAATGCAACCAACCCACCTGAACTCTTAAAACATAGGATAACTAAAAGTACATTAGCGAATGAATGAGGTGACTTTGCAAGTACGATGTACTATCAAGATCATGTTTTCAATATTGCTGACCAAGTTGAGACTGGGCTATGCATCTTTCTGAAATCTTCCTCTATGGGATCAATTCTGAAAATTGTTGATTGAATGTTCAAGCTTTATCAAGACCAGCTCAATTGGTGCTCATTTTGGGGCTATGGTTCTCCCTTTTGCATGTAGAAATATAAATACGTAATTCAAATGATGGAAGATCCATAGAGTTTCATGATTGCTTTATTTTTGTCTTTTTTTAAGCTGTGTTGTACCTTTTACTTTCTTTTCAAACTAATTTTTCCCAACAAATTGCGTATTATTTGCTTCATCAGGTTCAGCTTTTATTTGAGTAGTTAATACTCTGTGGCTGCAGGCTCCAATTGATTTTAATACTATTTGGCTGACTGATTTTCTTACTCAGGTGTGAAGCTTTTCTACATATCCAAGGACCTACGATCTCATCCATGCTAATGGTGTTTTTAGCTTGTACAAAGACAAGTAAGTATTCACATTGCCTTGATTTTTTGGTATTCTGCCTAGAAATATTGTTCTCTTATGTAAAAACTGTATTTTGCATTTTAAACTCATGTGGCTGCAAGGATAATCCATATGTTCCCAAAGATGTCACTTTGGGGTAAAATGATCTTTTTTCTGTCATCCCCTTGGCGAAAGGATGTTGTCAATTTTGATTCTGTTTCTTTCCTTTAATTTGTGCATAATATATATAGAAACAATTACTTGAATTTCTCATTAATTTTCAACTAAATGATTGCAGGTGTGACTTGGAGGACATATTGTTAGAGATGGACAGGATTCTGCGGCCTGAAGGTGCAGTTATATTCCGTGATGAAGTTGATGTACTAGTCAAGGTGAAGAAGATGATTGGCGGTATGAGATGGGATTCTAAAATGATGGACCACGAGGACGGTCCCCTCGTACCAGAAAAGATACTGGTTGTAGTTAAGCAATACTGGGTGGGTAACTCCACTTCCTCGCAGTGAAGGCCAACAGCCAAATCTCAAATGACAGGTGACATAATTTCGAGTGGCAAACTTGATTTCTTATATGAATTCCAAGAATATTTCACCATGAGAGTTTTGCCGGTTCAATGAGTTCTCCAAAGGAGGTGTGAGCGGGATGGCAAGTATTTAACCAGGGATTTTTCTGTAGATTATAAATTGAACTGTTCTTGTAACACTACTATTATTTATTGATCCCAGAAATTTTAAACCCATCGCCCCCTAAAGTAGGAAAAGAAGCGATATCACCCTTCAGAGTTCAGACATGCATTTCTTATTCTTCCCTGGTTCTTGACTTTTTGTGTATGATAAAAGTTTCAGTTTAAGTAATGTCATTGTGCAACTTATGCTATAGTTAAATTTTCTTTCGACTTTGCACCATAACTACCTGATTTTGTCCTGCTTGTTTCTGGAATTCTCTGTTGGTAAAAGCGAACAGTATGAACTTGGTTTTCTGCCGACACTGCCAATAGATCCAACCATAAGAATAGACATAATCATAGTGGCCATTTTGGTTACTTGTCATGATATGATCTTATGGCCCTCCATTATTGGCATTAAACAGTGGAAAACTATGCCATGAATTCAGTCTTGTGAACTTGTGCTGCTGTGGATTTCGCATTCTTTTATGGTCAATATTCTTCTCTGTTCTCTGCACCAAAATGCAGAAGAAAACAAAAACTTTGCAGGCTTGTTCCGTCTGGCTTGTCATAAATCAAGTTAATGTGGTAGACAAGCATCACGGTATTGTGACTTTTTGACAGATTCCTATCCTCAAGTATGTATGCTTTCTGAATACAAGTCCATTTTTCTAAGATCTATCGGTAGTTCTGTATGCAAGAGACTCCACTTACACAGAAAAGAGTAATTTCTTCTCCAAAAATAAATGACCATCACTTGCATTAAGTGGTTCAGTGATGAGCTTTCATGGGGCACTACCTTGGTGCCCGAAAAGCAGAACATGGAAGGAAATAAGGGTACAATAACTTGACGTGTGGCCCAATCCCTTCGACATCACACCTTGCTTTCAGATAGAGTTCGTAAGAATTATTGGCAAACAATCAGTCAATCTAGTCCGAGCCATTAATGAATGAGCCAAACAGAACCCTCTTGAGGCCACTAATTTGTTCAGGCTATTCTATCCCATCTTCTCTATAGCTTTACTTCTTGTAGCTGGTTTAAACTCATCTAAGCTTCACCTTCTATTGGCTTTTTCACATCAAGAAGTCATAAAGAGCCAAATTTTCATATATCTAGTTCTTTTGGCTTCATCCAATACACAACAATGTCCTTGCCTGTAATAACATTGGCTTCAACATCCAAGACAAGTATTTCACATACCTCGTCTTACCAAAATGGCAAAAGTTTCCGAGACCCTTCATTTTCATCATCCCTAGGTGGAGCTGAAGAAACATTTGTTCTTACACTGGGAGGGACGAGAACACGGGGCCTCAATTCCTCCATCGCAATCCCACATGATCATGTTTTCCTTGGAAAAGACCAAACAGAAGACACAGAAATTGATGTCTTCGATGCCAAGAAATATTTCAATGATAATATCCATATTAGACATGTACCATGTCGCCAACTCAGGAAAGAGCAGCCCTGGAATGCAGCCCCCAGTGTCCACTCTGAATCAAGTCGTGATAGCCAGAGCGTGTTCTTGCATACTGTTCCAAGAAACCAGAAGACTGGAAAAACAGATGAGAAGCGTTTTCTTGCAAGGAGTGGCTGCAGTTGTTCTTGTGCTGACAAGAGTTCCATGAATATCGTCTCTAAAGGTGTAAAATGCTCCACCAAGAGTACAAGCACTGGATTGGTTAATGAAAGATCAAGACTAGGAGGTAGAACCAGTGGTCATTTGGTTAACAACTCACAGCTGGATGTCCACTGTGATAAACTGGGACAGAAAGTAAATTCAGATAGCAGTTTCAGCTACCCAGTCTTCAATCCCAGGAGTGGAAATTGGGCAGCAAAAATGCAAGTACAAGAGGAAGATGACACCATGAAGCGAAAATCAGCAGAAGTATATGACTCCACAATCCTGGGAAAAGGGAAGAGTTTCTTGAGCCTGGAGAAAAGGTTAACCCTGTTGACTTGGAATGCAATTGTGCCAGAATCGGCAGAACAAAACAGAGGAATCCCTAGCGATAGTGATGCAGGTTCAACCTTACTTGAAACTGAGAGTTTCTCCAGAAGTTCCATGAAGGAATCAGATGGCATAACCCCAGAAGCCTGTTATGCACCAAGTGAAGCGAGCATAGAGTGGAGCGTTATCACCGCCAATGCTGCTGACACTATCCTATCAGATTCCAAAGGGCTAAAATCCACCATCAGCAGCACCACTGCCAAAATGCTGCATGCTCAGAGTGTGAGCCTGGGTTCAAAAAATGGCCGATTCAAGGAAATGCCTAAACGGCAATCAAGTATTCTTTCAGGATGTAAGAATCATAGATCTGTCTGTGTTGCTGGAGATGCACACATACCAAATGAGAAGGGATTTTCTTCCAATGCAAGAAGGCACCTCATGAAGTCAAAATCCTTTAGACCAATGGGACATGATGGTAATAATGCTGGGTTGTTTTGATGCAAGAAGCAAGCATGTGTTCTACCTTAATCGACAATATAGAAATGCTGGTCATCTTTTGTATGCTAAATAAATTTTGTTCTTATGTTTTATGTCTAACTGTATGAGACTTTATAATATGTGAATTTATTATGACACCATCAAAGGGAGTTTTTGGATGCTTGAGAAGGAAAGGAACTACGTGAGCAAAGGAAGATAAATCAAGGGAATGCATTTCTTGCTCGACTCTTCTTTGGCTGATAGAAGTGAAAGAACAAGAGTCGATGTTTTCTTCTTTCTTTCCTCATCTTAATCTGAGAAAATGAAGTCTTGGAAAAATACAGAGTATTACCTCGTAGAAATTGAATGCAGAATTAGAAACTCTCTCAATCAACGGTTGATCCCTATGATACACTAAATCTGATCAAACCCAAGGATGAATTCACTACTTCCACATTGGGCGCACAAGAAGCAAATTTCCTTGCAAAGAGCTATTTCATAGCTACAAACCAAAGCCACAGGATAATGAACCAATGTTATGCATCACAAACCAAGATCAGAAAACATAAAAAAATAGTCTGCCAGGAGCCTATGAAAAAACTTCAAGTTTCATCATTCCCTCAAATGCTTACATCGAGAAGAGCTAGTTATAAAACACATGGCATAAGTATAGATATATACGAATCATAATAGCACTCAAGAAAATGTAAAAATAAGAAAAACAAAAACCTATACTGATACACAATTGTTACAGGAAATGATTATTTTAGTCAGTTGTCCTTGCAATCTTTAGTGGGCCGTGCTTCAAATCCTCCATTAGTCCTCTTCTCAAGTGAGTACGGCATGTAAGTACCAAAAATCCGATCCCACATCACAAAGAATGGCTGCGAAAAGTTATATTTGTTGCCATAGAGCTGGTGATGAATATCGTGATATGCTGAGTTGTTTCTAAAGAAAATGTGGAAAAGATTGCCAGGTAGCCATAACCCACAGTGATCATCAACTGTTTTGAGGGTAGCAATGAGAAGAAGAAGATGGAAGCTCGAGGGGACATGCCTGAGACGAGGAAAGCTAAAGCTCCCCCAATAGTATCAAGAAGGAGACCTTCGAAGGGGTGATTGTACAAAGCTCCAAAAGCATATGGGACAACAAGTCGGTGGTGTTGAGAATGAATATGCCGGTACAAGAACTTGTTGTGATGCATGTACCGGTGCATAAAGTACTGCCAGGTATCTAACACCATCATTGCAACCAAAAATTGTCTAGCAAGAACAATAAGGGAAGCCTGTTGTGTTTGTGTGGATTCACTGTCACTTCCAGTGACCTACATCAAAAGTATAATTCATTTACAAATTACTATCATAATTGATGCATCAGTCAGCAAATCATTAATACAGGGAAATTTACAACAAAATATGATGCTAATCCAAATTTTCTCATTGATAAGGTACTAGCAGCATGGAGATATCCCAATAAAAGTTGAAAACATTGTCCCCAGCACACTGTCAAGGCAGCAACCACTAAAGGCATGTATCTAAGTATATTTGTGGACAATGACCAATGGGACCAATCCAGTGGGACAAATGACAATAAACTTCAGATTGTTTTCTTTCAATCAATAAAAAGAACACCTTCAATTACTGACAATGGCAACAGCCAGATTTTAGATAGTTGGTCATCAAAATCTCTGTGTCCACTCATGGAGGAAGAGGGAAAAGACTTCAGCAGAAATAAAAGGACTCGGTTTGGAAGCCCCACTTTCAGAAAAAATAAACCCTGAAAATGGTCCATCTGTATATAGCCGAGCCATGTTCAGGGAAATTACTCCAATTGCACTCTAGTTATCATCATGTTTTCATGTGAACCAGTTAAAATTTTAGGTATATGAAGCTTTATAAGGTAATATATTGGTTAAACAAATTTGGCATTTTCTGCACCCAACGATTTAATGCTCAAACCATTCCAAAGTTTCAGGGAACATTAATTGCAATTTCAAAGTTTTTATGGATCACTGATTGCTACAAATGTTCTGCTGCTGATCAGATTCGCACTTAATAACTTTTCACACTTCCCAACAACTGTGAGCACCAAATATGGAAACAGCTGGAATTAGTCTTACTGTTGATTCCCATACATGGAAAAGAATCCTCCATTCATAAAATCACAGGACAAAGTAAAAGTGAACAACCGGCTGGTCTTGAGTCCTACCATTGGCAAAGTCTAGCAATGACCATCTAGCGCCCTGATAGTATTATTAGTATCAAACTTCTGAAGCACATTATTAAAATTTCAGGTCTTTGATGATATTTAAATGAAATTGTCATATTCTAACATCAGCAAGGAGCTCATTCCAAACCCAGCTGTCATCTGTTATATAACAACAAGCGCATTTATTTCCACAGATATTCCTTCAATATCCAATTTGCTCAATTTTCTGGAACATTTTAGCTTCAGATTCCAAGAATGCATTACAGAAACCAAAAGATTTCTAGAGTATTCTCCATATTTACAGTACTCTTTATCTTGTGGGTTTTGAGTGAGTTAACAAGTCTGCTAAGAGGTATGATAGAAGCATCTGGAAAACTGTGATATACATTAGCAGCATTTCTAAGAACCAGGTTCAACAATGTGTTGGATAAAATGTGAACTAGCAGATGTAATATACTTATACATTTTTACGAGAATTAGACATATCAACAAATGCAAATAAGATCTTTAGACGGCAAATTGTAAGGTTTTTGCATGACACTAAACACTAGAGAACGTTTATTAAAAAGCATCTGCAGATGATTAATCCTCTCGTGTTTACTCCAAAAAACAGAACACAGACCTATAGATGTGGAAGAAATATTTCAAACATCTTGTGGTGTCTTCACCCCCAATTTAAGTACACCACAAACACACCGATCACTATAGATCAGCAGCAAGATACAATTTTTTATGACAATTCACTACAACATCATCTGGTGCACCCAGTAAAAATTGAAAAGAAGCAAACTTGAAGGAGTCCTTTTAAAAGGATAAACAACCCCTTTATCAATAAAATCGCAAGGGTATTTTGCAAACAACAAACCTAATGGCATCCCTATAATCATGTGAACAACACAGATAATAAAGGAAAAACAGACAAGTAAAAGTCTTAGCAGTAAGAGCCCATATGTGCACAAAACCATACGCTTATCCGCACACATAAGAAACTTAAAACCTATCCATCACCAAAACACAGACGCATCCCAATAGCAAAATCAACTAACAAAAAAAAAAAAAAAAAAGAAGAAGAAAGAAAAAAAAAAACCCACTTACAGCAAAGAGGATGGTGGCGACGACAGCCTGAACAGCCTGCTGAAGAAGAACCCCTTTGACCACATCCTTCTTGGGCACCAAATTCTTCTCATCTTCATCTTTCTTGCTATGCAGCCTGTAACCCTCCAGTGACCCTAGCAACACATAAATCCCTGAATACGCCCAGTACAGAATTATGGGCAAAAAGGTTCCCAACAATTCATCCGACACTTTGAAACCACCGTTCATCATCTCCATCCCTAATAGTCCACCCACGAGAAGAATGATGATTTCTGCTGGCGGGCGATGAGGTGAATCAGAATTTGAGAAACAAACCCTAGAACATATGGAGAGAGAGAGAGAGGGGGGGAAGAGAGAGATGTATATTGGGTTTCTAATCGATAGTATCCTGGAAAGTGAAAACACTTGAGGGGTTGGGTTGGGGTTGGGGCGATGAAGGAATGAATTATATGATGATCGATTGATGATTGTTGATTGTTGCGAGACAAATGTGCTATTACTCGGAAGTCTTCCAAGTCTAATGTCGTTTATAGCCGTGCTGTATGTATATGTATGTATCTGTATGTATGTTTGTATGTAATCGTCCCTCCCAATTTTGTAGAGATTAACCTCTGCTTACTGTTTCTTCAATTTTTATTATTTTCTATCTTCTAATAATTCATATATATATATATAGGTATGGGGACTTCGTGGAGATATATTATTATTATTATTTTCAGTTGATCAATATTAGAAATATTTTAATATTTAATATGTTTTAAAACATTCTTGAATGTTAAATTATAAGAGAAAAGAGATACATTAAGTATTTAATATTTTTAACACGTTTTATGCCGATTTTAAATGAGAGAAAATATGTCTAATATTTATTATAGCACTAGAATAATTATAAAATCAACTGCAATTAATTGTCATAGTTAATAATAAATAATCGTAGCAAATAATTATTAATCACGACTACAAAATGGTTGTTGGCCGTGATTTTTGCGATGGTAGCTAAAACATTTGCCGTGGCAAATAATTTTTTCATGGTGAAAAAACTATTTTTTTTTGCATCGATTTTATTTAATTTTAATTAATAGTAGTTGTTTACCATGTCTTTTAGCCATAAGCATTAATATTATAGCTAATAGTATTTTTTTTTCTAATGCAAGAAAATATATAATTATAACATAAGAGGTTGAAGAAATTCAGTGTATGATGAGGGATTGAAGAATTCTTATGTTATTCATGGAAAAATACCTTTTTTTTTTTTCTGATTTTTTTTTAAATTTAGTTATTAAAAAAAAAAAAAGAAGAAGAAGAAGAGCTAAAATATTTAGAGAAAATCAGAAAATAAAAAACATAGAAAATGTTCTAATTATGAATGTAGAAGGAAAGTCATCAAAATTAGGTAGCTGTCATTCGAATGCGATGGTGGCTAAATTATAGTACCTGTACCCGACATCACTAACGCGTGTTTTTATTTACACTTATTTAAAAGATTTTATAAGTTTGTACATAAAATAAAATAGTTTTTGAAATTATAAGATTTTAAATTTTAAAAAAATCAATTTATAAAATATTTAGATAAAATAAAATTATGGAGCTTATAACATATTAATAATAAATAAATTATGATTTTTTTTTTCAAAGAGCTATAAATTCCTAAAATTTTATTTTTAGAGCTTATAAGCTATTGGTCTAAAAATATTAGCAAAGACTTTGTAACATATTATAAGTTTTCAAATATCGAATATTTTAAAAAGCTTATAAACTTAGTCAAACACTCTCAAATCATTCAACTTTGTGTAGAACTCATACCATTAAGATTTGAACTTACAATTTTATCTCTATCAAACAAAATTTCATATTACGTTTGCATCGTCTGGAAACATATTAGTTGTTTGGATATATAAAAATTGCAAAATATATTATCTTGTTAATATTTCCATGTGTGGGACAAATGACAGAGTCGGATCAAATGATTGTGCAATCTCAATAATTTTTCCATATTAAACATATTGATATATATACATATATATATATATTATATATATATTTGAATAAAGTATCTTATACAAACTTAAAGATAAAGCTAAAAGAGAAAAATTGAATTCCGTTATATAAATTATGTGGATAAAAATCCTGTCAAAATATTCAACGAGTCTGCGTCTATTTAGAATCAACGAGGACTTTAATTTTTGATTAAATTAATGATATAATATCACTATGAGTGACATTGAAGAAATTAGAAAAATGTAGGAACTTTTTTGTCCAATCGGACTTTAGGAAAATCTCTAGAACTTGTAATGGTTTGTACACATGGTGTAGCCAAATGGGCACATGGTGTAAATTGGGATGGACCAATTTCCTCCTTATCCTTCTGGATGACATGCTTCGTAACAAGGAGAAGCCATTTTCTGCATGAACTATTTATCTTATTAATTTATTTTTTAAAAGAAAAAAACAAAAAGAGTTAAAATTACTATTACAAGGGTGTTTGGGTATTATTAAAAACTTATTTTAGATGGGATGCAAAATGAACACATAATAATAATAGGAAGCTTCTAAAGGAATAAATGAGGACATGTATCTGACACGTCGCACTGCGCCTAAGATATTTTCAAGTTATGATGATGAAAAGGTCAAGATTTTGGGGCTAAGGATCCTTCTGCCTTACCCGCGTTGTGCAAAGTTTACTGGTTGACCACTCCTCCCTATTCCACAGCCCTTCTTCATAATTTGGCCTTTATCAGACTTGACTCCACTTGTAGGCCAAGGCCCCACCATCACCTAATTTCCCAATTTGCCCTTGATGATATCAGAATTTTTGTGACTGAATTAACTATTGAGATTAGTGTATAATTAAAAAATATTATTTTATTGTATGGTAGGTAGATTATATTTATTCTATAATTAATTTTAATTTGATTGAATTTGATCTTAGTAAGAGGGTGACTTGTACACATTTTGTTTATGCCTCATTTACTTGGCATGATGAGATTTAAGTGGTCTAAATAATTTTAGCATTACAATCCTATTATAATCAATTACAATCACGGGCTTTAACTATTAATACCGAGTAAATTCAAATAAAAAATTAAAAGTGATTAAGTGGGATATCCCAACTATTAACTCAAAATAAACGTGATCTTAAAGTCATTAACATCCCTTGACTTGTTTGATTTGAATTAAATTTTGGTTATATCATTCAAGACTCAACAACCCACCCATTCCATTTAAATCCATGTGCTGATACAAAACTACACACATATCTCCTCCTCTCTTGATTTGCAGTTGATGGTTTGTGAATCGAGTGCATGGATAGAATAGAATAGGAAAAGTAGGCATTAATCATTCAGGAATCTGGATGCACAAAATACGTAATGTATAATGCATTCTACATTTCCACGTAAAGAATCTGCGGTTCTTTGTTTTACATGCGTTACTTTGAATTGTAAACATAAACAAAATGTCTATAAATTTTGTGAAGTCACAAAGTTGGAAAAACAGCCTCTCTTTGTGATTTCAGACACGACACTGCTTGCAGCGATGAGGCGGCAAGCAACCCGACAAGCTACTATGATTCCTGAGTGGAGGCTTCGCTTGCACCACCCTCTTGAATCAACTGGCAATGAGACGGAACATATTACTATTTTGCACACGCATTGCTGATGCAATTTTTCAAAGAATAAAAACCAAAGCTATTATTGGGAGAGAAAAGGTAGGATTTGTACCAACGAGCCAACTCGTTCATATGCCTCCATTACTTGTGGGTTTTCCTCATCTTCATACCCTACTTGTAGTATCCGGGGACCATTGACAGACCACAAAGCTCGCCTACCAGCTTCCTGGAAGGGGAAAAAAAAAATCAGTACAAAGACAGAACACGTAAAACAGAGATGTTAGCTCCTTGACTTGGTGGTTGAAGTATAGGAGAAGGCACTTAGTTTATGAAAATTCAATCAATTTCCCAAGAAAGATGATACATATATATATATATATATACAATTTCTCGTGAATAACATGTCATAGGTGATTCTTGCAACATGGATTTAGGAATGGATATTATCTTTTGGTTCCAGCAGACCAACTCAAAAGATCTGGATGAGAGACATATATGAGATCAACATGTGGGGAGCAAAAATACGACTGAGTTGCGCCTCAGAGTTAATGATTAGGGATGTAATACTTGATGAATAAACTTGAAATACATGATAACGACTCAGAATAATGTTCAGAGTGTCAAAACTTTATCTACATTTTCAAAGAGTTAACACTAACTAAGCATTTAGGTATGGAACTCTATATATGTTCTTGAGAAACTGAACAGACAAAAAAGGTTTACCTATTACTTCCCAACCAGACTCCAAAGTTTAATCCTTTTTTGTTGAAAAAATAAAACAAAAGCAATACATAAAGAGAAGAGGTTCCACAAGCCATTAGATAACTGTAAAGGCTTACAGAAGCAGTATAACACTTCACTGGTGCGAGAGAGTCCTGACTTTGCTCCTCTTTCTCTACATAAGTTCGCTTACTTAACAATTCTTAAGGAACAAAAGGCTACCGTTTTCAGATATTTAGCAATAATTAATGCCCAGGCCAAGTGGGAAGATGTTATACCTGTAAGACAAGCAAGTATATTGCATCGAGTGCTTGGATACGAATTGCAGGATCAGAAACTGTTTCACGTTCAATTGAGAGTGCACTACCTAGCTCAAGGGGCATTTTAGATGTGTCTTGCTCACTGTAAATCTGAACAAGTCACAAAATCACAGATGATATATGTAAATGCAGAAACAAGAAAACAACATCAGAAACCAGGTTTCTTTGCTGAAGAGCCTAGAGTGCATGTATAATACAAGCCTATTTCCAGATCATGTTGTTCATTATCCATCTGCAGAATCAGTATCTGCTACACTATTAACTACTGAAGAAGACTCTAACAACAACAACAAGCATAACTTGCATCAGGTCAGATCTCTCATTTCTGTCACCGGATTACTCATCAAGGCTTTTTTTGAGCTCAGAGGATATCCTGTCTTGCTCAGGTACTCATTCTTGTGGTTCAAATTGTTTTCAGTAGTCATACCAACAGCTAACTAGACTAGAAAATCCAATATCATCCACGCTGTGCACACAGAGATACGAGGGATCATTAATACAAATTCAGATTCATCTTGTATCTGATTAATTTCCTAATGACATGTTGCCCAAGAAAGCACTTATCCCAGATCTCAAACAGTCGTCTCAAGATAGAGATGACCTTCTAAAGTATATTTACCTTGTTTCCAGCAACTGGAAGCAGCAGTGCTGGCCAGAGAAACTCTGATATCAGAAGCAAATTCTGCAGCTGATCTTCAGCTTCAAAACAGCAGTTCCGAATTGTTCCGGAGACCTGTAGGAAGAAAATAAAACTAATAGTTCTTGGTCAAATCTAATCACATAGTTCACTCAAGGAGCTAAACATCTAGGTGTTGGAAGCATACAAAACCATTGATCTGCAATCTTATTTCTTCCTGCTAGTTCTACATCTTTCAATCCAATAACCTCTAAAAAATTGCTCCAGTTTAAACCAAAAATGTATGGATGAGGTGTGCTTATGGACTCTATTGCAACCGACCAAGTACACTCGTTTAAGGAAATCATTTAGGTTGTCAAATGTTCTCTTCCTCTCTCGCCTTCTTACATGGATTTCAGATAATTCTCATGCAAATGGTGCACAGATAAAATTCTGATGCAAAGAAAATGAAGAAGCTAAATTGGAGGGAGTATTTTTTGCAGACATAAACTATTTCTGTCCCCTTGAAGCAATTTCTGAATGCTAGTATTTAACTACTACAGCTCGGTAGCAAAAAAAGAAATCAGGTAACAATTCAATTCCCTATAGCATACTGGAATACGATACATCATTGATCAAAAAGGAAAAATAAAAGATCATGGAAAGGGGAACATTTGTATATATCCCCCCTTTGTACTTATCAGGAAAAATGTAAAAGTAAATACCCCTTTCTTCCGCAATGAGCTAGGTGAATCAAACTGCCTGATAATTTGCCTCAGAAGTCCTCGCTTAGGATCGAGTAGAAGCTTTCTTCCTGGTTCTTTCTGTGAAATGTTTACAAGTATCGAAGCCACATGTTCAAAGGGATCACCTGATTGGCATGAACAATGAGAAGGATGATTAAGCCATGTTGGTGTTATTAAAACTAAATCTGTTTCTCCACAGATGAATTTAGTCTTGCAACATTATAAAAGAAGAGCAAAAGAGCATCATAAGAGCTTAAACTATTTGTTTGACATGTCATACAAACATATGTCAGTGACCCATTACAAAAAGCAAACTGAAAATGGTACTCAAAACTCACCTTTTCTCTCACTAGATGAGGCACAGAAAGATCTCACCAGCTTCATGATATACAGACCACGCATCTTCTCATCTCCATTCTGGCAGCCAGAATTAACATGGATCATATTAGAAACAGTTAATAAAAATGAGGTATGGGACAACAAAATCCTCTGATCGGCATCACATGAATACATAAAACTACTTTTTGGTCCAAAATCCAATTCATCTTTATAGTAATTAATAAAAACAAAAATGAAACCTTATACAGCATTAATTCAATATTCAAAGTATAGTTGTACTGAATAAACTACTTCCTTCATGTGGGAAGCAGGAAAATGAAATAAATAAGAAAATCATAAAAGTCACCTGAAGCAAAGATTCAATGCCAACATCCAGTTGTGTGAGATTGACAAGCAGCATGACCAGTAAGTGAGTAATGTCACAGTCTTGCTTGTACAGAATATCCATGATAGTTTTTATCATACCCATTTCAACCATCTTTCCAGCTAGATCACGATTTTGTGACAAATTAACAAGGGCTTCTGCTGCAGGTTCTGATACTTCCTGAACCAATAATAAATCAATCTAATAGTGACAAGGAACTAATGGCACAAAAAAAAGTGCAAAATACATGATCGATTTAAACTTTGCATTGGTTAGTAATTCCATGAGGCCATTCAGCACTTCTTATCTGTAAGTACTGGGCTACTTGAGAAAGTACTAGCCAAGTCATCTATTGATAAACTATTATGAACGAACACCAAAAATTTACTCTGTTTTTTGGCATATAGCAGGCTACCTAACCTCATCACAGGGTATGCCCAGAAGCTAATGAGGCTAATTCTTTTACATATTGTTTCAATTCTCTGATTGAAGTACTGAAACCACAGACATTAAATGGAACTTGGACAAGCTCATCACAAGGATGTTGTGAAGCCTGATTCACTGGCTATCAAGTTGAGATATTGGCCAGATACTATTGACAGGCATTTCTCATGCAAAACAAGAAAATCAGATGGAAAAGGTCAAAGGAAACAACTACATTACTAGAAGCATAATATCAGTTAAAGGGGTTGCAGCACTAAAGATGAAGCAACTTCCAGAATCGTTTTAAACTATTCTCATTTACCTTAGTCATTTTTTACGTATCATCTTCTACTTCTTCACATCCAAGATAGACCCTTCATAAATAGAATATACTTTTGCAATTTCTAGTAGAACTTAGAACAATTTCAAGTTTTTAGCACCCCCTTTACGCCTCTGACCAAGATTCTGAATTAAACCTTTCCGCTTACAATAACACTAGAATAAGAAACTTAAAGCTCAAGCTTAGCAGAGCAATCTGATACTCCTTCATCAACAAAAAGCTAAAAGAGGTACCTTTTTCTCAGCAAGAAGGCGAGACAACGAAGGAACAGCCACATTGGAGTATTTGCCAAGAGAGCGTAGCCCATCCTCGGACCCCGTATAATCCCGGACAATACTTACAGCAGCCTTTTTAATCTATATTGTACACACAGTCAAACAAACATAATAAAATCAACAAACCCACATCAACAAATCAAAATTAGTAAACCTAAAGAAAATCCCAAACACATATGCATATGGTTTCCACCGTTATGTTTTATCATATATACTTCACCAAAAAAGGAAAAGGATTGTATCAAGTTTCCCTGTGATTGAGAGAATAATACGATTGAACCCAGTTTAAGAGAAGAAAGATTACAGGTGGGGAAGGAGATGAGAGAAAGCCCAGCAGTTCCTCCAGCTCTGTCGCCATTGTTATTGTTTCTCACAGTCTCTTAACTCTCGAGACCAAGAGGAAAGAAAAGGTTCCAAAAAGAATCAGCAAATCGAAAATAGAGTTCTTAAGCAAATAGTTGCAATTCTAATGGCCCAGTCCATTGAGGAAAAGACCAAAGCTTTGGACTGAAGCATTCATTCATTCAAACATGTCGGCCCGTTGGCCATCCACTCATATACCCACACCCCCATTAGAAATTTACATTCATATTTAAATTCCTCAAAGAATTT
Source organism: Sesamum angolense (assembly GCA_034509725.1). Classification (NCBI taxonomy): domain Eukaryota; kingdom Viridiplantae; phylum Streptophyta; class Magnoliopsida; order Lamiales; family Pedaliaceae; genus Sesamum; species Sesamum angolense. The sequence continues at coordinate 1,403,178 of JACGWL010000006.1, read as the reverse complement.
ATTGGGGGCGTATAGTATATTGGGGTTGAGTGTGATATAATTGATTGTTCAGGGGGTAAAGTGTAATTGGTGTTAGTTTAAGGGGCAAAGTGCAGTTTATAGCCAAAAGATTTACGGAAAGATCCTGCTGTCTCCCTCTTCATTCGTTGCTACGACCCGCGTCTCCAACTTCTCCACATTTTTGCATTGGAATTTGAATCTTCAATAAGGTAGAAAATATTTCTCATCTTCTGTAAAGGTGTCTTTTTTGAGCTGCAGAGGCCATTTCTCATACCAAATTTCTTGCTTTCTTTCCGTGGAATATTCCTGTACACGAAACCGAGACAGTATATGCATAACATTTGCCTTTTCTGTGAATGCATAAGCCTAGGCTTTAATCTGAGTAATTGATATTCTTCTCAGGAGATTTTGTTGGCATTCTATTGAGTTTTTGTGCTTCAAGATTGTATTTTGGTATGATCCCATGTCATATTTTGGATCGTAGATGCCGCTCTAGTGCACGAAAATGTCAGTTAGCTGCGAATTCAAGAAATAACTGTGACTCGTTGAGGTGTTTTCTGGAAATCCGATTGGTTCGTTTTTGGCAAATTTGGGGCTGCTGGAAGTGTAAGTACCGGTGGCTTATGTCTGAATCTGATTCTTAAGCAGGTATTTTGAATTTAAGGAGTGTGGGCTCCCAAGATCGGGTAACTCTCTATGTTAGCATCCTTTGTGCACATGGGCGGGGACAGTAATAATGCTGTTAGTCGGGGGCGATCAATGTTTTTGTAAGAAATCTATATATGTGCTTAATTTTAGTTGGTCTTATATGGAGATTTCCCTTGAGTTCCTAATTCTATATTTCATATATTAGAAACTTTATTTTGATACATTTAGTGACTGTGCCTTCTCAATGTCTTGCAGATGAGCTGGTTTATAGTTGAAACTTGATAGTCTGGGAGATATATCTTGATGGCTTACACAAAGAACACTGAATTATTATCACCTGAAAGACGAAGCTTTGCTAGTTTAGTCAATAAGATTCAGGATCAGAGTGAGAAAATGTTGTGGGCTCCTCGCCGGGTGAGGAGGTTTGGTCGGATTCCGAGACACAAATTGTTGTTTTGGTTGTTGTCACTTGCAGTGAGCTTCTCGATATGTATGGCCATAAAGATGCATTTTCATGGTGAGTGACATAATTAACTACTCTACTAATTTCTTTGATGGAAAATCTGATGTTTGGTTTTGATTTCAGTGAGATTGCTTTGTGAGGGTCTCTCATATACCAATGTACAGCGCTTTTATTCCCATTCTTTCCTAATAGCAGGAGGCATGTCTCTCTGGCTGCCACTTGCAATACTATCAAACTTTTAATCAAGTTGAGATTCTATTTTATTGTTTTAAACTGTAGAGAGGGCCTTGAAGACCTCTTACTCAATCTTGGAAAACGGAAAAGGGTTTAAATGTTTGATGTGTGTAGAATCTGCAGTAACTTTCAATAATTGTGTGTGCGAATTTGATCTTCTTGTAATCACAACTGATTCATCTTTTGTGTTTAAATCTGCAGGCACTGCTTCGTCTTTGCAAATTGTCAAAGAAGAATCTGCTGTGGATAATGTCACAGAACAACCAAGGAAGACGCGGAGGCAGCGTAAGAATACACTGATTACTTTCTAAGTATTCCTCTATGAAGGATTTGAAATCTTTGGGGTTTCACTCTATTAGTGAAGAATAAGGTCACTTAAGGACTCAAGATATTTTCAATACAAAGTCTGAAATGCCCACTTAATTGCTGTTGATAGTGCTAAATCTCCTCTGATCTGTTCTGGATAATAATCGAGGTTTCTTATTTTGCTCATGAGGTGTCTACGCACCTGATGTGAATTTCAAAACTTCTGTCTGACAAAAGAAAATTTATTTTCTATCTACTTTCTCCTCTTTGTATGTTACAGATCTATAAGGTCATTATCTGTGGAAAAGAAACACAAAAGCGACCCATTTGAAACATACTGTGGTGTATTTCATTTCATCTCCTTATTTTAATCTCAGGTTTCATGCCATGTGAGGTACCATTTCTTGATTCTGTTACTTATCTCCGTGAGCCTGAGGATAATAATAAGTTCGCTCGTTTCTCCTTGGGGTATGTTGAAAGAGAGGAGAGGACCCTCCTCAATGAAGCTACTGAAGCTCGATTTGGAGGACATCAGACTTTTGAAGATAGAGAGAACTCTTACCATGCAACAAATCAAACAATTCATTGTGGCTTTGTGAGTGGACCTGATGGGTTTCCAAGCACTGGATTTGATTTGGATGAGAAGGACAAAAGTTACATGAGTACATGCAGAGTTGTTGTCTCCTCATGCATCTTTGGCAACTTTGATTTTTTGAGAAGGCCAACTAGCAAAGTGGTATGATGTTATGCTTTTGCCTGCACATTATAGTCCCTTTAAGCCTATTTTTTTTGTTCTTATATGAAACTAATATGATGTGATTATCCTATGATGCCCTTTTGAGTTCATGCCGCTCCACATGCTTTAGTGAAGAAGGAAAATCTTTCAAAATAAAGTAAATCTTATGATAATTCTATTTGATTGTTTAAAGGGAAAAAACAAGAATTCAATCAATTTTTAAATATGCTAAATTATGTTTTTGCACTAAATTTCAAATGTCTATCAAAATAATCTATGTGTATCAGGTGGAAATCATTCTTAAAAGTATTTATTTATTAAAGTAAATTTGCTGAAAAAAGCCTAAGTTGGCCCAAATTAATACAAAAAAGATTTCCAATTTCATTTTGTTGGTATTCCAATTAATGAATAAAGCAATCATGGCTGATGAAGCTTTTCTTTATGTTTATGAAGATGTATTTCTTTGGGTACTTTGACTTGTAAGCTGAAAGGTTGGGTTACTATTACCTGTATCGTCATCTAGATGAAACTCATTTTGCCTTCTGTGTGATACTGTATTTTCTCTTTAATCCCAATAACAAACACATTCAAATGGTTATGCATTCCCATGACAATATGGTTGCGTAAGCTATCGAGAGATTCCTAAAATATGTCCTATTCTGTGCTTATTCTTAGATTGACATAGAACTTGATAATGGCAGATCAGTGAGTACTCCAAGAAAAATGTTTGTTTTGTTATGTTTGTTGATGAGCAAACTTTAGCTAAACTCTCAGCCGAAGGAAGTGTTCCAGATGATAGAGGAAACATTGGGTTATGGAAGATAGTTGTTGTGAAGAACTTACCATATGAGGATATGCGGAAAACTGGAAAGGTGCCAAAATTTTTATCACATCGCCTGTTTCCTTCTTCTAGGTGACCCTCAGACCCCAGCACCCATGGTTCTTTTGGTTTCTGACAACATATCTGTGTTTGTTTGGACTATTAATCTGAGACTTTGCTTGTGACCTATTCCATTGTTAGGTATTCTATTTGGCTTGACAGCAAGTTGCGACTTAATGCTGACCCAATGCTGATCATTGAGTACTTTTTATGGCGAGCGGGTTCGGAATATGCTATTTCAAATCATTACACTCGGCACTGTGTTTGGCAGGAGGTACTCCAAAATAAGCGGCTAAATAAGTACAATCACTCTGCCATCGATGAGCAGTTCCATCTTTATCAGTCTGATGGTCTTACCAAGTATGACCCATCAGACCCAGATATTCCTCTTCCAAGCTGTGCGTGCCACTTCTAACTTCATTTTATTTCAGTTACTGCCTATTCCTTTCTGGTAGTTTTTGCAATCTTCTTAGATTAACTTCGTCTTTCTTTTTCTGCAGTTGTACCTGAAGGGTCATTTATTGTCAGGGCTCATACGGCAATGTCAAATCTATTTTCATGCCTTTGGTTCAATGAAGTTGATCGCTTTACATCACGTGATCAACTTAGCTTTGCGTATACTTACTTGAAGTTGAAGAGACTGAATCCCGATAAGTGCTTATATTTAAATATGTTCAAGGTCAGTTTTGCCTGGAACCGTCTATAAGTAAATGCTTCAAACAAGCTTGGCATTGCTTGCTTTTGAGCCCTTCATAGATTATGGAACTCTGGCATTATCTGTTCTAATCGAATATCTTACACTGACTGCCCTTATACAACTGCTCAAGTGAGATACTTATAAACAGTCTTGGCAATGACTGTAGATTTCACTGCAGAAAATAAAATGCTAGATATTTTCGGGGAACAATAAGGCAGCACCACTCACAAATCACACATCCTTATGGACTGGAGTTGTGAATGATGAATATGGTTACTGTTACTCTCATTGCATTTTCTCATTTGCATGTAGCATGAGTCATGATTGTGATCTTTTCTTGTGAACAATTGTACAATCTGTATTGTTAGGTTCAAGTTGTCCTGTAATGATTTCACTTGTCTTGTAATATTATTCTTTCAGGACTGTGAGCGAAGAGCAATCACAAAGCTGTTTCATCATAGAATAGACACATAGAAACAGTTCTGATCTTTTGGTGGGTATTAAGGTAAAGCGTTTTCTCTCATATGCAGTTCCATTTGTAATACAACAGATTAATTTTCCAGCATTGAGAAGTATCCTGACTTAAATTGATAGGTATTGATCATGTGCCACACTCAAAGCATCTCAACGGTGAATATAACCTGCCCACAGCTTGTGAAGTCGCAGTCGTTTCTTAATCTGCTGCAGCAGAAAATTCCGGTGCTAAGCTGCTAATCCTGGATTGCTTTCTTTGTGCCATTCTTGACCAATCTATCGAAGAACACATGAAAATTCAAGTATTTACCATACACACCTTTAGCTGCTGTTGTCGATCAGTTGCTGGAAGTAGGTATTGTAAAGCACTTGGAACGCAAGGTCTGGAAATTTAACGAGAGTGAAGAGTCAATCGCATTAGGGGGGTTTCCCCATTTCGAGCATCCCACGAGTTTTAGTTGTGCCTTGTTTGTGCACGGTCTTTTGTTTCTAATAGGACAGCTTTGGATAGGAGATTGATGAGGTCCTCTCCTAGCACTTAAAAAGTCTTGTGCAAAGGAAGTCTGTAAAAGAATTCATTCAGTTTCATGTAAGAAGACACCTCTGTTCATGTGATGAGAGGTTTAACTTATGGTATATACCAAGTTGTTTTATCCTGAATTTGCTTGTTTAATCGTACAAATTATTAATGTGAGTTAGCACTTAAATGGTAGTGCTGATGAACTCAAGGAACTTTTAAGATTCAAACATTTTGAAATCATCAGATAAAAAAAAATCTTGCAATCACTATCTCATGTTAAATAACACAATTCTTTAGGATAATTACACTACACTCTTATGAAATTCGGTGTAATTATATGTTAAATTTTTATTATCCTAACATATGTTTTTGTTTAAAAAATAGATTTATCCGTTAGTCAAACATCTAATTGAATGAAAAATTTAATTTTAACTTAATTAATTAATTACTCACTTATTACAAGTAAAGTATATCTTTTTCTTTCTTTTTTTAAAATAAAAATACCTTCTAAATGTGAAGATATGTCTTCATACGCTGATCATAGATTACTTATAACAGTGAAGATATACGTTTTCACATGCATTGATTTATGAAGATGTGTAATGTAGTTTGATTAGAAAATTTTTTTTTCACCTGTAATATGCCAATAATATGTTAATCGAAATAAATATAAATGTTTATTTATTTCTTTTGCTAATATTTGCAAACTCGTTAGATTTTAAATAACGGAATAATCTATTTATTAAATAAAAACATCATCAACTAATAAATATAATTTTTTAATTTAAAAAAATTCATATAATTACATCAAATTTTAAAAAAGGGTAGCGTAATTATCCCTAATTTGTTAAAAATTAGAAAAGTGGTTTCTTGGGAAAAGTTGGTCACTTTTAATTTAATTTAAAATAAATAGTGTTCACTTAAAACAAACCCCTTCGTCTGTTTGTTTAGAAACAACCAAACATGGCCTTGTTTCCGGAGTTTGAAGGCTTTGACTACAGGTTCCCCTGCCATTTCTTGTGTTCTTCACCTGCAACTGCTGTGCGAATTGATGGAGGCCTCCACTCTCTTCAGAGCCTTTAAACTCTTCAATTTCAAGCTCACACCATCTATTCCCATTCGATGCACTTCTATTTCTTCCGTTCCTAGAATCCACACAGGTAAATTTTTATACAACATCAAATGAAGCAATGGAAAAACGCTGTGGCGCCTTTCCGGTGGAGCCAATTCGCCCACGGAGGCCGGAGATTGCGATTATCTGGGTCATCCTTCAGACCCATTTTACCTTTTCTATTGTTTCTTCCGTCCGAGTAAATTTCTATGCCTTTTTTGCAGGTAAACGAGGAACGCTGGAGAGGGCGTATGATGGGTTGTTATTAGATGCCGGGGGCACACTCCTGCAATTGGCCAAGCCGGTTGAGGAGACTTACTTGAACATTGGCCGAAACTATGGTCAGTTTGAGCCTCAATTTTCATTATCCCATTGCTCGTTTTAATGGAAAAATGGAATCTTGGAATTGAAATAATGAGTTTCTATGTGCTGCCTGTTATTGTGATTCTGATTTTGTCTAATTGGCTGATGGTCCCATGTAGGTCTGCAGTCTACTGCAGCTGATATAAAGCAAGGTTTCAAGAGAGCTTTCTCTGCTCCGTGGCCTGAGAAACTCCGCTACCAGGTTTGTATGGAAGTTTCAATGTCTTAACATAGCATATATCAGACAAACAGCTGCATGAAAGAAGCACGTGGAAATGTTAATGTATATTGCCCCTATTGAAAGAAAGTAGCATGAACATATTAAGCCTGAGGATAATCCACATAGGTTGATATCCACACACATCTAATAACATAAGGCCATAATTTGATGACAAATTTCATCTCAGACTCATTAGGAAGCTTTCTCTGACTGGCTCTGGTATCAGAGAAGTGGTTATAGCAAAGATATGCATGGCCGATCCCTGGGAGCTTAATGAGATTTTCCTCTTTCATTTGATTAATAGAATAGTGTGTGCTATTCATTGGAACTAATACTTTGTTGTAATTTATTAGAAAGAATGATTTCAAGTATAACATGGATTTTAGCACAAGTAAGAAACTAATTCTAATTCTTGAAGCACATTGCTGTCTCCTCTACTAATCGGATCTTGAATTATCCATTAATTGACAGGGTGATGGTAAGCCATTTTGGAAACTTGTTGTTTCTGAAGCCACCGGCTGTGACAACACAAATTACTTTGAAGAAGTGTATGAGGTGATATTCTTGGTGTTCTAACTGATCAAATACGCTATTCCCTACAAAATTGTCTATTTTGTTTCTGATGATGTATGAAAAAGTTCAGGGTTCCTTAAGTTTCTATTAACTCATTTGATCTCTTATTTTCAGTACTATGCCAATGGTGATGCATGGCATCTTCCAGAGGGGGCTTATGAAACTATATTATGTCTGAAAGATTCTGGAGGTAACCAAGTATCTTCATATTTGTTACATCAGTACTTTTAGTTTTTGTATTGTCTTATATTCCTTGTTATTTGGAACCGGATGATGTTGCAGTTAAACTGGCCGTTGTGTCCAATTTTGACTCCCGCTTGAGGAAGCTACTGAAGGACCTCAATGTATTAGATCTGTGAGTTTCAAATGTTCTCTTTTGTGGATACCACTTGTTTGCAGTGTTTGGGATAACATTGAAACACTAGAGGTTTTGTTCGCAAAGGCCACGAGTCAATTGCTGATATTAAGTTTGGTCCATCTATATATTATGGCGGCTTTCGACTTGTGATAGAGTGGCCAACAATTTAGTCACCATCATTCCATTTAAGGCAATATATCCTTGCTTTGGTCTAGACATAGGAGTAGAGGGAGGTTACGAAGCGTTGAACAATTTACTATTTAACTTGAAGTTGTTACACATGCATGTAGAGGAGACCCCTATAATGATACTAAAGCTAGACTATATCCTTTATTGTTTCTTTCTTTATTTTGCTTTAGGTTTGATGCTGTCATCATATCCTCAGAGGTTGGTTATGAAAAACCAGATGGAAGGATATTTAGAGCTGCTTTAGGTATGATTTGCAGTACCAAGTCCTTTTTGTAGACATTTTTCGGCTTTTAATTAGTTAGCTTCGAAGCTATCTATCTCTTACAGTGGAATGACAGACTTGGAAGACTTATTTTCTTGCAGCTATCTATCATTTTTTCCTTCCTTTTCAATCCCTATGCTGGATATAGAGCATCTTACAAATTCCATATTGGAATTTTTGTAGATCAGATCTCTGTAGAGGCCAGCAAAGCAGTTCATGTTGGAGATGATACAAAGGCAGACAAGGCAGGGGCTAATGCTATTGGAATTGACTGCTGGTCGGTTTTACACTTTTACAATGATTAATAGATGCAAAATATATACGCTTTACATAGAAAGTTGCAAACACTGAATGGTCTTGCATTATTTACTAATCGTAATGTTGGACCTAATGTTGCCCATTTTTGTTTTTACCTGCTTACTAGGATGGAATTCTGTGGTAGTACACTGACCAAAACCTTGCTTATGGTTTGAATGCGACTCTTTATATGGATACAGGTTGTGGGGTATGGATGTGAAGAACTTCTCAGATATACAAGATCGCATCCTTGTGTCGCAGTCCTAAACAAAGAATTGTATGCATCTATTGCTTCAAATTACGTCACGTCATAGGTTCTTGTTTTATTGTCGAAACTCATATTCATGACCCGGTATTTTATTTGGTGTCGCAGAATAAACTTTTTTTAGTGCTGAAGAACTCAAAGGTGCAGCCATCCGACGGCCACATCTGAGTCAAGTACACCGAGCATTGTTGTTGGGTTCTATATGGCTGCTGACCTTTTGTCAATGCTCTACCATTATTGATGTCGAATTTATGTACTTCAGCCAGAATGAAACCATTGGCCCAGATACGAGAGACAAGAGGATAGAATTGAATCTTGGCAGGGGAATCTGGATCCACCAGGAATAAAAGAACCCTAAAGTCTAACTTATTCCTGTTCTCGATTGATGTACACCCGCATACTAATGTTATCCTTTCTATTCACATGAAATCTGAACCGTGAAAAAATTACTCGTACAAGTGGGTGATCCCTTTTTGCTCTATCCAAATTAAATTCCCAGTAGGTGGAAAAAAGGACCTGGGAAATATCCAAAGAAAAGACGATGCCTTCTTTATATCAAGCACCAATGTTGTGTGAACCACCATTCAGTTTCCTACAATCAAACTACACCTAATACCAACAATTTGCAAATCAGAACAAGGCTGGAGTTGATGTTAAGAATATAAATAAAAGTTTGACAAAGCAAATGATAGCCTTGTCCTATGCACGAGTGTGAATCAGTCAGGCCAATGCTAAGAAGCAATAGATGAAGATTCATTCAAAACAAATGCAATTCAGCAGAAATTAAATTGATGTCTTCAAATGTCAATAAGTTACATTTCCACTGCAAAAGCTAACCTGAAAAACAAGTTACTGGCTAGAATTTTTTTCCTTCAGGCCAGATAACGATACAATCGCCTGTCTGCATTATCCCTTTCCAAGAAATCTCGCTCAATAAGGGACTCAATCCGTTTCTTAATCTCCCCAGGGTTAGCCAGAAACCGAGATTGCAATTGCTTTGTGACCTCAGCGATGATATTATTATGATCCAATACCCTCCTGGATTTCATAATTCTGACAATTGCAGCCTCAATCTGGGGTTTTCTGTCCTCCTCCACCCTCTGTCTTGTCTCTTGTTTTTCAGGCTCAGATTCCTTTTGTGCAACTACAGTTCCAATCTTGACCTTGCGAAGTTTGCTGGTAAACTTGTCATTAACAGAAAACGCATCATCCTCCCCAATATCCTTACTCATGGGTTCTTTCCGTAGCACATTTTTCCCTTTTACACAAGCTAAAGACTGCAGACACCTTTTCAAATCAGAAGGCGGAATCTCAGTGGCCTGCTCTATCTCCCTATAGCTAAGATAATCTGCATTGTTGAACAGCATGAGGACACACATCTGATAAGTTGAAACATTCAGCTCATACTTCTGGCCATTTCCAAAGGTTGCTCTCAGGTCAGCTGTGCCCATATTTGTTTGCCAGGATAGTCTCCTACCAGTATGGGTGCCAAGGTAGTATGACCGGAACTTCTCGCACAGAGCTGACATTTCAGATGGCAAGTTGCAAGTGATGCTAGATTGAGTGGGCCAAGAGCCGGTAGTCAAAACCTGAACAACTAATGTTCGTCCATTTCCTAGCTCAGCTCCATAGGCTGCATAGAACCCTTGCATTGTGTCCTGAGATGTCTTCATGTCTGTAAACATGCCTTCTAATTTTGAAGTAAACTGATACCCACACTCAGTCTTCAGCTTAACAATCAGACTTCTCTCAGCATCATCAGATACTGTTTTTCCTGACAAGAGTCGCTTTGCCAAATGTTGTTTGTAATATTTTTCAAATACATCTTTCTCCTGGAGGTAACGGAACAACATCATCACCTTATCAAGAATAGTCTCAATGTCTTCTTCTTTCACTCCCTTCAATCCTTTCCGCAGCTTATCATCCACAAACAATGATATATACTCTGGAGATCTAGGATTCAAATTGATAAAATATTCAAAAGAAGAATTCAAGGCATTCTGGAAGGTCTTATCATTGCTGAATGCCAAGCTTATAATCTTATCGTACTTATCTCTTTTCTCAAGTAGGGATTCCACAAACTCCACTGGATTCTTTGATTTCTCAGGATCAGTAACAAGCTGTTTGCCTGTATCTCTGATGTGAGATGTCATTACATCCCTAATTGTCGAGAGGCCATTCGGAACCCGGCGGAATAAGTTGTACATCCTTCCCAAGTCTTCAAACTTATCATCAAGAAGCATCTTTACCAAACCTGAATTCTCCATGTGAACTAGTCTAAGCATATGGTTGGCTATCATCTCTTTCTCCACGACATTAGTTATCTTTGCTTCACTTTTTTTGCATCCAAGTATTGCGATACCCTCTCTATTTCTTCATTTAGACGCCTTTCAGCTTTCTTCAAGTAGTCCCCACAGTCACTGCACTCAATGAATTCCTGAGATTCTGCTCTATAGAAATCAGCTGAAACTTCCAGAAATGGTTTCTCAAAATCTTCTTGGTAGACGAAGGTCCCAAATCCATTAGCATTTTGATTATGTTTCTCATCAGCCCTCTATTGATAACTTCACCAGTGCGTTCCCTAAGTATCAATTCAAGAAGCGTGTTCAGAAGCCTAGTCTGGATTTTGTCAGAAATGAATGACATTGTCCCTCCAAAGATTTAGCCCAAGCTCATGAACAGGAGTTTTATGGGTGCTCGGGATGAAAGTTCTGTCCATGTACATCAGAATGTCACGGATCATCTGCAGTGCTTTATTATGATCACTCCATTTTATATTAAGCTCCTCCAGGAATGAACCACCATGGGCATCCTCTATACATTTGGACATCGTCTGAAGATGGAACGTCATTGTTGACACAAGTCCTGAATAAAGCTTCTCCCCAAATTTATGTAATACCATATTGTAAGCATTTCTGGACCCATAAGAAAATTCAAATCAGAAACCAAATCCTTCATAGATCACATGAGCAAGTTTGTGCATGTGTAGGAACAGAAACAGACTTAAAATTCTTATCTCTAAACCCCTGTCAGACTTCACCTTAAAACAAATTTGACATCAAAAGCATATTTCAGTGAGATACTCAATATCCTTCAAACTTCAACAAGGATAATGTTAAGAGTTAAGTCATATAGAGGGTGTAAATCATATCTGCCTATTTGCATGCACCCAAAAAGGAGCTATTCTTTACCAAATATAGAAACTGAAAAAAAAATTGCACTCTCCCCATCTAAATCACGACAAAATTTTCTGTTTGGGCAATAAAGAGAAGGCATAAGGATCCAACAAATCAGATTCACTAGGTTCCTTAAGAAAGTTACTTTCCAACAGTACCTAATCTAACCATGCAAATGCTAAACATGATGTCCAGAGAGATGCCACTCTAAGGCCAACTATCAGGAAACTAGCAGCAGTGGGACTTTGGTTGTTGCATGAACCCAGATCTGTGGCCGTACCAAATTCATGCCACAGGAGAGTGAAAAAACTATTAACATTTCTCCTGAGCAATTAACATAATTGAGTTTGGACTGGCACGCAAACATATTTCAGATAGTAATTTCCATCTGCAATATGAATTTCTCCACAGCCATCAAACACTGTGATCTAGAGCAAACTAGCTCCCTTCCCACTCTGGTTGCTTTACTTTGTCATGACCTCTTGACCACCATATTACGTCATGGCAACAATACATGCTTTCCATCTGCTTTACTAGGAAGTAGGCACCTAAATGAAGGACTCATCAAACCTCTAAATAATGGAGTTGAACACAGCAACAAGTATTATCATTATCTTTTTCAGTGAATTTCTGAAGCTAAATTAATGTCGGAACTAAGCGATGCAAGATTAACCCTTTCCTGAAGGAAGATTTATTTCATATTGGTAATCCTGGGGCAGACCTTGGCATGGGTTAAGTCCGGTGGATCTATTGGCATCATAAGTACTAGGGGGCGCATGGAGTAAAAGTTTAGAGCCTTGGTTGCTTCTCAACAGTAACTGGCAGCTGACTCTGCATTAACATTGTGATGGGATATTAGGAACCCATCCAAACACTCAAGAGACTAACTATCCAGACTTGCAGCTATCGATTTTATAGCATACAACGAGCACACATGTGAAAGGGCAACATGTGGTATTTACAAAGTGCTCATCCAACAAATATGGACACTAATTTAAGATTCCACATTGCAGATGCCTTCTTTCTTTTTTAAGTTCTCAGTTTTCTTTCTCTCCTTCTTCCGGTCTTTCTTCTTTAGCAGAATCATGCAACATCTTATTTCATAAGAAAAAAAAAAAAAGAAAACCACTCAACACAACAAGATCCTGCATCCTTGTATCCAAATTACTGTGGGCATGAATTCAAACCATTCATGCCAGTCGAGAGCCAGCCATCATATTTTTGAAATTAGGGAATCCTTACAACAAACACGCAGCAAAGCCCATAGATTACTTTCAATTTCTCAGTATGTGAAGTTAATGAAACAAAGAAAATGGTTCCAATTCTCAAGAAAAATATAAAATTTAGAATCTCATCACGTGTTCCTATAATCTTAAAGTTAAGTGTAACTGCTAAGGGATAAGAAAATAAGCTAGTAATAAACTGCGAAGAACCTAAAATTGATTTAAATATAGCATCTGGTGATTGTTATAACTCACACGCCTATAAATTATATAAGTCCCGAAATTCTGCCTCGAGCAAAAGCTAATTAGCTATTGAGACTATATCAAAAAATGTAAAAGAGTTTATATAACAGCCCAATTTCCATCAATCGTATGTTCTATCCATTTTCTCCAAATTAAGCTATTGAGAGTATAAGTGAACATGTAAATGAGTTCCGGTAAGAATCCTATTACACCACTTGTATCTTCTATCTCATTTTCTCCAAACTCAAAGTAAACAAATAAAAGCACATCAAATAACTAAACATAATACTAGCACAGAAAGTCAACTTAGCTGCACAGAGGATCACAGAGCTTCATTTCCAGAAATCTAATTAGCAAACGCGAACTAATAAAAACCCAGAATTAAATCAAGTCACCAGGCATCTTTCAGGCCAATAACTTTCCGATGACTAACACTACCAACCGATACACTAAAATTAATCCAGACACAGAGTTCAAAAATCGAAAAATAGCAGGAAAAAGAAAAATGAAGAAACTGCAAAAACCTGTATAGTTCTTCAAAGCTGAGTCCACTAGCGTTGTGATTATAAATCTCGTGAATTGCATGCTCCAAAATCTTCCAAGTCTTTTCTGCGTACTTCGGATCCACCACCACTTTGTGCTTAAACGCCTCTATCTGAAAATTCCTCTTCTTCTGCCCACTACTCATCCTTTTCCCCAATCTCTCTTCCAAAATCGGAAAATGGATTCTCAAAAATCCGTCCGAAAAAGTTGAGATTAATTGATTCACAACCAGGCCTGAGGTTCTAGTGATTCTTCTTCAGTTTTAAACGATTTATGATTCGTTAAAAAAGATGAAAAGTCCAGGTTTAAGCGCATGAAACGGGAGGGAGAATATAGAGGAAGATTTGAGCTGTACGTTAAGCTAAATCCACCATAAAAGGATTTTGATTTTGCTTTTGATTTTGATTGAGAGAAGAGAAGTATATAAATTTTTTTGCGACTTTTTTAGTGTTTTCTTTTTTTTCTTTTCTTTTCTTTTTCCCCCTAAGGTAGAGGTTTGATGCAAGTTTCAGAGGTCTTTGAGTAAACTGATGGGTTTCCCTTAGGGATGTTTGGTTACGAAGGAAACCAACAATTGATCGAGGGGACAACGGTGGAAACTGGAAAGGATATGATGGGGTGAACCCGGATGTTTGGTTGCAGGTCACAAACACACACACCAAATTGTTATCAAACCTCATTTTGTTTGTTTCAACTAATTTATGTAGCAAAAAATTCCCAACCTAATAAAATATAGAGCTAAAAATGTCCTTATTCCAATTTCATTATGTACAAAACTCTGTTGGGCCAATGACAGCTATGAATTATGATTAGGAATTAGTCACGAGTCTAATGAAATAGAATACCACATAATAAGAAAATCCAAAAAAATTAAAAACCCATAATCCCATCAAATTAAAATGGAGAGATCAACTCTTGAGTTGGACAAAACTGTTTGGGTTGGGTTGGGGTCTTACCGTCGCTTTTCATACGTAACTGGTGTAAAGAGATCCTGCAAACTTTGGTAGCCATTTGGGCCACTATGAGCGGACGGCGTTTTGGTCAAATTTTGGGGGCTGTTTCTATGTTAACTTTAGATGGTCCTAAAGTTATAATACATTTACCATATTTGATCAAAAGGAAAAAAAAAATAAGTGGACTATAGTAGGGTTGGCAATGGGGCGGGTCTGGTACGGGTCCGCCCAGACCCAAGACCCGCCCCATTAAGTTTAGGCAAAGCCCCATAACCCGACCCGCCCCGCCACCCAAACCCGCCAACCCGACCCCGACCCGCCAACCCGCTCCATCGGTATGAATTTTATTTTATTTTTTGGTATATTTTACTAAATATATTACTACTAAACTAATTAGTAGTTTATATTTATAACAATAAATTAAAATATTATTTATTATTTCTTTGTATATAATGAGATCAACAACTTTTAAAAAATAACTTATATTTATTTTTTAATTAATATTAATAACTATACAAATATATGTACAAATATTTAATACCTTAATATAGTTACAAACTTTAAAATAATTGGATAAACAAAGAATACATTAAATTAATAATTTTTTAATAAAATAATATCAGTTTAGATTTAAATACTTTAATATAATTATCAATCTAAAATGAATTGGATAAGACAAAAAATACGTTCATGTTAATTATTAAATTTTTTATCAACTAATTTTTTTATTTTTGTATATACAGTTGGGTACATGCAAAAATTATTTATGATTCATATATATATATATATATATATATATATGTATATATAATACTATAAATTTTTATTTATAAATATATATATTTAATAATATTTAATAAAAAAAGAACAGGTCCGGGCCGAGTCCGGGACAAGGTCGGGGCGGGGTTGGGGCAGGACCCGTACCCCGCCCCGGACCCTGTCGGGGCTACTAAAACCTGCCCCGGACCCGAAAAATAACGTCCCAGACCCGCCCCATGCGGGCCGGGCCCGGGGCGAATTTTTCGGGTCCGGGTTGAAATTGCCAACCCTAACTATAGAGAATATAAATGAGTTAGACAGAGCAAGTAAATTATTGATTTCGTCCTACCTACATCAGATCAGGAGATGAACATTTTTTTAGTCTTATATATATATGTGTGGGCCTTATATATCTCTTTGGTGCCTCATCCACAATCTTAAAAATAAAATGAAAAACTTTATTTAATAGGATACTCTTAGAATATATATAATTAGGCATCATCATGCAACATGGTTTCAATCACTCAATTAAACAGTCAAAATTAGAAGTACATACGAATTATAAATAATGTTTATATAAAAGTATTTAGCAAATTATATCAACAAATCAGAGTGGCGCAGCGGAAGCGTGGTGGGCCCATAACCCACAGGTCCCAGGATCGAAACCTGGCTCTGATAAGTTTGAACTCAGAAGCAAGCTTCCTACTCCGTTCCACCTTTTTCTTACTTTTTACTGCCCAATGTCATCCACGGGTCGCAACGAAACCAACCCGACCCAGCGCCACCCCCAGGCTCAAGCAAACGCTGCCGTTTCAGGCTTTCAAAACTATAACCCCAATTGTTTTCCACGTTTAACTTCTAGAAAATTTAAGGCCTTTTTCATCAGTCCATTGTTTAATCAAGATTTCACTTATCGATTTAAGATCAAATTAATTTCCCCATCACATGTCGAAAATCATATAGCGTATTGGATTGATCCCACTACTTATGAATATTACACTTTGATTTCATACTCGATTTGAAAAAAAAAATAACTAATACTAAGAATCGAATTGAATTTTATTTTCATCACTGTTGATCAATAGAAATCTTGTCGGAGCTAATTGTGGCACAAATTAGAGGTTCATGATTTTTGACTGAATCTATCAAAATCAAGTCCCATTATTCTCTTAATCTCGTGGAGTCATTCATTCATCATGTGCGTTGTTGTTTTCTACTATAAATGACCAAATTAATGTAATATATATACATTGGTAGCCTATGCACATCAAATTATTGCAAATATTTCAAAGTGATGATACTGATCACGTATATGTGGATGTGGTCTGCAAACCACCACTTTCTCATATTATCCAAAAACTCGGGGGTCAAACAGCAAATTTCAGAACTTAGGGTGGCCCTACCTCTATATATGTTAAGTAATTATTTAAATTTTAACCCAAATTAAATTTTATTAAACCTAAATTAGTTATAAAAAAAGTACAACACATATGTCCAATAGATATTATTGATCAGCCTCCAACACATCTGTTGTCGTCGACATCACCTCTCATCTCAATACACTAATTGTGTGTATTTCTACGTGTAAAATATAATACATATTGTGTACAAAGATCACATAATATTTTGAAACAAGTCATCAAGACAACATTTTACGTACATAGTAGCTAGCTAGAAGGTCCTAATTAAGAGGGTGGTTGACTCATTTTTTAAAAATATCTTATAAGCTCCTACATTTTATAAAATATTTTTCAAAGTTTATAAGATGTTGGATCTTATTTTAAAAATAAGCTCCTAAAGTATTTGGATAAAATAATATATTAAAACTTAAAATATCTTATAAGTTCTTACATTTTTTAAAAATATCTTATAAAATATTTGTTGTTTATTTGTCTCATTGATTTGAATAACTAATGTATTGAAATGGTCATTAAATTTTAATGTCATTGAATGATATAATAGCTCGTATATTATATATATAATAATATAAATATATATAATACAGTTATATATGTTTATACGTACATACTAATATACGACAAATGCATGCATATACAATTATACGTACGGAAAGGGCTTGAGAGGTGATTAGACACCGGCAGGAGGCAGCAGGCACTATTTATAGAGCCAGCGGTGTAGCTGTCGGCTCACCCACCAACGTTGCCGGAGCCCAGAGGAGACGGCCAACGACTTTCAATTCCACCAAATAATATGGTTCCAAAAACCCTAACTTCAACATTGTCCACTACTGTTTCACCAATAATGTAATTAATGGGACCATATGTTCACCGTAATTCTCTCACGATATATATTAGATATGGTGGTACGTATTTGCTGTACGCATAATTTTTAATAATATTTTTATTTTATTAGAGCTCATAATCATTTCTTTATAATAAATTTATATCATTACTTTATAAATTCACATGCAAAAACTATTTAGTAATTTTTTTAATGCATTAATTATGAATACATATTTTCCTCAAATTAAGTTAGAAATTTACAATTTATATAATTCAATCCACTCGTTTGGTACAATAAGCTTTACATCGATCAATTATACTGTAAATATTATTACATTTATCATGTGATTAGTCTAATTAATTTATATTTGAATTGAATTTTCATATAACAAACTTGAATTAATATTCCGAATAATAATAATAATTACTCTCGTGATTAATTGAATTTCATTTAAGATGGTTTTCAAATAAAAAAAAAAAAAGATCAGCAATGATGCAATTTTGATATTTTCATTAACCCGGATCAATTAAGACATGCCTTTTGTGAAAGATCGGTGATGGTTTGTCGCTTGGGAACAACATTAATGGATCTTTGGAAGTAAATGAACTATCCATTAATGGGATTACTAGATAACCACATAGACTACAAAAAATGTAATCAGTTGAAATGACATTGCACGTGATCTCCCACCAAGCATCACAGTTAACTCACCAAGAATATAAACACATAAGTCGACTAATTTTATTTATTTTTTAATTAAAACCGTCGGTGCTGTGACGGAGGTTTGGCAAGACCTCTATTTATTTATTGAATCAAAACGGCTGGTCTATACAGATAAAGAATACGAATACGTAATACATAAGTCGACTAAGGTCTTTTTTGTAAATGAAACTTAGGCTAGAAAAAAAATAAAAATACATACGAGGTTTGAGGGAAAAATATTTCACGTCTATCACGTAATTAATCATAATTGCGTCTAGTGAAATTAAATAAAACCAATTAAGCTTAATTACGATGATATTTTCATACTCAATCGCATAATATAATTTGATAGGGAGACATGAGACACCATTACTAGGGTTCCATCGTACGTAACATGACTTTGTCGTTGGTTACTATGGCTGTACTTTCATTACATTAATGTCTGGATTGGCATGTTTCTTGTTTTATCTGGATATATATGGGCTAGCTAGATCGAACAATTAGGGAAATTAATTTGGTGAAATTAGGTTAGGTTGTTTAAAAATCAAACTATATATATATATATATATATATATTATATATATGTTTATTAATTATAATTAGCAGAATAATTCGATTCCGACGTGTAGGGATTTGATTAGTGACTAAGTGTCAAGTAAACCATGTTGAGGACAAATCGGCTTAGCTGAATGTTGAAGATATAATGTCGTATTAGTTGTCTAAATCGGGTTTATATATGTAAAAGAATTAAAATTAAAATGACGACTATATGTATCTAATTATATATCGATCATCATTATATCCAGTTTGTTGGTTGTTAAATGTGCATATATTCTTTGATTAATCATATGTAATGTACTGTAGTTGTGGGTATCATGATTGAAATATAGATTATATGATCTTAATTTGATTTCATATTATTTTGAAATTTGATTGGACAACTAAGCCAAACGTTAATTTAACTGCTTCAACTTGTAGTAAAGTACACTTAATCCATCACACATCAGTACAAGAAACTGAAATAGGAGTCTTTTCACTCAGTTACTGTTAAGCTATGCAAATAATTAAACGTAATTAATTAATTTCCTACTAAATAGTGAAATAATTAATCAAGAGGTTGTGGATCAAATTCCACGAATATAAATATATAATCTATCATTAAAATAGACAAATTAATAATTAATGGCGGGATATTTCATCTTGTCCCTTTTTAATATATAATTTATCTCAACCAACTTAACATATATATATATATATATATATATTATATATATATAACTTTCAGAAAAATTAAATTGATTTGCTGGATAGGATTTCTTGCAGATCCTCAAAATTATGTCAGCCACTGATTCAAGAATATTTAGACAAATACAGTATTATGAGTTTTGATATTTTTCACGTTATCTGGGAGCATTTAAGAGTTTGGGTCCCAACCCAATTGGGTGTCCAGTGTCTGATTGTAGAGGTTGTGATAAAAGAGCAGTACCGCACGTGGAGTCTGAATCAACTGACTCATGTCCAACCATAGTGTGTGTATAAAAGCCTAGCTAGCTAGCATGCACTTCCTCATCATCACCTCCTAATATTCGACTCATAAAGTTGATATTTTAAAATTAAAATCCTTGTAAATTTCAATCCTACAAATATAGATAAATAGTCTATTTTTATAATAATTTTTTATTTTCTTTAAATATATGCATATATATATAATATATTTGTTGATTTGCAAATATCAATATATTAAATTAGCTTTTGAATTTGCATATATTAAATGATGTAATAAATCAAAATTCATATAAAAAAGCCAGCATGCACCTCAAAACCTACAAGTATGAATATTATTATTACCGTGTATTTTATATCTCTATCAGGCTATATATATTATTAATTTATTGTTTATAGATAAGTAATAGTATTATTCACTCACTAGAAGAAATATAATTTTCATTATAATTAACAATCATAGTTAAAAGTAAATAATGTGATAAATATTAATTAATTTTGATTGTGCAACTACTATTTGTCGTGGTTTCTACAAATGAGGCTGAAATATTAGCTACAGTTAAAAATTATGACCAATATTTTGGTTATAAATAAATCATGACAAATATTGACTAATCATACTTAAATAAAGCAAAAAATCTCATTTTTTATTTTATTTTATTGTGATGGATAGTATTAATTTATAATAATTTTCAAATCGTAGTGATTAAAGTACATAAAATTTATTTTTCTATATAATCCTTAAACACCGTTTCTATCAAGTATGATCAACATGATTGTAAGAATGGGAGTGTTAGAATACTATAAAGCTGATATTAAAATATTTAAAAAAATAGATTATCATCATGAAAATGTTCAATATAATAATAATAGTCTTTTTTTATAATTATAATAATATATAGTCTTCTTATATGTGTTTTGTCATTATTGCTGTTTTGGCCTAATGATGGAGAAAAATTGAATAATATTTTTTTCCTTAAAAAAGATTGATTGAACTTATTCAATAATCACTACTAATTATAAGTCTTCAGAAACGTTTTCATTTTTCTTTTTTCTTCGGCCTTATCAGACTTTGGAATTTTTTAGTAAAATCATCATTTTTTTGACATATATTCTTACCCACTATTAATAATAATACATTAATTTGTCGTACAATTGTTTACAAAATGATAGTAAATTAGAGATATACGAGAATTCTTTTCCTATCATTTTCTAAAATATAATTCATAATTATTATCTTATCAAAACACAGTAAAATATATACCCTTAATTATGTCGCTTGAATAAGGTATAGATAATTATGTGATGTAGGTTACGACGGCAGTTTCCTTGCAGAATTATTTTTAGTCAAATTAAGTTTAGCAACATCAAATCAATTATGGAATAGGTGTGATATACTTATTGTATTACTAATTATTTTTTTTTAAATTATACACTAATCATATGATAAATATTTATACTTGACATATAATTACTTCGAATCTAATCAAATCCAATTTGAACTAAAAATTTGCATCATTGCATGTAATGTCCTCTCACTTTCACAGATATAGTACAATGCATATCATTCATAGATTGTATATCTCACCAGTCTCCACAAAATAATTCAAGAACGAAATTACTTTAGTACCCCCAGAAAAAAAATAGGATATATTTTTTCATAAAGAAAGATTGCTTAGTTTTGCCCTAGCCCACCACCCATATAATTTCCACTCATTGTGTTTGTTGCTTAAAGCCTGCACTCTCTCTCTCCTTCTTCTTTTCTTTCTCTCTCTCTCTCTCTCTCTCTCAGATAATAATCCATCTGCCAGCTCCCATCTGAAAGGAATTGCAAGCTAACAGCTTAGAGTGAGAAAGACAGGGACAGAGAGAGAACAAAAAGCCCCCCCCAAAAAAAAAAAAAGAAAAGAAAAAAAAGAAAAATCAAGTAAAGGAGAAGAGAGAGTCCCACAAGTGACGGGAAACTGAGGGTCATCTACAGATAGATAGATGTACTAGGCTACCCCCCACCCTCACCCAGATATATTACTTGTATATGATCATGGATGGTAATGGAAATTCGATGCAAAGGCCTAATTTTCCTTTACAACTGTTAGAGAAAAGAGATCAACAGCATGAAGAAGCTTGTTCTAGCTCCAATTTCCCCATTTCTGGCGCTACTGATACCAATTCTTCAGCCCAACAAGAACAGCTTAACAAGAAGTCTCAGCCCAAAAGAACTTCCACCAAAGATAGGCACACTAAGGTCGACGGCCGCGGCCGCAGGATCCGCATGCCCGCCACTTGCGCCGCCAGGGTTTTTCAGCTCACTCGAGAGCTGGGCCACAAATCTGACGGCGAAACTATTGAGTGGCTGTTGCAGCAAGCGGAGCCCGCCGTGATCGCTGCTACTGGTACTGGAACTATCCCTGCGAATTTTACTTCGCTTAATATTTCAGTGAGGAGTTCAGGCTCAACCCTTTCTGCTCCCTCACAATTGAGGAGTGTTAGCTATTTTAATCAGAGTTTTGGAGCGGCCCAGATGAGGGTTAGAACTCAGGATCAGTGGGAGAGAGGTTATAATATTAATGAGGATTCATCATCGCAAAGAAGGGTTTTGTTTCCTGGAGTTGGATTAACAAATGAGAGTTCTTTGAATTTTGCTAGCATAAGTCATGCGAATGTGAACGCTATGTTTCAAGCTAAGCAAGAGCTGCGTGAAACGGGCCTCGAGGTGGTGGCGGAAGGGGAGGCCAGTATGGGGCGGAAACGGCGGCAGGAGGAAGATCTGCCGCCGCCGGCTGTTGGAACACAGATGGGAAATTACATGTTACAGTCGAGCACGGGGTCCATTCCGGCGAGCCAGGGTCAGACTCCGGCGACAACGTTTCTTATGGTGGCGAATCCTGGTAGTAATCAGGTGACGAATGGTGAATCTCTGTGGACGTTTCCTTCAATTGGGAATTCTAATATGTATAGAGGAAGTTCAGTGGCTAATAGCGGACTGCATTTTATGAATCTTCCAACACCGGTGGCGCTCTTGCCGGGGCAACAACTGGTTATGGGCAATGGAGGGGGCAGCAGTGGCGGTGGTGTCGGCTCAATGGTGGATGCAGGTCATTTTGGCATGCTTGCAGCTCTTAATGCTTTCAGGACGGTTCCAGGTGGTGGAGCCGCGGAGGCCCAAGGGAGCGGCCATGGCGCAGGCGGCAATGACCGACACTCCTGAATTATGATCTGTAAAGTATATTACTTGTGCCCTAATATTATTGAATTCCATCAAAGTCTTGATATTTGGATATACCATTGTTTAGCCTATATATGTCAATGGTTAGTTGCAGCACTAGGTTCTAGATTTGCTTCATCAGCTGTGAGGAATCATTTCAGGTTTATCAGTTTGATTGCGTGAATTTCGAGTTTGATCTCATCTCCATTTCAATTTATCTTTATGGCTGATTGAAAGCGTAGTTTAGGGTTTGGCAGAAATATATCAAGAATGATCATATTCACCCTATATGCTATATATGGTTCTGTGCTAATTATGTACCAACCATTTCAAACTCTTTATTAGCTAACCATAATCTCTTTAACAGCTTATCTTTCAATTTAATTATGCTAATCATCAGTTTGCCTCAAAGAGAATTAATTAATAAGCTTAATTCTCATAACTTTCTCACCTTGCACTACTAGATTTATATATAGACTTAATTTAAGTAGCTTAAATGCATTTTTTATCCTCTAATTATGTTTGTTTGACAGTTTTAGTTCTTTAAATTTCTAAAATTATAAAATAGTCCTACATGTTTTTTAATTTTCATGAATTCAGGACACTTTTGGTCGGAAATTAACTGGGAAAACTTCTGGCCAAATGTGTCCGGAATTTACAAAAGTTAAGAACATGTAGCACCTATTTTACAACTCTACAAATTTAATAGATTAAAATGCCAAACAAATATAATTAATCAGGGAATTCAAAAATACATTTAAAACTATATAATTTAATATATGTGTTCAATACCCTTCACAACTTTTGAAGGGAAACTGCATATTGGTATGTATAGTAGAAACAAAAACCATAAGAGATTAATGTTTGGTGATATATACTTAGCTGAACCACATATGTATATATACACAACTAAACAGATGCATATCTAATTAAGATTAAGGTTGCAAGAAATTAGGGAAAAGTTTGAAAGCAATACAGTGGCCCACAATTTTGAATTTTGATGAGGTGGGTCTGATCAGGTGGTCAATGTACAGCTGCTGACCCCTATATAATTTCCCAAAACTGGTACACATACACTGAGTACTTGAGGAACAATACCTGCTCTTTCTCATATAAGGACGTGGCTGCATGCAGCTGCTTAGCTTAATTTGAGTCTCAGGTTGTTACATTGGGTGGTCCCTGCAGCCAGCCAGCTGCAAATCCGAACCCTTCATTAATGATACGGTCACTACAAATTTCCATGAGGATCACCGCAGGAGATTAATAATTAAGATGCATGGTGATCTGTTTAATTTCTTTTGTAGCAGGAATTGTATGTGTAGGTTCGTATGGTAGTTTGTTGGTCTTTCCAGATCTTATCTGGACATTTTTGGAGTGAAGGATATCTGCTGGGTTTTGCTTCGCTGTAATGGCCCAGTACAGTACACTCTTGTCATTGGCCTGTATGTATGTTGCTGTAAGCTCCACCGTATATATAGATATAGATATAGATATAGATATATTCTGTGGAGAGGAGAGGGAGGCAATAGGCATGCACTACACTGATCTGATCAATAAACAATAATGCATGCATGTGAACTATTCTTTTCTGCAAAGGATATTTGATTCCATGTTCATCATATTTCCCCTTTTGCTCCCATACATCATCATCATCATCATCTTCTTCCTTCTATATATGCTTCATATGTATATGTATCCATGATCACACATGTAATTGTGACTACTAATTAATTTGTTGGAATTATCAATTATGTGTGTTTTGTGGATATATTTTGATGTTTCGTTTCTATAGTAAGTAGGTTTACCATTGAGATTTTCAAAATTATCACAAAATTGAAAAAACTCAACATATTTAATTACTTCCATGTCTTATGCTTTACGGAAACTTGGATGTGGGACTAAATGTGTCGAGTTTTCTCAATTTTGAAATTATTTTGAAAATTTCGTAAAATAGAGGACTCAGTGTGTTAAGTTTTCTCAATTTTAGAACCATTTTCCAAATTTACGTAAAGCAGAGAATTAAATGTATTGAACCCCCTATTCTACAGGACTAAAAGTATAATACATTTGTCATGTGATTGATCAATTTTTTAAGCTGTATATCAAATACACAACAAAATATATTACTTGTTATAATAATTAATTTAAATATTACGAAACTCAATCAGAATTAAAATTTGCTGATTGTAAGCTATTCAACCAATTGTGCATGAAAGTTCCATGAATGAGGTGTCCATGGCTATTTCTTGCTCAATTATTTGCATGGTTCCAGGGAACAATCAACCAAGTTGTCTCTGCTACCGATGTGGATTCCTATTATCACATCACTGACGGTTGCTATATATATGTGATAACTGCCCTTTCCCTCCCTTGTGATTATGAAAATAACGCAAAATTATTTGTTTCCAAAAAGTATTCCGTACCCCAGGACGAGGTACTCCTCAATTTGTGATGTTCAAGATCGTATTGATGAACTGACAATTGAATTTGGGAACACTAACTTGGAAATAAGCTATATTAAGGAGCAAATTACATGATGTACACACATACTCCCATTGCTATGCAACCCACTATTTGTCCATTTAATCATTTATTTAGTCTATATTCCAAAATTAAATTAGCACTTTTTCCTTATGGTAAGTCCAAAAAAAAAAAGCTCCAATAAAACCAATCTCACCATTATATTCTCCTACTTTCAACCTTCTCATATACGCAACACGGTCTATATTCCCATCTACTATGGACCCGAGATCGCAAATTAATATTACGGTCATAAATGTTAATTAAGCCCCCCTAATCTCACGGATACTCCTTGCTCGTAAGAATTCACCTTTCATTCTATTTTTTTAGTTTTTAGATTTTATGAGTATAATTAATGACAAAGGTACATATATTATATAAACAAATATAATATATAATATATATAACAAAAAGAAATAACACAAATATATATATAACTGTAGATTACGAGGAAATTATATAGTATTGCGTGTTTATTGAAATCTCTAAGTAGTTTTTCCTCTCCCACTAAAATCAAGTATATATCCATTAACAATAAGGTAAACTAAGCAAGATGAGCTCAGACAATCAACGAACGCTGGAGCATGAAAGCTATGCATTCAGTTATGTGAATAGAGTTCACGAATTCGCTTATTAATTGTTAAAATATAATAGAATTCTTTTGGAAGAACCATGCTGTTTGAGCCTAGGATTAAAAAAAAGATGTATAGCTGCGCTCCGGAACGCCAGCGCTCAAAAAAGTACATCGTTTATGACGAGAGCCAGACAGCGCCCAGCCAGCTGGCATGTAAACACAGCTGATTGGAGACTAGTCATCATCCAGGTACTATAAATAAAAACAATCAATTTGCCTCATAGGACGAAAAATCTGAAATGCACAAATCCATCAATTTATTTAGATGCCATTTCGATTTTTTTTCGAAAGATAAATAGCTTTGGGATTGAGAAAAGGCGTTAATTTATCTATAGCGGTAAGCAAGTGGGAACCCATTGTTATCCTTTCAACTTCAGCGGACTTTTGAGGCGTACCGAATAAGAGCCAAAGCCGGAAGATTATTTGTTGAAATTGCGTTTTTCCAATATCGGACCAAGGCGACAACTAATTCCAGTATGAAGCTAAAAATCCACGCTACGCCACATATCATCACTCATACAGTTACCACAACTTGTAGTGCATTTATACGTAAAGTATATTATTACAGACAACAGTTCGAGATATATCGTTAAAGTTAAATTTTAAAGTAAGTGTAAGTATATTTTTATGTGCGAATGAGTATTAAATATATTTTGAAGAGTGTAATAAGACCAATAATTAGCAAACACACACAAACTAAAGTTGAATTTTGCACAATTTGCTTCAAAATTATAATAGCATTCAAGTAGATTTTCCGCAAAGTTATGCGGTCACACACTACCCGATTTCGAAATGCGTGAATTTCCCATGGCTATTTTCTCTGGAATCTATGAATTTTTTAAAAAAATAATAACAAGTAAATAAATATTAGTATTATTTACTATTATCACAAAAAAAATTGGAAGCAATAATATCAGTCATAACATAAGTTACGTAACACCGTTAACAATTTACCGTATATTTTGTTATTTGACGTGACTTGAAGAAAATGTTTTAGAAGTATGGGGACAGATAAGTTTAACTTAATTGAGCTTTTGGTATTGTTAGCAAAAATTTATGTATTATCCATTAACTGACTTTAGCTTATATTCTGTAGATTAATACGAATATCCTAATTTTTATTGATTAGTTAAGTTAATATAATATAGTATAGACAAACCTCTTTACAGTACTGAAGTAGATATTATAGAGATGTGGGTTTGACAGACATCACATTAATTCAGTAATATGATTTTTTTATTTTATTTTATGCCATAATGGAGTTTTTAAATAAGATAAACTAAAAGATATTACTAATTTAAACAAACCCTATCGAAGGATATTTCGTTTGAAGAGGGGATTTTCATTCACAGTGTCGCAAAAACTGTGCATTACACCAAACTTGAAAAATTACACAGAAAACTAATATTTTACCTTCTTACAAGTACGATCCACGTATGAAACTTAGAAGAGGTATTACATATTAACAGCAAGTATATGTTTCATTGTAGTAACAGAGTAGATATTAAAAATAATGAGGAAATCAGGATATTCACCAGATATATGAGAAAAAAATACTCCACAAGGTTAATTAATAAATTTAAATATTCCTATTACAAACATATTAGACTGTCACCTCACAATCAACAGACAATTCTTGAGTTCAATCCCCAAATTTATAACACACCGAACTAAACACAAAATTTATCAAATGGACATCGTATCATTGATATAGTAATATTACATAAGAGAGTACAGTGACTCATTATAGCGAAACTACAGAGTTGGAACTTATAATTTTTCAGTCACTCCAAATAAATTAATTCTTATTTTTACATAATTTAGTCAGATCAACACTTTGCGAGAAACTCACGTATTAATCCTTAACTTACTGCTTAACAAGATTTATGAAATATTATGGTTCGTGTTCGATTTAAGTGTCCACTAAAACACGAGTATTTACGGGGTTTTCTTAATAATGAAGAGAAAGTAGTGTTATGTTCTCCATTTAGATAAATCTGGACCAACTTTACTATCTATAAGGGAAAATCCATTCAAATATCCCCATCTGTGATCATTCTTATAAAAACTCAACACACTAAAGAGTCACGGATGGTGAGAAAAAGAAAAGCACCTACATATATTAACGGCGTTTTCCGCTGCTAAATCTAACAAATATCAGCACATATACAAAGCCGACCTAGTAATAGTAAAAATTCTACTCTTCACGGACGCACCTAACCAATCCGCGAACTCGAATATGTACCTCAGTTTGGCCCAAAATTAATCAAACTGAAACCCCCTCTAGTTTCCTATAAGGTAACAATTAAACTTTAAAAAAATAAGAAAAACAAATATAATCGTAAAGTGTATATTCTAGTAAAAGCAATAGGAAGACGAAAACTATATCAAAAGGTGGTAAAACTAAACAATGGGGATACAATCGCCGGGACGGGGATGTGGAAAGATTGGGACTTGGTGGGGGCGCGAGAAATAACCACGGTGGGCACACGTCTCGTTTTCCAAATGGGTGGCACTGTAAGCTAGCCAGGACACACGTGTAGAAGTTCTCATTGTTTCAGGACTATGTATAATTTGAGCGAAATGAAAAAAAAAAAGTAAGAAATGGGGCGTGGTAGGCCCAGTATGCACGTTTTAAAATTTTACACGGAGGTTATCCTGATTTTGTTTTTATAAATTGGTGGCTTATTTGTGATATATTTTAAGCTATCACAGGAGATACATAATTGTTATTTCCCCACCAGAGAGGAAACTTTATTCAAATACGTAAACGTGGGGTATGTTGAGAGTTGTAATATTAATTCAATCCAAAAAGACCTCCATTAATGACAGCTCACATAAATCTATAGTAACCTATCCCGTATACAGCTAATCTAGGTGTTGAAATTTCCTTTGAAGAGACAACAAGAACCTAATTTGACAGATTCGAATTATGTCATCTAAACATAAAAAACAAACTTGACTTCAACATCAGGTATACGTCAATGACACGCAGCTACACAACTACAGTACTTTTATTACAACTGAGCAGTTTGGCATTCATATATGATATATCCAAATAGTCTGAATACGTCCGAGTTTAATGCAATTTGTGAGCAATATTAGCTCTCATCATCGACGTTAGCACCAGGCAAGAACGTCGAGCACTTTTCTTGGCAGGGTAATTCAGTGGCACGACTTAGAGACATTTACAACATCCTCACGTCTTCATGCCCAGGGGGTCAACGCCACAGTAAGCACTGTAAGCTAAGAGTAATATTCGGGTTCAGGAATCGCTAGCTCCAACCGGCTTGCATGACCGCATCTGTCACTGAGAGTTCAGGTGCAACCGGCCGTTCGGCTCTTATGCCCCGCAATTGAGAGACAACCTGAAGAGTCATTGTCTCGATGGGACATCAATTCTATTGTCATTTCAAGGACCTCCTCAGTACATAACGTCGTTACGTTCTTAATAGTACCCTAACAGAACTTCTGGTTACCTCTGCTAAAGACCACATGATTTATGGTATAAGACTATTATGTTTAGTGGTAGATGAAAATCCCCTCTATTTTTCTTCTATCTCTATCTCAGTATAATTCACTAGGGCAGAGGGACGTGGAGTTCTTTGGCGACAGTCTCGAGAGTGTCTCCTTGAATGCACGCGTTAAGGTATATTGATATTATACGCGGTCAAGAGATACGAGTCTTCGAGTTCTTATCTGTTTTTCCCCCTCCGTCGATTCAGATTTTCGTATCTAATCTAATAGCATCTAGGCTTTTCCTTCATGGGTTGTATTCATAGATCTTTGATATATAACTGTTCGTAATCCGACCGCACATCTGCGGCAAAATTAGCGTGCAGTCGGAGTGTGAAGCCACGAGTTTTCAGTTCTTACACGTCAAAGCGCCGAAAAATCCTGCTACAACACCTGACTCGTAACAGGAAACACGGCGATAAAAAACAAGAACCGAGGGATTAACGGGAATAGAGAAATTAGATTCGACATTGAGAGTAGCTTTTTGTGTATAAACTGATATGACGATGATTGAACGAGAACCAGAGTATGAGACTTGTGATATCGTAGTATCCGCAATGAGCACTTCTAGAGTTGGAACAAAAATAGTCTTCTTCTCACTTTAGTTTGATTAACAAATCAAGATAAAATCTGAATTCGCTGGTGGCATTGGAGAGTGGTCACTGGATTCAGTAATTCCATAGGTGCTCGTCGATGAGTTCTGGTAAATTCATCCAAGTTTATAATCTTCGAAGCCTGAAATCATTCCGGTCATTTACCACCCAAACTGAGTGACGGTATTAAACAGACATAAAGAACCGCCCGCCAATGCCCGAGAGACTCAATCATATAAGCTGCGAGCGAATAACTCGTGATCCGCTTGTGACCGATCTTCTCACTCGTCTCCCAAAAGCAGTTCTACAATCAAGGTGCTTTCAAGTCACCATTAGCAACTGCCGAGTAAACTCGAGAGATTAAGCACTCACCTGAATCCGCCGTGGACCAGCACATCTACGGTCCTGATCAATGCGAAACACTCATCTTCCACGACAGCCGGAAAACGACTGGACCTTTGCTGAGCTCAAAGAGGTGAAAACACATAATCCCTTATCAGTCCCCAAGCCATGAGTGCACTATAAAGAAGACAGAGCGAAGAAGCAAACCATCCGAGCAGTTGAGCGGAATAACTGTATTGACCAGCCTGAGCAAAGCAACCCTCGGCTGCCGTCTAAACAGCGAGAATTATGTTCAACTGGAGTTTTCAGAACCATTCGTTTCGGCTGAATCTAACGGTGACAGCAACAACTGAGTACGTTTGGCATAGAGCCGCGAGAGGCTACATGGACTATGGGACGGGGACCAGTAACTCGCCCAGTCGCTCATAGGATTAGATATTGAGGTACAAGTGAAAAACGCACTACTGCGTGTCACCGTTATCCAATTGGAAGGGGAGCCCCCGAGGCCCGCGGAGAATATGCAGGAATTATCCCGCAGCCCGTCCGCCGTTGGAAAAGAAAGTGCCGAGAGCAAGATTACTTGCTCGCCGGAAGGCAAGACAGAATGATCGTGCGATATGTGTTTGCGTCAGAGAGTGCTACGAGAGTCCTAATTGTTGTGAGATATACTATATAAACTAGGTACTCGGTTCAAAAGAGGACAATGCAGACAAAGAAGTTCTCAGAAGTAGAATGAGGATCTGAATAACGAGTTTACCAGGGAGCCTTAGGTTGCTCTGTTGAGTTTCCGAGCTCTTAATAGGATAGAGACAACCAATGTCATCAGAATAGTGCTTCCTCTGACATCCTTGAGATTGTAGTACATCTCACGAAATTACAGTTGATATACCTCAGGGACTGTTTGGCCCAAGTATGCAAATTAATTCTCCTAGAAGGAAAATGAGTAATAGAACAATATGCAACCTCACTGGTTCTAATGGGAGAGACAGAAGGATGTATATCATGAGTGTCTTAAATAAATAAGGCTGGCAGAGGAATGAAGTGATGTCATAACAAACTATGATTATGTCTTGTTCTATCTCTTTCACTGGAACCTATGAGGTCGCAGAACGTTTCCTTGTATCCTCGAACAAAGTATTTAGACATTGAGCAATCGCTCCTTGGTTATATCACATAAAACAAGGTCATAGATGATTTGATTGTATGAATAAATTCAAATCCACGATGGAGCGATAATAGGTCCGAGAACTAGACTAAGAGGATGTTTTACAAAGGTGAAATTTTCACCAAATTTAGCGGGGACTCTAGAAGTGCTCTATTAACTCTTTTAGTAATGTCAGATAAGCATACAAAAATAGCGTATCGACTCAATGATATTATCTCAAATGATACATACTCACCTGACGATTCCGTTT
This sequence comes from Sesamum angolense, assembly GCA_034509725.1. Taxonomy (NCBI): domain Eukaryota; kingdom Viridiplantae; phylum Streptophyta; class Magnoliopsida; order Lamiales; family Pedaliaceae; genus Sesamum; species Sesamum angolense. The sequence continues at coordinate 1,371,011 of JACGWL010000006.1, read as the reverse complement.
GAGAGCATAATCCTGCTCCGGCTCTAGTGTTTCAATCTCAATAAATGAAACGACATATGCCATCGACTAGGGTACTCCCGTATAATCCAGCCTACACAATTTTAAACGTCCGCATAACCTTATCTTCTAAACATCATTATATTCTTTATGTATAAAAATGAGGGGTGAGTGATATTAATATTTTTCATGATCTTATATTTCTTTTGTGAACTCCATGTGTGTAGGAAAATTGCTTAGGGTGAATCTATAGCAAAATAAAAACTACAATGATTCAATAATAGGGACAATTTGAGCAGTAACAAACAAATACTGACACCACATTTTGCGTGCCGACAAACATGCAAATAGAAGGCGCTACCACCACACTGCAGTTTGGCTAATTTCATGCTACCATCCTAATATTGGAAAAAATATAGCTGGTGTGCTCTTAAGTCCACCATCCTTCTTATTTATCGCAGCGAGAAATTAAAAGTAACTAAAGTGAGATTAAGCCATTGTTTCTAGGGTACAATATCTTAGCGCTATGTATAAATATGAATTCAAACATCATAATAAATGACTATTATTAACTGACGGAGTTTTATAATAGAAAATTACTAAGACGATCACTCCTAGTAAATCAATTTGGTCCCATGGAATGTTTTGAGGTTGCCACCGTAAAGAGGCCATCTCAAGTTGTATTTTTGGGCCATAAGTGTACTTTGTATGTGCAGGCCAATATTACTTAGCCCTAGACTTGTCGCCATATAAAACTTACATACCAAAAAAAACCGAGTTGCGTTGATCCTCGAACTGGCTTCATGATCAGTACTGTTAGTACGAGTAGGTAAAATGGATAATATTCTTGAATAGGTCAGTTTGGCATATGCATCATCAACAGTATGGATGGACTATAGTCATAACTAGAAAATTACACCAAGCAAAGCGTTATGAGAAATTTATTATCTAATTTTTTCTATATCATCACACTATATAATGATCGGATAGCATTATTCATTCTTGTTTTGTTATTTGACCTAAATAACATATTACAAAACAATCTACCAAAATTTGAGCGATATTTAATGTTAAAATCATATGATTGGTGTGGAGACGTTGAAAATTCATCAAAAATAATATATCGACATTAGTGACCATGACAATGAAGCACAGTCATTCAACTTCATTATGGAGCACATCTGTTTGATTGTGGGTTATACAAGTTGTGAGTTGCCCTGTATCGGGCTATGCCGATCCGGTGCGTCACCGCAAACTTGGCTGATGGTTTTCCTATAAAAAAACGAGCTTGCTTGCCTATCCGTACATACTAACTGGGTTTGCATATCATCCCCAAAACGTGGCAACTGCTCGGCTGCGCCTTTCTCACTATCTCTTGCTATTCTTGGACCATGGTTTGGTAGTTGGGTGCAAAAGGTCATATATATGTCTTAATTTGTTATAACCCGAGAAAAATCTTATATATAATAAAAAATCAATTCACCATAAATAATATATAAGATGGAGTAATATAATATATATAATATATAGGAATCGAATACTCGTCATCACACCCAAGATAACTAGCGCACATAAGTACATAATACTAATAGTTTATTAATTCACTATACTTCTTATAATAACTTGTTTTAACAAATTAAAAATCTAATCATTAATGTTTACAACACTCTAAGGCTCAATACGAGTTGCTGGCGATGCAAACCTGTGTTATGTAATGGGTGTTATTACAATAACCGAACCAAATGATAATGGAATAGGAGAGAGAGAGAATTCTAAGATGTCATATTAGGAGTAACAAGAGCTCATGTTGAGTGAAGGAGTGTGATGTATCAACGTTAGGCTACAAATAAGAGTAAAAATGTAAGAGGTTATATGAACCGTATAAGTAATGAGATATGTAAGTTAATATATAAAAAATCGTTTATGTATAATTAATTTTATAAAGGGACTAATATTTGAGATATATCTAAGTCCATATAAAGAAAATTGAGAAAAATCTAGAGCACAGGTCCATCAATAATGGGTATTGCCTTTACTCTGCTTTGCACATTTAAATTGTTGGGTGTAAGTGGTATGAAAAACTACTAACTTTCGAGTATATAATTTTTTTAATAATACTCAATAATGTAGTGATGCATTCATAATCGCTTCGTGTATTTTATAAAATCTGAACAGCAACTTAGATTATATAAATGAATTCGGGATGTTTATATAGTGAGAAAGTGCCCTTATTCACACCAAACTACCAAGTAAGAGATTTAATAGGAGTATCGCAATTGAAATAGTATAAGTTGGGCAGAAACTAGTCTCTGTTCTTCATTGGGCCAACCCTGCCAAGAAAGAACACAATCTCCTATAAGCTTCCTAGGTCGCTTGGTACTCGCCCATTTAGTATTTTATCTCAGAAAGAGCAGGCTTTCCCTCTCTCTGCCAGGTGAACATACCCAACCTAGATCCTATAAGAGGTACGAGATACGTTGTGTGTAGAGATCCGGCGACGACTGGTCGGCCAAGCAGCTTAACGGAGATCTCATGCTTGTTGCAGTCGGGCTCACTTCGAACATCTCGCAGATTGAGCTTGATGGTTTTGGGACTGTGGGGTCAGCTATGACACACCAGCGACAAGCCACGTTTCATAGTGGTCAGGCGTCTCCACTGCAGACTCACCTACTTGTCTCCGTTCACTGGTGTCTCTTCTCTCCTTTTGCCCATTCTTATCCTCTTCCTACCAGCTGCAGTTATCACCGGTTAATGGTGTCCTCGATTCTTATATGCGATCTATAGATCTGAATTCTATAGTTGATTAATTATATTTTGTGCACCACTGTTATGTATTGGTTGTTCATTTTGTTAAAATTTGCTTTGGAATATTTCATGTTAATTGTGTGGCTAGTTGGCATGGTGGCATTATGGCAATGTAGTAATTTGTGTTTAGGGAGATCTTCATTTAAGGGGTCTGCGCCATTTTAGTGATAATTGAGCATGGTTTTAGGCCTTCCTGTTATTACGTGGAGATATTGTACCATATATTTCCCCTCTTTATCAGTGCTTTGTAAGCTTATGAAATGGCGGGATTTTCGCATTGTATTTGCGTTAGTTATAGACAGCCCAAGTTACGCCAATTTCAGATCGCGGGAGTATTGATTTGGCACTACTAGAAATCTATGAGTTAGTGTTGGTCGGGGAATAAGTGTGAGAATTTTCTTATCATGCAGCTGGCGTAGTGTGTTTTTCGATTTTATCTATTTATTTCATTATGACCAATCAGTGATATCCGGATTTGGTGGTTGGGCTCTAAGGAGGGAAACAAGCCGGGTGGGTGGGGTCAGTCTTCATCGTTTGACACGTGTGAGCCGCTTGCAGCCTGACGGCTTTCGGCGTGGTGGTCAGCGACTGCGGAAGCGCCCCAGCTGAAGGAAAGAAGGAAGAGAAGGAGGAGTGATTGAATGTACTCAGCCGGGAATTCTCGACTGTTGTGTATTAAAGTCATTCATTTTACGATTAATACTATATGTTGTTGAGTCCCCGAATGTTAATACCTTGAAATCTGAAAGTATAATTCTGATTATAATTTGATATACGTATAAGGTATAGGTTTTATATGCAGTTCTGCAAGACTGTTTATCTACTCGAAAAGATACTGACTCTCCAATAATCTGAGAAAGATTTGAATTCCTAAGACTGCGTTACTAGATGTATTGAATGTCAAAATACAGGATTATATGATTCTTTTTCTTCAGAGAGATCTATAGTCCTTGCGCTCTGTAAATGATTGAAGCTGAAATGCCTATTTCGCATAGTTGGGAGTTGTGGCATAAGTTGAGTTCCTGGGAAGCTAACCAATACTTTTGGAATATGAACTTTATAGAACACCGACAAAAACTCTAGTATTATTGAACTCACTTAACCTTAGGATAATGAGACAATGAAATCTAATATGATCGAAATTAGGCAGCACACGAAACATAATACTTTTTAGAGATTATAGGCCTCTCCCAATAGGATAACCTGATATACATATTTATTCTAATATGAGTAAATAATACTACATTGTTTACAGATGATAGTGCAGTGGTATGCCAATGTCTTGGTATTAAGGGCACTCTAGTTTTAGTTTAAAAACCAAACCTGAGCAAACAGCTCAAGAAAATGTGCATTATTAGGTTAGCTGTATACATTGATCATTTGGTAATGGGCAGTTCAACAACTCATAACTCGACTTTTCCTGAACAACAAAATTGCTTGATTGAGTGGCTATCCTAAGCGGACGCTACGGAACACACTGCACACATGCGCAATGAGGAGATGCCTAAACTCACAACATTGATTAGTGAACACTCGTTAATCTCACTTGTGAGCAGCAGCTTTCCATGAAGTTCCAACGTTAAAACTTATACATAATCATCAAGATCATAAATGGTCCTTTCATTTCACACAAAAATGACTACTAATAAAATACATTAACTTAACAATATACCAACGACCTCTACAATTAATCAAAACACTGAAAAGCGCGAATTTTTACAATTTCTGTTTTTCGTCTCTAAATAACTGAAATATAAGCGAATAGCAATAATAAACTCATATTATGATAAACTAAACGTAAAAATGCATTGATTGGATTAATAAACTCATATTACATAAACCCACATCAAGTTGGATAAATACTCATTTACAATAACAATAAATCATATTAAATAAGACAAAATATGCACAAATATAGTAGTCCTTGAATCCATCAGCCTAAGACATCATGGGTCAGTATTCTATGAACTTGGGGATGGACATATTGAGAACTTTACTTGTTGTATTTCCCTTGTAATAATCACATAACAGAAGTTAATTGCCGATTACGTTGCTCAGTGGTGTCGGTGCCCAGGCCTCGGATCTTGATCTATATTGGGATAAGAATATTATTGGTGTTGGTGATCACAATAAAGTCTGAAAAGGGCAATTTAAAGAGTATTGACCCACAAAAACCTAAACTGATTACAAATTTTCAGGTCCGGAGTATCGTGGCCGTATATATGTCGTCTCCCTCTTCTTTATTTTGTTATATAAGTACTTTTCAAGATAAGGAATTTCAGTTCTTATTCTTCATCAATATTGGATAGGAGTGTGCGACTGTAATTCATCGCATCTCATCTTATTTCCAAAAAGAAAAAACGAACGAGCAATTGAACCCCATAATATTCAGACATATACATATCTATATATTTTCTGATAAATTATAGCTTACAGCTAAGAAGATAATGCTACCGCTGGGGACAAGCTTAATTATTACCAACTTCCTACATTCTATGCTTCATATATATACGCAAAATTTTAACTCAAATTGTATTTGTCGTACATAAACTAATTATATGATAAATATAATATATTTATCGTGTAATTGGAACACAGTTCATAAAAAGTTAACCAATGATATGAAAAATTTATCATATTTAACTTATAATTGATTTGATTTGACTAAGAAATTTATATATATATATATATATATATATATATATATATAATGTGTGTGTGTGTGGTGTGTGTGTGTGTGTGTGTGTTTTGAACGGCCAATAATTCATATCCCTGATTTCTGCAAAACCTAGGATTGTGTCAATCTGGCCTATAAACTAATGTGTCAATAGTAACATAAGGACTGGTTAGAATGATTTAATAATTTTGTGGCAATTGACAATAATAACTTTTGCTAAAATTCTTTGTTTTAGTAATTATCTTTTGAGGTCTAACTCATTAGCCTCATGATCATAGAGGTTATATGTTCGAACCCCGGCAAGTGCGTAGGATGTTGTCTGCTGTATAGTAAGAATTGGTATACTGCATAGTAGGAGGTAGTCTACTGTAATAGTAGGTGTTATTGAGTAGGATATGATTATTATACTTTTACTCAATTTATTTTAATTAATAAAAATCCATCCCTCTTACCTAAAAAAAAAAAAAAAAAATCTTTTGACCGTGTATATATATATATATATATATATATATTTTAAGTAAGAACGATGAATTATTATTAATTAAAATAAATTAATTACAATCATTTATGTCAAATATCAATATCTGACAAAGACTATTACAATAATCATATCCTGATCAACAATATTGAATAAGCCAAATCTAATCAACCCCTACTACACAGTAGAAACAATATCTACTATGCAGTAGAAGCAACATCCCACGCATATAGTTAGGTTCGAACTCATGACTTTCTCAACTTCGCCAACTAAGCTAAACTTCATTGACACTTTTTTACCATGTATATTAATGATGAAAAATTCTTGCACAAATCAAATTAATTACAAAATGTATTGTATTTATTATATAATTCGTTCAAATTCAATCAAACTTGATATTAGTAACAAAAAATTTAAAAATAATATATATATATATATATGGTATCGGGAGCAGGCGTTGGGTAGTTGATAAGGTGAGAATGAAATGTGTGGGGGAAAGAATAGTACAATAAATATTGTAACCGAACAAGTAGCTGTAGCCCGATATCTCAATAATTTTTGGATAACAACTCGCTCTAAATTATTTGGACCCAACGTCGACTCACCCTTTTGTTTTTAATTTAGATCCGTATCTCAATCAAAACTCCTCACACTTTGCTTCATACGTACTTCACAATTGTGGATACCCATCTCTATCTACCAATTCTAAGTATTATTCATCTCTATTTTCCCTTCTTCTTCTTCTTTTTTTTTTTTTAGTGAATAAGTTATAAATATATCATGAATTTTAATTGTCAACAATCAATAAACGTCAATTATTGATATCAAATATGTATAATTAACCAATAACACTTATTATTATAAAACAACTTTTAATATTAAAGTAAATCAATACTCACACATTGAAGTGTGAATTGTAACGTTTTCGTCAACTGAACTTAATCTCAATAGCATAATAATGTATTCTTCTGGTGATAAGAAATTGAAAAGTTGGAGGCGGACATGGGTCTATCTAACTCAAACAAATTTAAAATTCAAAGGAAGGAAGGAATAAATTGGATGGGCATGGCATGGTGGAGCCGGGCAGAGGCAGCTAATGTCAGCAACTACATAATCAAAAGGGACCACCTCAATTTGGTGATGGGGCCCACTGTTGCTTTTTTCTAATGTACTCTCTTCTATAAAAATTTCTTATTCAAATCAGGTTTAGATCAATCTTATTTTATTATACAAAATAACACTACTCTTGCAATTACAACACTTCGGAGTATATTATAATATATATATATATATATATATATTTTTTTTTTGAGACGGATAATTTTGAGCGTGCTTTAAGAATAATTTAGCGATCAAAATTTTTGGAGGTTTTGTGGTTGAATTTTGAATGAGTATTGGTGTAAATAAAAAATAAATAATAATAATCTTGATAGTTGGGAAGTAATGCAAGAACACAACTGGCACAAACTCATTCAAAAATTTCAACCTCCTCTTGCAACCTATCAACTTGTGTATGGAGTATTATCTGTTACTGCTGCAATATATAATCACATCCACTGATGTTACATGCTTCTCTTTGAACATACACCATACGATTTTTATTTTTATTTTTTTGTTAGTTTTGAATTTTAATGATGCTTCTCGTTGAGGTTTTTGAAATATGTTGCTTATTTTATAAATAAATTTGAAGTCATGTTCTAGTCCTACAAGAGTGTGCGGGTATTTGTTTCACTTTATGTGGATTTTTTGCAATTTATTTCATCGTTTTTTGCTGTAATAATGAATTCATAATCAATTTATTGCTTACTTATTAAGAAATTGATGTAATCGTGTAACTTTTTAGCAGCGAATTATTAAGCATTAAAGAAAATTCAAACTTGAGAAGTACAATATTCTTTTTCATTTTTGTTCGTTTGTCTAACAATGAATTATCATATGAAATTGATATACACGGAGCCTGAATTATGAGTTATCAGACAAAAGAAAATCTTAAAATCAGCAAATTGTTATCACTCGTGTATCAAAAAACAAATGTTAATGACTTCCAATAAGCAAATTAGTTAAGGTTAGATATTGTAGAACATTATAGCCCAAACACAGGCTATAAAACCCTAACACTATGTGCAGCGGACTCGAACTCGATTTAATTATCAAAACAATAATAAATTTATCAAAACATATCAAACTATTGAGTTTAATTTATATTTAATTCAATTAAAACTCGTTGGATAGGATTTCAAAAATATTAATGAAATTACTGTGTGATTCAACTTATTTACAGTGGTAGGGAAGATCAGTTGGATGATTGATTGATCTGGAAAAAGGAGGTGTCATAGAGATTGATATGAAATTTGAGTAGGAAAACACAAAAGGGGAACAAGATGGAGTCCATTAGGGAAAGCGGGAATCAATACTTTAAAAGCGCTGAAGCAGTATTATATATTGCACAAGCTTATCAAACCATGATAATATTAATTAACTAAAGTATATAATTAATATTGTAAAAAATAAAGCCAGGATCAACCTTAATCCCAATTATTAAACAAGAATTAACATTAATCAAACAAAGAATTATTTCCCGCTACGGATCTTGACAATTAATTATGATCCTTATTGTAATCGGGCAGACATAATCAATTCCAAGCACTAACGGAGAACCATCACAAAACAGGTCAAATTCTCCTTTATTGGTCCTCTTTTTTAAAAAACAAATAAATTAATTTTGTCGAAATTTACTTTTAAAAAGATATATATACACGAATACATCCTATGAAAGATTAAAGAGAAAGGAATCAAGAATAAAGAAATGAGTCCAAGAAAACAATATTCTTTATCCCCATGTCGAAATGAGCATATTTTTTCTTTTTCGAAAAACAGAGGTAAATTGCTATTTTTTTTTTTATCATAAAAAATCATTACAGGAGGTGGCTTGCATTTTTCTCCATAATTTAGTGCAAAATAAAAATAATGAGAATCAATTCATATTAATAATAAAATATGTAATCACAATAAGGTAATATTGCTTGATTGTAAAGGTTGAAGTCTCACAATAAAAAACTTGTGAGTTTGAGCCCACGAATGTGAGCGCATATTTACTTCTATAGTAGTTTATTATTTGTTTGTCTTGTTCGAACGTATTTCATTGATTTGAATTATTAATGTATTGAATCAGTTTCTGAATTCAAATTTAAATGAAATGATATAATAAATTTTATATTATGAAAAAAAGGATTGTATAAAATTGTAGTAGATAGAGTGTGTCAAAGAAAGGGGGAGGGCACTAGAATCATTACTTTAAATGAAGGTAACTTTTTAAGAGTAAGTTGCAATTTTAAGAACGTAATATTATTTGCAGATGCCCAATTAAAAATAAAATAAAAAAAAGGTTTCATTTTCAATGTTGGATTAGTGCATGTAAGATTATGTGTCTGATATCTTCTTTTCCATGTACCTAATTATCTTCGATGATGTGATGTGGGAATTGTTGTGCTCCATTAATTATGATATTATATATTTCTTTTCTGACCTTATATTATACCCATTTTTTTTTACATGTACAGCTAATAATAAGAGCATACGACAATGATGAGAATACCTTATACCCCAATCAAAGCTTATATTAAACTTACGAGTTATTTTTTGAAATAGTTAAAAGTTATCATTTCAATCGAAGTAATTATTTGATAGGATTGATTTTGAGATATAATTTTGAAAAAAAATAATGTAAAAATACACCAAATTTGTATGTTGATTGTAGATGAAAAGTTTGAGTTACAAATCTCCTCTCCCTGATGAGATACATTTTTAAGACAAAACATTAAAACTCATATGAAATTAGAAATAATAATAGCTAACGCGATTGGAGGACTAATTGTGGTGCATAACACATCATTCAATCTCAGTTGTCGGAATGAAGCCGTGTGTGTGTTCATCTCAAATCTTTTGTTTGGAAAGGATTTGAAAGGTTGATAATGTTGTCACACGTCCTCCATCAATTACAAATAAGAAGTTTGAGTAATTTAAAAGTCCTAAACTCTCATCTCCCAATTACAATATATTTGCAAGATAAAATTATAATATTTATATAAAATTAAAACCAACTATATACATCACATAACGGTGCTCCAATCTCGTGTCAATACGTGCGAGAGCCAAAATTATGGTGCTAAATATGCAACTACATTTTACATTATGGGTCGGTTATAAATGATTTTGTACATATAGTTGGACGACCTTAAACGATTGTTTAAACCTTGGACGACCGACATTTGGATCTTGGACGCTTGGTGTTATTGAATTATTGCTGTTGAGTATTGAGTTATTTAATTATGCATTTTATTTATTTTTCTGATTTGCTATCAATGTTTGTGTTATTCAATTTAGGTTTCTCTCGTTCTAATTTAGTTATTAAGGTTGAATTTCATGTATTATTTTTAGTGATTTTCAAAATTCGGGCAGGATCTCATAATATCACCTCCCCCCCCCCCCCCCCCCCCCACCCCCCCCATTTCAGTCACATCATTATATTCTTATTTCAACATTTTATTTCTTTTAAGGGTAAATTATATTTATAATTCTTAAGATTTGTCTATGTAGTAAAATGTTTTGTCTTTTACAAAACTATAGGTACATCCCATTTGGAGGTATTAGTGTGACGTACTTTTAGGAGTGGTTGTACAAATTTTTATTTTTAAATAGTGAATATTTGTAATTATAACTACAATCTGAAAGTACGTTATTATAATTTTACAAAGATAAAAAAGTATTTGTATATTTGGTTTTAACCTCGAGCAATGTCACGATAATTTACCCTTTGGATCACAAAAAAAACTTCTCCAATCCATTGGTGCAATCACTAAAAAAATTCATTATGATTAATTACTATAGTTCAAAGAAATAAATCATGATAAATACAAATCAATGACGACTTCGTAACGGTTATTAGTCGTTTCTGTAGGTGTAACTAAAAGCATGATAAATATTTTGATTATGACTAAAAATTATGAAGAATTGATTAATTGTGATAAAAATTAAAATTTTAATTTTAATTTTGTTTAACTACCATTGTTATCAAATTGTGGGAAAGCTCAAAACTTTTTTTTAGTGAATAGATACTTACTACAAAATAATATTGCATCTCATAATTTTAAATTTTGTTAATGAAATAAAGACTTTTACTTATATTATTAAAAAAAAAAAGAAATGAGAAACTCTTATAAGAATGACATGACATGTTATGCCCACATATCAATTTCACTTATCTTTTTTCCCTTTTTTAAGCTTTAGCCGAAGCAAAATAATATCGGAATATATCAATTTTCTTTTTTTCCAACTTCTACATTTAAAAAAAAAAAAAAAAAAAAAAAATATTCTAATCTGAAAGGGGGAACATATGCAATTCTACAAAAGAAGAGGGGACCAAAATGAAAAACACCAAAAACGCCTCCATTTCTTTTCCCTACCCCACTCTTTCCTTTTTTTCACTTTCACACCCCCTAATTTTTCCTACTGCACAAAGACTACATAAAAAGCTCCGTCTGCAGCCTAGTATAGTAATTAGCGGCAACATCGTCAAACTCCCAAAGCCCATCATCAGCAAAAGCAAACGGAAAGTTCTCATCCGAGCTTATTTCCACATTGTAATTATCCTCTGTGTTTGGGATCCCAAGCTCATCATCCGAGGCTTCAAGGAGATGTCTCATAACTGATTTTACGCCCTCGTCCTCATCGGAGGTGGAGGGGGCGGCGGTGGGTTGCTGGTGGGGCGTCTCCTCCTGCTCCGCCGCCTCGAACGAAGTATAGTCGAAGTCAAATGCGGCGGATTTGGAGGTGGTGGAAGAGGAGAGTTCTTGCTGAAGGGTTGTGTATATGGCGGACAAATCCTGGCTTGGCTGTTCCTCTTCCTCTTCCTCTTCTTCTTCAAGAAGAGAGAGTATGTTGGTGTAGGGCTTTTGGCGCTTTGAGTTAGAGTTTGAATCGTCAAACCCTAGACTTTCTGAGTCATGGGATTCTTCTCTAAGGCGTTTCTGTTGAGTTTCTGCCATTGAAGTAGCAGCTGAGAAAGGAACACAGTTGCAGCCTTGCAGGTGGTACGTACGTACGTAGGGTAGAGAGAGGGAGGGAGAGAGAGAGAGAGAAGGGGATGATGAGAGAGAAGGGGGTGGAAAGGTTTATATAGAGAGGAGGGGAGATGCAGAGTTCCGGTCAAAATGAGTAAAGATAGAAAGTAAGAACAATTAAAACTACTCATAATAATATCAATAATAATAATAATTATTATTATTATTTTTTGGGTGTGGGTTGTGTGTGAGAGAGAGTGTGTGGAAAAGCAAGAGATGCTTTGACGAAATATAAAATAAAATAAATAATAAATTAACTAAAAATGGGAAAAGTTAAAGGGTTTGTGTGCTTAGCTTTATTTTATTTTTATTTTTATTTCTATTATATGACCAGATTTTTCTTATCACTTACAAGGGCACGAGCCTCATGAGATCTTTAATTTACTCCCTCGTCTTTTTTTTTATAGGATTAATTTCAAATTTTAATAAAAATTGAAAAAAAGTTTGTTATAGATTTAATTTTAATAAAGATCGAGTCGTATACCACACAAAATTAGGTTTAATGTTTCCCGATGAGTGGTATACTCTTGACAGCTTATTTTTTTAATATTTTGGACTATTCACCATAAAATTACATTGCATTTAGAGACGAATTTAGGAAATATTTACAAATTTTAGATAATCGAATATTTTTTATGTTTATATTTACTTTGTACTTTAAGCTCACACTATCGTATTGTTGAGGCCCTCGAGGGGCACTGAAATATTTTATATATATATATAGATAAAGTGGATTTATGTTTGTAAATATAATTTTATAATAAAGTATTTAGATTAATGTATAAATATGTTTAAAAAAAAAAAAAAGGTATACAAATATGTGAACAGCTCCGAGTTTTATGGCAGCATCTGTGTTGGGACAGTGCTAAATGCAAGTCACTATCGCCATGAATACATGAATAGTATTTTTACTTAAAATAAAATAAAAAGAATATGTGAATAGTAGTACTATTTGGGTTCTGAGTGGATGGATGGTCAGGATGAGTTTGATTCCAGCGAATGGGGTTGAGTGTGTGGTTGCGATTTAAAGGTCCATAAATGGAGGAACCTTGTTTCTTGAGAGAGAGAGAGAGAGAGAGAGAGATTCATTTGGGGAAATGGGAAAGTGGGGCAGCCCTTTAATTTAAGGGAAAGAATCCTATGGGGACTGTAGGCCATAATTTGCAATCACATCCCTCAACCTTGATATTTTTACTAATTGACCACATATCTTTTACTTTTTAACAAATTAGATCCTGCAACTTGTACTGTGGTGTTGTGACATTCATCAATAAGTTAGAGGGCAACTGTGTCCATTTGTCTTTTAAAGACTCTAATCTCGATAAACCCTAGGATATAGGAGACAAATCTCTAGTGTCCTCATAAAATCTTAATGTAAGAGTATAAAATTTTTTTAGGTTAAATTACAACAATTTCTTCTAAGATTTGACATAATTATAAATACACTCTCATTGTTTGAATAATTATAAATACCCCTTGATATTTGCTAAAATTATATAATCCTTGAATGAAGTTATACAATTATCAACTTTGTCATTCCAGTACTTTATTATTACTTTTAAATTATGCCTAGCATTAGGAGATGTAGTCGTAATTTACCATTTTTTTTAATACTCAGTACACATATACACCCATAATTTAAAAAAAAATTATAAAAAAAAAATTGTATTCGAACCATTGGACTGCCTTCTTAAAAACTCATAAAAATACAATCTATTGAGGAAGTAAAAGTATGCGTTGCAAGAGTCTTAACAAGTCGAGGACCAAATCAAGCCGTTAAAGGCGTAACTTCATTTCTGTGACCTATAACATCAACAATTGTGAATGTATGAGATCTTAGAATTCAAAGACAAAGTAAGAATGACCCAAACTAATTTCCTAAATTAAATTTGAAGTCAAAGTTGTTACTCCATTTCAATTGTTAGTTTTAATTATCCATAAATTACTGGCAAAAATATATTGGTCAATGATACATATTTTTTGTATTCATTATTACATGATGACATTCCACGTATCGTATTAAAGAGGCACGAGATAGACCTTCACCTTTATTATTCAAAGTAAAAAATTAACATATTTTTAAGAAAATATTATAGCTGAACCATTCTCAAAGATGTCCTCTACCCCATAAAGAATTTGAGGTAATAAGTTCAAATTTCACGAGATATATGGGTGTCAGTTACATATTATGTAAGTATTTGTGAGTTATTATAATTTGTTTATTTTTTTAATTATATTAATGTATTGGTTGAATTGTTATATTGCTCAATTTAGCGAGGGCATTATTTAGATGTTTCAGAAAATTCTATTATGTTCACAATTGTTTAATATCGCATTCTAATAGAATTATTATCAGTAAATTACAATAAAAAATCAATTCTCAACTACTTATATTAGAGCACCAATAAAGCATAAAAAATGACAATTCTACCATTGGTGAAAAAATCTCAAGGGCCAGCCTACTGTGATCTCGCCAAGTAGAGCTGAATTCACTGTGGCTAAATTTGAATGTAACGTTGGGTTAAACTCCATACTCAAAAAAAAAAAAAAAACACCCCATCTCTTTTGAAGATAAGGATGGAAATATATATAAATTGAAAATGTGTCATCATCATTATGCTAATTAAAATAAGTCGTAGATGGAGGCCAAACTTTTATGTTGTTATAGAACAAAATTCTGAAGTCAGTAGTCTCGTAGGTGTATATAGGTAGGTGTAGGTCACAGTGGACATGAAGTTGGAGTCTTGGACATTTTTCACACTCTTCTAGCGACCATTAACTAACGACTATTTTTCTTGTAGATTTATCAAAATTGTAAGAACATATAACACATAATAATAATAATAATAATAATAATAATAATAATAATAATAATATATTGACTTTTCCTGCATTAGACTGTTCAACTTCATCATACTTAATAGACATCTCTTGAAGAATTGCGAACCCTCATTTTCAGTAACGTGGCCCTTTTATATCGCTCCTTCTTGTTTGTTACATGTAATACGTTGCTAGGAGATATTGATATTGATTAATTTTAATTTAGATATTAGAATAATATTATAAATTAATATTTTGGTAATGATTTGTCTTATTCCTTACGTTATCCATCATTGTGGTTTAAAAAATCATAGTAAATTAAAATTACTATCACGATCAGATAAATGGATGTGAAAACTTAAATTTTGGTTACCATTACTTAAGATTCACCATAATTTTATCTATGGTTAAAATATTTGTCATAATTTTTAATTATAGTAAATATTTTGGGTTAGCTTGTAGAAGCAATGGATAATAACGGTTGAGCAGTGGTGGTTAATTAATATCTGTTATGATTTTTTTTATCTTTAATTATGTTAAAAAAACATATTTCTTTTAATGATGTTAATTAAGATTTGGCCTGCAGGATCCCATAATTTTAATACTTCAATTACTTAATATCGAAATCATAGCACGTAATCCAAACACATAATATAAGTTAAATAGAAGAATGAATCAAGACAAACATTAATCAGTACACATGTAACAACAAGGAAAAATATTAAAATATTTGATTAGATCGATTACACTTTTTTTTTTTTTTTTGAGTTATAAAAACAAGAGGGTCCCCTTATTATTATAAGATGAGTTGATTTAAGAGTTACGTATGATATTTTAATTTAATGATTAAGATTTAAGTCTCATAAATAAATTTAATATCATGGATCGAGTTTTATTGAATATGTGAGTATTTATCTCATTTTATAAATATTTATTATTTATTATTTATTTTTAATTATATTAACTTATTAATTAAAATAATATGTTATTTAATTTATCGAAATATTGATGTAATTATATTATTTTTTTCATTTTATTTTTTGAAAAAAAATAAGCTAAGCCAGTTTATTTCACACGTAATCTACTGCCCAGGTTCACACGCTACTCCAAAATAGACTGGCCAATAGAATAAACTATTATTTAATGCGTGCATTTACTAATAATTTTACTATAACCCTACTACACTCTTTTTTTTATTATTAAAAAAAGTAGTAATTATATAACTATATAAAATTTTAATAAATAAATAAATAAAAATATATTATAATAAAGTTTTATATAAAACTAGATAAATTTTAAATTTATTTATAGAATCTCAATTTTAATTGTTAAATGAAAATATCGTTGATTATTACAACCTTAGCGAATAAGTTAAATATTATGCATATATAGGTATTCAAATCATCCATTTACTTTGAAGAAGTGATTTGACTGCATCGAGACGGTTCCCAATGGAAAACCCACGACAAACGATTTTAATGACAAGTATTTTATTTGCATGTTCTTTGGTATTTAATTAACCTATGTACACTATTTTTATTTTTTAATTATTGGATGCATCTTTCGACCAAAAATGACCTATAAATGCGGATCCGAATTCCCTGTCTACACGGCCAAACACTTTTATTGATGTGCAAGTCACATAATTATATTAGCTACCATTGACTAATATTATATTAAAACATGTTCATTTGTTAACGTATTAGTACTAATTAGGGATTAAGACATCATACTTGTGATATCTATTATATCGGACTTGTTCATTGAACTTATTAGCGAATATCAACTCAGCGCACTCCATAACAACACTGCATAAATTACTTTTTTAAGATGATTAAAAAATTAGGGTTGTTCGGACTAATATTTGGAACGATTCTGATCTGATAATTCTCCCATAGTTTCACTTTATTTAAAGGAAATATTAATAAAGTCAAAGTTTTTTTTTTTTTTTTTCTATTTTCAAAGAATGATCGAAGTTGATTCTCTAGTCTCCAAACCTATTTTTCATGGGTATCGTCATTGGGTCATTTAAAAAGTTAGGTCATAGTTGTTAGAGTCGACTCTATTTTTACATGTTAACAATTCAGCCAATTGGGTCATGTAAGCTGAATGGGTTATACATTATGAGTACGGGAATAATAAATAAGTATTTTATGTGATTTTTACTTCGAGTATTTATAGGTTTTGCCCTAATAAGACTACCATGTGGATGTGGTTCTTGAAGTATTACCAAGTATCACGTCATCAAAGGTTCATAATTAGAAGGACATTCGAGTTTAAGTTGAACTAAATTCAATATAAAAAAAATGCAAATTGTTGACCTATTTAAACATTAATTTTTAAAACTTTAGGATATCTTGGACCAATGTACATAAGTTGCCCAAATGAATATTAAACTGATTTAATGTGAATGTTGCATCAGAAGTGAAAAAAGAATCAGCTCCTTAAGGGGGGGATTGTCTGGTTCATGCCCATGCTTTCAATTATTATTTCTTTTTTCTTTTTAATTTTTAATATGTTATTGATTACTATGAACCCATATAATTATTGACAAGACACACATGTGAAAGGCTCTCTCTCTCTCTCTCTCTCTCTCTATATATATATATATATATATATATATATATATCTAAAATAAAAAAAGAAAAATGTATGGTACAACTAATGTTCATGTGCATTTGAACAAACATGAAATAATGAAAAGAGGTACATATATATATATATATATATATATATATATATATATATAATTTTTGCCTAAATCAAATTTAATCGAACTAAATCAATTACACAACAAGTATGATGTATTTGTTATGTGATTGGTTAATTTTCGTAAATTCTATACTAATCACATAAAAAGTATATTACACTTACCATATAATCAATCTCGATGTGACTAAATTTAATTCAAATTAGAACTTTTCACATATATATATATATATATATATTGATGACATATATGATACAAAAAGTGAGATGCAAGTGGTCCTTGGACCTAATTTTGCACTCACTCATATCCCATAATGTAATGTATGATGATACTACGATAGAAGAGGGTGGATTTTAATTTTAATTTTAATTTTTGTTTTTCTCTTTTCCTTTTGGCTTTAAAGGTGACAGACAGACAGACAATTGTTGATAGTACTATGAATAAATACAACATATTGCCTCAATGGTTCGATCTGGCAACATGATTTCATTTCACATCATACCCAAAAAAGCATTCAAATTCGGTTATAAGTTACCATTATGATTTGTGCCTCAACCACTGCGCATGTGGTCCATTTCTATGATCTATATGTCGGTTGCATGCCCTAATTAATCTACCATTCACGTACCTAGTTTTAATTAAATTCATCCTACATTCTTGTTTAAAATTCGAAATCAACTAAATTTGTATTAATAGAATGCGATTCAATACGCTTACACTGGAGTCGTATTTTTCTCTAAAATAAAAATTCGTAATAATATTTCCTTGATTCCCCTCTTTAAAAAAATGATTATAGTTATATTAAAATTCGAAATTTGACTTTATTATCTGATAAAGCTAGACAATTAGGAATTAATTAATTTAGGGAAAGGTTTATGCCATGATGATTAACTAATCCTAAAATCAACTACTTTAACCTCGTTGCTTAAACGATAATCTTTTGCGTAATGATCTTTCGGAATCTAATTAATATAAAATGCTTTGTTCTTTAATAATTCTGTTTTTGGACCTAAAAAAAGTCAGCATTGACAAACCATCCACTTAATCCATGATTATGGGGTCATAATTAGCTTAAAGAAAGCCATTGATATGCTTTGAATACGTGTAAAAACATAAATCAATTCATCTTTATATATACCAGCACAAAGCATTAGGGTTTGGATAACTATTATCAATTAAATTTAATGATTATGTGGTGGGGGCTCCAAATTCAAAGGAATATATATATATGCTCTACCTCAAGAAATACAAATTTTATCTAACTCTCATTTTAAACATTTATTCTTGAAATTTCAATTATTATTATTATTATTATTATCATTTTCTGGAGTAACCCTATATATATGAATTTTGTTAACACAAAATAGGTTCGATCAAACTAGTTGCATCACAAAATAAGTGCAGTACACTTGTCATATAATTAGTCACTTGTTCTGAATCTTATTTCAGTCACGTTTTAAGCATATTGTACTTATTATATAATTGGTTCAAGTTCGATTAAACTTAATTTGGATTAAAATTTTCATATGCATATATGTTAGCCAATCATAGCTAAAAGAAAAATGCTGAATTCTTGTGTTCCCATGCTGTGGTTGGTTTTCTTACAAGGCATCATCACTAAAGTTGAAAGACGAATTTTTTTAATTTATTATTTTCAAGAATTAGGTAATGATTTAACACAAATTAATGTTTACTGTTTACAGCTAGCCAACAAGGGAAGTTCTATAGAACCCCCTAAAGGAAATTTAGGATAATCTAAGACTATATATATATATATTGAGTTGATGGATTTGGATTTGAGGAAAAAAATTGAATAAAGTATTTTAAAAATAATTATGCATTAGAAAATTTTAAAATATATTAATATTTAATAACATAAAGTTCAAATTAAAGTAAAATATTTAAAATAATTTTAGTTTATATTTTTTTAAAATGTAGAATTGGACGATTTATTTGGGGGTATTGTGAATTGGAGATATAATGATTTACGTAGAAATTAATGCTTAGAATGTTGGTGGAGTTGTCATGATCAAACTGAATAATATTTTAACAAATTTTAATTCCACAAATATTTGGAACAATGAATTTCTACTTTCCTTAATATTATTATTTTTTATTAATTATAAACAAGAAAACATACCTATTGGCTATTCCTTACATTGATCCCTCTGTGGTCCTAAAGTGTAGTACCCCCAACTCCAAGTTATCAAATGGGCTTTCTAACTGGGCCATGCTTGGTGAGTCTCAATTTGGGCTTATTGTTGCAAATAAACTTAAAATTGGGCTACATCCGACTATGAATTCGTCCAGCTTCCAAGTATATGAATGAAGATGAACTAAACTTACTTGGGTTTGAATTTTATCTTATTCAACATATACTTGCTATGTGTATAAAACATTATCGATCTTTCTACATGTAATGAAATATTTTAGATGCGTAATTCCGCATATACATGAAATAAAATACTAAATGTACCAGCGTCTGCTGACAGAAACATGGGACTGGGATTGTCAAAACGTGGAGAAGTTGATGCTGCCAGTCCCAAATTCTTGATGACAGCACAAACAAGCAACCTAAAATAAAGGATGCAGCCTGGGTATGAGAAAGGTGGTGTGGAAGATCTCTGGTTGTGTGTGTTTCCACTCTGTTCCGCCCTATGTCTGTGTTTTAATGTTTCAGTTTTGAAGTACAAATATAGTACCAGACGGACAACCACTTCAGTTGGTTTCAGCTTCTTACATAGCTCATCACACACAGTTCCTGATTCAATTTATTTAAAATATATTATAAACTCCTATATTTTACAAAATCTAATTCTATACATATTTGGATAAAATACGATTACTTGACATATACAATGCTGGTAATGATCATTTCGTAATTATTATTTCAAACTAAGAAAAAAGAAAATGTCGGCCGAAAACAGATCAGCAACTCATGGTTTCCTTAAAATAACTTATATAAAGTCCTAAGATTTTATTTAATCATATAAGAGTCAAACTCCGCCAGACAAAGGCCTAACATATGACCAAGAAAACAATTCGAATGCCAATCGTTTGACGAATAGAATCCTGCGCGATAATACTGCATGCGAACGAACGAAACAGCAGGCTGTAAAAAACCACTGCAAGAAAGCAAAAGATCCATCCAGACAACATTTCAGGTTTTCAGGCAATTCTTTTGTCAACAACCTGAAAGATGCTGCTGCTGCTATAGTCACTCAACCTAACAGGTTACAGGTAGGTGAAGGAAGCTTAAATAATTTTGTCCTCATCTCTCACTGTAATAAAATCGATGATAATGCACACAACATAGGTTCTTGTTTATGATGCAACAACAACTGTAATGCATGCAAGCAAAAGCACTCTCTGCATTGTCAACACAACAATGCAGTTAAGTTCGGCATTCACAAAAATGCAAATGAAGTTCAAGAATGATAACTATTCCAGCATCAGCAACAAGGAAACGATGCATATGCATATGTAGAATGATTACTTACAGAACTAAACAAAAAATCAATGAAATAGTTTGTAATTCGATCACAAACTTAGTATATGGGGCGTACTATGTTCGGACAAATTAATGAAACAGTACATAGCAGAGCCACAAACAATCATCGTATTCTATTACAGATCAAGGCAAAAACAATAAATAAACCAAAGGTCAATTTACAGCCCATGGATTCAGGTCATTACATAAGCCAACACTCCTGATAAGTTTAGGATTTATTTTCTCGATTCAGAATCGGATGATGCTAAGAATATTTTCCATGAAAGAGCAAACACTAAATTCTATGGCTTGTTCGAGAAAAGCTTGAGCAAGAAGTAGCAGAACTGGACTAATTTTCTGGTATTTGATGCCGACATTGAGAAACTAATGTTAATTGACTGAGAGAACACAATTCAAAGAGAAAGAAATATTCGGTAAATGTAAAACAAAAGAATGTGCACTCAAGACTACCTCAAAGGAAAACATTCAATTGAATCTTGAGTAAAATCTGATAATCCTTCCTATCCTCCTCCAATTCAAGAGAGAAATTAAAAAAAAAAATAAAAAAAAGTTACCCATCAGCAAGATGCGGTGCATCCGGAAACCCATTTCTAAACACGAGGATACAACACTGTAATGGTACACATGGCGCCGCAATGATGCAAATATTCAGCACCCCATCACAGCACAATTATAAACAAAACTACCCGATCTCTTCCTGCCCAGCAAATCCCACTGCGGGGGACCTTCACTGGGAACCCAAGAATTCACTTCAATAAATCCTTCGCCCACGTTTCGAGGCCCCCCAATTACAATGAGCCGATCACCACATCCTCTAAATGCCAAACCCCAACCATACATAGAATCAGCCCGTTCTGGCAGTCTTCCTACGGTAACCCACACCCTATTGTCTTTGTCATACTTCCTGACCTCCATATCAGCATAATCTGCAGCATATAATTGATTATTTACAACAGCAATCAATGGTGGCGCTTCAGATGCAGCGGGTGGTTCATTGTCCCTTGCTGCACCAGTCCGCACTGGGGACATGTTAGGGATTTCAGTCCAAGTTTGAGTTTCCAAGTTATATTCCTCTGCACAAGTGAGAAGCTCTCCATCAGCTCCTCCAATTCCTCCAATTACGTAAAAGTTTCCGTCCATGAACACCCCAGAACACATCTTCCTTGGTTTTTTCATGCTTGGGAGTGTTGTCCACGTGCCCTCCTCTGAATTGTATAGCTCAGCGGAACTGAGGATATTACCATGTGAGTCGCAACCGCCAGCCAGTATGGCGATTTCCCCGAGGCTTGCAGAACCAAACAAACATCTAGGCGAATTCATGCTCATTCCGGAAGTCCATGTGTTTGTCAACAAACTGTAACGATAAATCACATGGGACATGAGAGCCTTCCCGAAAACAAGAAGCTCAGTTCCAACGGCCAAAGATTCCTTATCTGCAAACACAAAACATTCATTAGGGTTCATTCTCGGTAAGTGCATCCAATGGCGACGACTAGGGTCAAAGGCTTCCCATTCGAGCAGCTGGCAGGAAAAATAAACCCAATGCTCAACCACACCATTTTGCCTCCGCAATTTATATAGCTCACCACTTCTAATAAGGGAACGAAAGCTCCGGTTCAAGGAAGCAATTGCACCATAATCAGCCCTTGAGCACTTAATGAGACAACTAATGGAGTTGTCGCGACCAATGGCAGCAATCAATGAACTAGAATCAGAATTATCACCTTCACGCCGCTGACGATTGGATTGGTCGGATTGGCCGGAAAAGGACATAAAAAATCCAGTATCTATTTGATTGCCTGAGCGCTTAGACACCTTCCTGACAATAACTTCTTCCCCTCCATTTGTTTCCTCCAACCGTCGCTTGCTCTGCTGAACCTCAGATTTTTCCAGCCTGTAATTCATGCAAGGCCAACTGCCTTCTCGATCACAGGTCCTTGAATAATCCCTTGAAACCAGACAAGCCCGGTCTTCCAACATGTCTTCTGGATCCAAACCCCAAAGGAGCACCAGTATCTGTGGTGAAACTAATCCAAATCCTTGTTTATGTCTAGAAAAACACTGTCCACTGTGAAAAATTGGAAAGCACAAACTCAATTACAAAATAATTTAAAGGGAAAAAAAAAATAAAATTCAAGAATCTATGTACAAGAAAAAACCAGAAATGAAAAACAGAGAAATATCCACCCAACACTCTGTGCCATTCATCACTTCAAGTTCTCAAATTGAAATTTCAGAATTTAAGAAATGTCAAGAACCGTAATATACAAGGGCAAAAAATATAACTTTACATCACTAACCGTCACTAATCCAAATTCAGTAACAATCTCAATCCGGGTCAAATGGACACCGATAGAAAAAACTGATCTTTGGAAAAAGAAGTAATCAAAAAGCTTTATGAAACATAAAATTTCATAAAAAATGACAGAAACCCAGCTTCAAGAACACCTCAGAAAACTGTAAAAATGAAAACTTTTGATCAATTGAAACATGCAGGAATCTAGAAAATACTGAGAGATAGATCTCTAAAACCCAGATCAACCAATCCCCAAGTCTTAGAAAAAACAATAAAATCAAAACCAGCGCTCCAATCTTGCATTGGTTTCCCTCCAGCAAAACAATTAACTAGTAAGATTAGATCTAGCGAGGCAAAACACAGAAACTTTCACCACTGTCAAATGACATATGTAGAACCAAACAAATATGCAGGCATAGTGAAAGAAACAAGATATGGTGAAAAAAAGGAAAGGGTAATAATTGAGTACAATAAAATTAATGATAGGGGGGAGGGGACTTACATATTTTCTCGGATGAGAAGAAAGAAAAGGAGGGGTCTCAACTGATTGAAACTATCTCAATATAACAATCCTTTCTTTCTCTTCCCCTTTATAGGTATCTATGCATGTATGTAAATCTCTGTTCTTTGTGTCTTTCCTTTCTTTTCTTTTTTTTCCCCTTTTCTTTTTCTGTGTGTATTTATGCTAATGTATGAGAGAGAGAGAGAGAGAGAACTGCAGTTTTCAGTTCTTCGCGTTCTTGTAAGAGAAATCCTTTGGATTCTCTCTGCAAATCAAAGCAAAGGCTTTGGGCTTTGGCTTTGGCTTCGGCTTTGGCTTTGGGGCATAATCTTTGAGGACCCCCTTTATCTCTCTCTCTCTCTCTCTATAATTTTCTGTAATTGTGGTAAGTTTATTTAAAGAGATAAGTACCAATTTTTTCTATAAAAAGGCAAAAGAAAAGACTTACACTGACTGTGAGAATTAGCCAATAGCAAAAAACTTTCAATTCCCAATTTTTTTTTTTTAATTCCTCTATATTTATATTCAATCTTTTTTTTTTTAAAAAAAAATTCTCAAGGCAGAAAAACAAATAAATAAATACTTGAATTGTTTATCTTATATTTATTATTATTATTAATATTTAAAATTAAATATTGTATTTGAGGGGTAGGTGTGAATAGTAGGTGTGGATTTGCTATATTGGTGTTTCTTTTCCATCATTGGACTGCTAACAACACATGCAGATTTTTGCTTCTTTTTTATGCAATCAATTTTTTATTATTAGCATACAATACATGTTATATATATATATATATATATATATATATATATATATATATATATATATATATATTTCTCTTTTTTTTTCTTTTTTTTTTTCTTAGTTGAGAAATATAGGAGGTTGTGTGGCAGTGGGACCCTTTTACACCTTAGGTTCGCCTCTTCTCTTGTGGAGGATGGGCCACTGGGAACCGCCGGAAGTCGGTGGCGCGTGTGACTGTGCCGGATTGGAAAAGTCAATCTTCCGCAGGTAATAAGACTCTTGTGTTCATCTATTGCATGACGACTAAATAAGAATATTAAGGGAATTCAATTAGTTTCATGATTCGATTTAATTAAAATGTATTTTGATGTGATTAAGGATTCTTTTATGTAATAACACTACTACCCAAATTACAAAGATCTTTAATATTATAACCATTTTTGTGGGATTTATTAATATTTGGTCTCTTTATTTATATTATCAACAATATCTTTAAATTCTGATTCTTGAGGTATTAGAATATAGTTGGAAATCTCTGATTTCATTTATAGCATGTGGATTTAGTTCCTTAAAATAATTTGATCATTCACTTATTTATTAGTTTGTTTTTTGTGCGGTTAATTCTTTATGGTATTCTTATTTCTAAATATTCATTAAAATTTACACATGTTTTCCTTTCTCGGAAAAAAAATAAATAAAATTTTAGTTTTAAATGTCTTTTTCGGCCTTATACTTCAAAAACAAGGAAAAAAACCATGCAAAAAGGTTACTTAATCTCAGACCATTATTTCTTAGGTTTCAGGTTTTGATCTTATGTTTGAGCTTGAAAAATTATGTTTAAGCGTGATTCGATTTATAATCAAATTAAGTTGTACGAGTTTTAGTTAAATCGAGAACGAGTTAAGCTCAAGTAGATTAATATTTCAATTTTTCTTATAGTTGTGTCAAGTCTAATCCAAACTTGAAAATCTATCAAACAAAAAATTAAGTTTAAGTTTGATCTCATAAATCAATGAATCGAACTTTTACCAATCAATTTCAAATCGAAGCAATTTGAATTCAATAATTACCAAATATTTGGTCATATATAAAGAAAAATTAAAGCATAGAATATATCTAAAAACAATATTACACACATTAATTTCTTGTAAAATATACATAGTCAACCACTGTTTTCAACTTCATGACTTACTTTCAGCGATTGATGCCATTCATTCAACCTCTCTGCAGAATACATACGTATATAGGAATAGATAAGATCAAAAACCCAATTAACATCGTTCAAAAAAGCAGCACATAATTTTGACCACTCACTTTCTCACTGTCTGAAGGACACAAATTCCAGACGCTACCTATCTATATTATCTATTATGTGTCTGTATGTTTAGGTCAACCTCAAAAGCCGCTATTGCTTTGCTTCTCTTATGAAAAATGTGCATTCAAACTCTTACAATTTAAATAAAACATAAATAGACAGCTGAAAGAATTCTATGCAACTTGAATTCAACATTTATTTAACATTTTCCCCATCTTTTCATCATGAAAATTGAGGGATTTTTCAAGTTGCCCCACTCAAATTAATATATTCCTTTTGTTCCAAAATGAAAAGTCTTATTTTTTGTTCCAATATTTTATTTCTAAATTTGCCAAATCATTTAAAATATTGATATATTCCCATTAATTTCTGGTTAGTATTTTAATACACACGCAAAAAAAAAAAAATTTAAATTTTATATAAATTTTTATAATTAGTCCAATTGAATTATAACTTGCGTGGAATGAATTATTTCACCGGGAAGGATTCTCAGTCAATTATTTTAATAATTTTTATATCTTGTATAGCTTTGATACATATCGTTGTCGGCTCTCAATTTTCGTATCACCATCAAATAAATAATTTTCATATCTGTCTAACTAAATTTTCTGACGCGTCTTTT
Source organism: Sesamum angolense (assembly GCA_034509725.1). Lineage (NCBI taxonomy): Eukaryota > Viridiplantae > Streptophyta > Magnoliopsida > Lamiales > Pedaliaceae > Sesamum > Sesamum angolense. The sequence goes on along the minus strand of JACGWL010000006.1, from coordinate 1,344,414 downwards.
TCCTTTTCTTTTACCATATATCCTAACTATTAATCACTTTATCAATCTTACGTCTCGTATTGGCATTCCAATTTTACCAATAAGAAATCTTTTAACAAGTGACCTAATCGCATCAAGATTTCAGGAGTTGTTTGTTAGTGAATAATTAAACATGTATTAACAAACGACACAATCATAATAAATAAACATCTATACATAGCATACCCGATATCTTTTTAATATTCATTTATTTTTTATATAGTATTAGCTAGTGTATTGGTTGCAAATATGATATGTGTATCATGATAATCTGAGTGTGAAAGTGACTATTATCCAGCTCTAATCCAATATTCTACGTACTTGCAAACAAGGAACGATTTTGTATGGTTGTGAATTTAGTTCCAACCCATCTTTCCCTAATTGTGGTCCTACCAATTCATACATTATTACACATAATAATAATAATAATAATAATAATAATAATAATAATTTTTATTAAATTATCAACGAGGACTTAATTGAATGATAAGGTTGCAGTATCACAATAAAAAATAAATAAATAATTGTGAGTTCAAATCTCTCGTATATATTCTATATTTTATAGTAGTTAATTTCTTGTGTTTTTACTAGCACATTCGATTATTTAAAAATATCGATATATTAAATGATGTAATTAAAAAAATATTATACGTAAAATAAATTCTTATTAGACTGCTGGCATAATTACTATATTTCTTTTTTATAGACAGAAAAAATAGTATGAAAGCATTTTCTTGAATTTCCATCTACCGTGGACCCTTTTTTTGAATTGTAAAATTGATCATTATTATTTTCTTTGGGTACCATTTGCCTAAATTGGGACTTTATGAATCAATATTTGTTATTTCACATTTAATTTACGGCAATTTGTTATTAAATAGTTAATAAAAAAAATTAATTCAATTCGGACTAAATTTGACGTACGTAGGTACGTAAATATGTGTTGTGACTTGTGAGTGGATTATTAGCATTATACGATATAATTGTTCATTTTTATTAAAAAAAAAAAAAAAAAAAAGATAACCATATCAGTGGTTGCGTGGAACGTACGACTTGACCATTGGCGTGTGCGGACCAAAATGCTGTCTCGTGCGGCGCACGTGCTTGAGGAGCCCCGCTTTTCAATATTCGATCCAATCTAATCTCACCTCCGAGTGCACACGTGCCGGCGGTGGATTTTGAGCCAACCAACGGCCCAAAGACACCCTCCTCGTTCGCCGTGCTACGTGTCGGCGCACGTGGGTGCCTCTCATCACAAACACCTACTCCTAAAAGCACCCAATCTTTTTTTCCATTTTTTCTAATTAACAGAATCAAGAGAAAATCCTTTTAATATAATAATTAATCAAGGGCCGCCTCCGCTAATCCTATTTTAATTTTTTTCCATAACCAAACAAGCAGGAAATTAATTAAGTAGGATTACAGGTGTGGGAATGTCCGCCTCTGCCGGCTTTAATTCCCATTTAGGTTTTAATTAATTATAAATTTAAATGAATTATTGTAATTAATCATACTTTAGCTTTAAATAACGCTACTATCATGTGACAAATATTAGCACTATGTGAGTGACATTTGTTGAGCACGTCTCTAGTTGATGATGAACTTTGTTAAAGCACGATTTCATGAACAAATTGCATTAATTTGAAAATACAAAAGTTTAATTATGTGTTGTCTTAGTACAATAATGTAAATTAAAATTTTCAATGTACGAAAAAGATGTTATTATCACTATCATGTTTGTTTGATTTCTTTTAATTAAAATATATATAAATTTTCATGATGACTTCTACCATACTTTTCCCTTCATACTTATTAGGTCAAAATTATTTAAAATTTTAATCAACTTTTTCCTTTTTATATTTTCCACTTTGGCTCAATTTTTTAAGAAAATTATTTTTATTTATTCATAGTAGCAAAAAAAAAAACAACCAGCATAATAATTTTCTTTAAAAATTGTGACCATAACTGAGTCTCGTCGAAATTCAAATTAAATTTGAACATAAACTCAACCTAATTATAATTAAATCATATTATATATATATATATATATATATATATATATATGTGTGTGTGTGTGTGTGAATAATTACAGACGTTCTGCTTTAAGTGTAAAAACTAAATAAAATTAAATATAAGTGTAAAAAAAAAAAAAAGTAAAATGAGGCATTAATGGTGGCGTGGTTGATTTAGTTGGATAATTAGGTGAAAATATAAAAAGAAAAGGTAAGGGAGAAAATGTGGAGCAGCGGCACGTGCAGAGATGAGCTTTAGGGGCATAGAATAAGAGCAAATTTGCGTATAAAAATGTGTGGAACCAATACAATAACAAAAAAACAGACTTCAAAACCAAGCAACAAATTCCCCACTAACTATTTTTCTTTTTCTTTTTTTTTTAAATAAAAAATAAAAATTTTCAACCCACAATAAGATTCTGGCGTGCACTAACCACTTAATAATTAATCTCGAGGCTCCACCCACCCAATCCCCTTCCTCCACGTGTTGACAACTTGTCTAAAGACTCGTGATCATGTGAGCCATTATTGGGTGGTGAGAAAGGGTTCATTGGACTAATTACAAACTTTGCTACTATTCACAACACACCATGCTCTAAAATCGTAAGTGTAAATCAATCAAACACACACACTCACTCAGTCGTACGCTTAAATTCCTCTGCCCTCCCCAAATATGAATGTCTGTTATCCGACCGTACCTAATCACCATGTTTCTACTATACTTTTAGAAGTTGGGTGCGTTTCAAATTCAAAGTAAAAAATTAAAAAAATATATTAAAATTTGAATTTTCGACAAAAATGATTTAACTATGAGTTATTTATGAGTTAATAAGCAACAAAAGTCGATCATGAGTTATTTATATAACTTTTGAGTTAAATTAATTTTATTTAAAAAAATATATTTTATTTTAAACAGTTGCAAACAATTCCTCTATCTTAAATTACAGAAATTGAATTTTTATTTTATTTTTCAAGAAAATAATTATGAAACTTGAAATAGTCTCTACGTGAGTGAGTCTCAATCTCACTCGAGCCGAGAGGCAGACGACACGGACACGGTTATAGCCAAGAAGACTGCTTTCTGTTTTGTTTTGTTTTGTTTTGTTTTTTTTTTTTTTTTTTTTTTTCTTTTTGTTTTGTTTTTGGCTTTTTGGGTTTTTCCACGAAGGCTATTACTACTATAGAAAAGTAACGGAAAAAATGGCCCATCGATAGACATACACTTTCTTTATCAGCTGCCTTTGACTTTTATGCTACGGGACACACTCACACACACACACATATATATATATAATATTTTACAAAACTATCTTTTTCAGGAATAATTTATATCGGAAGATATATAATCAAGAAATTATAAGAAATTTAATATTAATAAACAACCAATTGATCGACATAAATCATATAATCTCTATGCTGCTCGTGATATATTTCTTGTCAAGTTGTGTTTATTATTTTTCGATGTCGGCGGAGTATTTTTGGAGGAAATTCAGATGTAATATGAACAAACGTAAGAAAAAAACTTCGACGTTCAAGCCACAATATAAGTTTTTTTTTAACAAATTGTGTATTTCGACAATTTTAATTTATTATTGAAATTGGGGCATATTGAGAAAGAGGGAAAAAAGCTAAGCATGTGAGATGTGTGGTTCTTTACTTGCATGTTGGCATGTTATTTTGGGAATTCATGTGGCAATTGGTCCCATTTCAGCAAGTTTAAGGCCCAAATATTTCCAAATTAAATGGAAACAGAAAAGAAAAAAAAAGCCACGACCCAAAACAAACATATCCTCACCTTCTCTTTTGATTTTGCTCGGCGAAGATGGAACCACGTATTGCATGCATGCATGCTGCATATATAATAAAATAAATAAATAAAACTTCATTTCACCTCTTATTTTATTTTATTTTTCTGTACTTGGGGTGAAATAACTAAATAAATTTATTGTTTTGCAAACTAATAGGATCAATAATTAATGTTTACATTGTTATTATTATTTAAAATATTTCGTGACACATGCATAATGAAAATCGAATATTCTATTATTATGACTTGCGACCCAACTTATAATTTTCAAATTATCATTCACTATTTTGTTGTAACTTGATCGTATTCTTTTTCCTGATATATATATAAAGTTATTTATTCATTAAAAAAAAAACAACTTATGTCCGTGCCAATTTAATTACAATATAAACTCTAATAATTCCAAAAAATAAAAGAACGTATATATTCATATAATTTATAATGCATATATACACCAATGTACAAATAAATTCCAATAATTACATAAATAAATTGCATTATATGCATCATCATGTACTATATATAACGGATCGATATAATGTCACTAAAAAATTATTTATAGTTGGAGGGAAGAAATGAATTAAAAGTAAATGCATCAATTGTCAATGGAAGAGCCGTATAGATAATTTCTTAGTGCAATATTCACCCACAAACAATATTGTTACGCAAATGTCAACTTCAATTCTAATTCTATCAAACTATCAATATTCAATTTTATATATCTTACACTTTATATATATATATATATATAATATTCTTTTTAGTTTAATTTATACATCCTTTTCGTATACGTAATAAATTATAACCCTAAAAATTTGTCGAAAAGAAGGATCATATTTAATTAATTTTCACGCACTGAATATTGTAATAATTGATTATTTATGATAAATAAAATGATGTAATTTAGAGATTTATGAGAAATAATTTTGCATGGAGGCAAAGGTACCTTTATGTCCACTTCAAACTTATTAAAGAGAGGGTGGGAAGCAAGAAATCCGTGAATTTCGCCAAACCAAAAGCCACCGACCTTTGAATGTTACAGACCCCAAATTTAATTAATACTATGCATGAGTAGTAGCCATTTTATTTGGAGCGCCACATTCATGAAAAAGACTTTGCTCCAATTTAATAAATAAATAATATCATCCTTATTATATATATATATATACTCGTCAACCCCTTCTTTCACTTCGATTTCAATAGGGCTTCCTTTTACCGACTCCACAGTTTTTGACATCCGAATGTATGTTAGTGCGCGAATAATATGACATTTCAAAAACGTCGCCTAACACGCTAAGTGCTTGAAAAAACGTCGAGAAATAGAATTTTGGAATATTTATTTCTTTTATTCCAAATTTACAATCTAAATTCATTCACCTTTCTCAATCATTAGGTGGATGCCATCACTAGTGGGGAACTTATTAGATGTGTGAAATAGTTTTGATTCGATTAATAAATTAATTAGTTGGAGAAATCAGAAATGAATTTTAATTAAATTAATCCATATTGTTCAGTACTATTTGCAGTAATATATGATGTATAATCACAAAATGAATGATTATGGACAAGTAATAAGAGGGTGGGTTAGCTGGATTAAATTAATATTTAATCATGGTAGAATCATGATGTTTGATGCAACATACTAATTATAACACATTATTAATTACAATATATAGATACCCATTTGCTTAATTAATTCGTATCTCTAGTGTGTGTGTGTGTGTGTGTGTCTTAATCTGCCAATGAAACATACTGGTCTGAATTCAGTGGTGTGTGTTTGGCTATTACAAAATCTGTGTATTATTAAACTGGAAGAGTACGTAAAAGTGGAGAATGAGATCCTCTCCTCAAATTCCTTCCAATTGGATTCACAAATTCATTAGAAACAAACTGTCAAATCTAAACCTTACGTATAATTGGACTGTACTGCCTAACTTTTTTCCTTTTTTTTTTCCCCCTTATGTACTGATCAGTCTGTATGCAATTGGGCGTCGAGTTTGTATAATTATTATTTTTTTTTAAAAAGAAGAAGAAATATATCGGAGTAATATATATTAAATAGCATAACATATTATACAAACCCTAGTTATGATCAAAGTACTATATACTAGAATCTGGTTCTTTAAGAACGTATATACCTGTATGACTGTAACACCACTACTGAATTTAATGTTATTTGTTTCCTGTCGAATAAAAAGCAGAATCATATATGACAATGATGTAAGAGACTTAATTAAAATCATGCAACGATATGATCCTGTACATATAGTACTAGTTGTTGTAAGAGATGAAGTATACGTGGTAATTGTGTATTAGAAGATCAGAATTAGTAGACAACCGTCTTGATGGTAATTAACAGTGATTGTAATTTGTTTATTAAGATACAACGACTGACAATTGTAAAATTGTAGCACTAAATTTTGAGAAATCAATGATCAATCAAAATGATATTTCGAACTATCTCAAACGTAAACACTAGAATGCCTGTTATTGTTAAGAATGCTATAAACTTGATTTGAATGAACGTAAAGATATAAAGAGTCTATTTATAGAAGTTGAAAAGGTGCTATTGAATAGACATGTCTAATTGGAAATAATATATGCTTGTAAAATGTTATGACTTTTCATCCGGATGTACACATCATTTTATCCAATTAAAACAGGACTATATTATATCAAACACCATCATTTCAATCAAAACACACCACACTTCAGTGCCCGACACCTATTTAATTTAATATTGGATGATGAATGAGCGTCATCAACAATCATTCACGATTGTCATCAATCACATCAGATTGAAATTTCATTATTATCATTTTTCATATTTTGTTTTTTGAAGTCATCTTTAATTTTGTCCAAGAAATTGCAATTTATTATAATTGTATATGTGGAGTTGGAAGCAACGATGAATTAATGGAAACCACTGGAAATGATGATCGCCTCTCCCCGAACATGTCTGGAAATGTAATTGCCGTAATCTTTAATTAGGGTTTTCTCTCGTACTACTAATTTAAAGAAATACGTTGTCCTTCACAATTAATTAATTCGAAAATAATCTGGGTTTCACGGTCTTTATTCCTGTTGGTCGCCAGATACTTAATTCAGATATTTGGTCTGGATTTAGGAAAAAGTCTGAGGGGCGTCGAAATTTATTTGTTAAAAATGAGCAAAACATCAACAGTTTTGGACCGATGATGTCTAAATAGTCTAGTAATTAAGATTGAGGTATTATGAATAATCACTACATTATCAGCTTTATTTCTCTTGGCCATAAACTTGTAGAAATCATAAAAAAAAAAAGAATAAATTATGACGTCGAATACAAGTTAATAAGATACGGAATTTTATTCTAGTCAAATTACAAATTGATATGTTTCCTTTTTTAGAAAATAAAGTAAAATTAATAACTACAAATTCAAAGTATCAAACTATAAAAATTGATTAGCTATATAAATAATTTAGTATCAAAAGTACACATTCAATAACCAAAAATATATATATCCACACATATTTGTGAAGAATCTTGAGACTTTAGCCTTTAGCCTTTTATCACTAAGCTAGATTTGCCCTATCTAATATGGCTATATAGTTCAGATGATCCCTATCTCACTGCCTTCCACTGCAAATTATAAATTATTAAATGAAATTTTCACATTAATGCAATTTATTGTTGTTCCTAAAAAAAAAGGGGGGGGGGGGGGGGGGAATAGGGGCCCAATTTAGCATTGAATGTTATGCGGAAAATTTGTTGCTCTATCCAATTTATAGGGGAGTTATGTGTAGTATGTGTCAACTAAATTGTTCATCGTGGAACTAAGTATGAACCATTTAATTAATTTATTTATTTTCAATTATATAATTCAAAATTAAAATTGATGCTTTGTGTTATAATTGGTGATAAGATGTATGTCTAATCAAGTAGTTGAATGTTTAGGGCAACAGCGGACTGACTGCACTTCATGCACTCCACTCCATTATTATCATAATTTGTACTAATCATGAACAGTGTGCTGATTGACGCCTCTTTATAGTTTTAAAAACTGCTTACAGGAATTATTGAACGTCTGTCAATAAAACTTAACTCAATTGATGAAATTAAGGGTCCTAAAATATTAGAGGTAGTAAATTTGAGTTTCAATAGGTGCATGAGATATTGTTGTCTACTGTAATTGGTTATTGTAATAGTAGGTATTATTAAGTAGAATATGATTATTGTAATAGTTTTTGTTAAATATTGATGTCGACATGAATGGTTATACTTGTAATCGATTTATTTCAATTAATAATAATTTATCGCTCTTACCTAAAAAAAAATATTAAACACCTATTTTATGAGAAAATTAAATTAGTAATATTATTATAATGAATTTTCAAGGCATGCATAGAGAATTTCCCGTAATGAAATTTCAAGATAATTACCAATATAAACCCCAAAAGAACTAGATTCTGTAAAAGAAGATAATAACGGGAATATCTTTAACCTAATAATCATATTTGTTTCGGTAAACAAACATGTAGCATTTCAAAAAATTTGAGAATAAATAGATTGTAATGATCCCCAGTAATGTTCAATCAATTGTAAATAAGAAAAAGGCGTTTTTTTGAAAGATCAGTAACCAATTATGTCTTAGTCTAGTCATTGTTGTTGACGACGAGTTCAAAATTATGAATTCGGTTGCATCGGGTATATGAGTATTTATATATTTTTATATGAGTTTATTGTAATTTATTTCATTTGCTTCTATTTAAAAAAAGAAAAAGAAAAAAGAATAACGATCAGTCAAGGCCCATGCATTGATTGCTTTCTCCCTTTTGATTCTTTGAGGCCCAATTTTTAAGTAGTGTTGAAATGGGTCTTCAGACGAAATCTAGAAGGCGAAGAGACCAGCCCATGAGCCTCCAAAGCTTTATTAGGGAATGAGTGCTCAGTTTCACACACAAAAAAATATCAAAGGACACTTGAAATTGGGCCATAGCGGAGGCCTAGGGATAAGAGCCCAATTTCATTAATAGCAATATTTTTTTAATTATGTGAGGAGGTTTGAGATTTGAAATTTTGAGTTTGATTTTTGAAGGTTATCATGAAAATTGTGATGGGTATTTGGTATGATTTTTAAAAGGGGTTTTTGGAATATATATATATATATATTGTGTTAGAAATAATTTGTAGGAAAAATTGTAAGTTAAATTTGTCAGGAGTGTTTAAAAACAAAGGTTAAAAGGAAAAAAAAAGTTAAGTTTTAGTGTTTGAAGAAACAATTTAATTTTTTCTACTTTACCAATAAGTTGGTGTGGAGTTGCTTATAATTTTTGGCTTAAGAGGGTATTTGGGTGAGCTTATAACCTCTTCAAAATATTTTATAAAATATTTTGAAAGCTGATAAAATGATAAAAAGTATGTAGTAATTTTTTTAGGAAAAAAACTTATTATAAGCTCCTAAAAATAAAATATTAGGAGCTTAAGTATTTGCAAACATCGCTAAATATAGTTGAGAGATATTAAAAATAGACTAAAATACTTTATATTATTTTTAAAAGGAAACTAATATTATTCTCACTGTCCGATCATTTCTTGGTAATAACTGCTTCATAAATTTATGTATGAATAAAATATTGATAAGCCGAGACAATGGTTGGAAATAAGCATATTTTTTTTTTTCTAAATTATCAAATTATTTTCAATATTTTATTCCAACTTAAAGTGGTTATTTCGATACTTATTCAAGGTTTATGGCCCATTATTACAATCATGTCTTTTTTTGTTTTGTTTTTTGAGAGTCATTATTACAATGATTTAATTGAGTTTGTATGAGGTTTATATTTGGCCATTTCAAATCCATATATATGCAATCCATTTATATTGATTTTATTATATGATGATTATTAGTTTTTAAAATAATTTTTTTATACCGGACAGATTCTTTAAATTATTTAAAGGCTATCTCCTTTTTCATTTGGCATACTAAGTAGAAACTTTTATGAGTTCTAAGAAATACTTTCTACTCCCACAAGTTTTAAGAGTTTTGTCATAGTGACAGTGAACTGGTTTCTGAACTCTCTGGTGGTCGTGCACTGAGATGAGACAGTACTACTGAGAATTGATGGGGTTTTATTATGGAGTCGTAATCAGATGTTGAAACTTGTATGTAGGGACGCTCATAATTTAGAACAACAACAAGTTTCGTGACTCTCCATCAATACATAATTTTAATTTCTCGAATCACACGATATCCACAACAAGCATATGGGTTTGGAAGGAACATATATGATAAAGTTGGATTCCATGCCTCTTGAATATGTTACAAAGAGTGGGAAGAACGAGAACGTTGACAAATGGGGCGCAAAACCAAAAGAAAACTTTGACAAGTTAGCGTTTAAGGAAAGGCAAGACATGTTCTCTGCCAAATACACAGTGCTTATGAAAATGTCTTCATTCGTGAGTTGATGTAAGAAGTGTCCGACTGACTCAAACATTTGTGTATGAAATCACATTGTTTTGTTCCCGAAATCTCAAGCAATGTGGTTCACAGCTTCATCTCATTTTGTGGCAATCTGTTGTGTTGCCAAATTAATGTTGTAGAACCGAACCTAAGACCTATGACAAAGTCGATATATTCAAGACCAATGATAGAGTACTAGGATACCTATATATGTATGTACGTACGTATGTATGATAACATCATCCATGTTGTGTAATTGCAAGGTTTAGGATAGGAGACGAGTGGTCCTCAACCATTGACATACTATATATTGATGTATATACTGCGTTATTTGTATTTGTAATTATATCTCAACATATTTTACATACAAAATATGAACATAATAATTTATCACAATACATAGAGTGATGGAATAATTATCAAATAAAGCTCAAAATTAGAAAGCTGCACCGACAGAGAGTCACTGTGCTAAAGTCATCATGACGGTCCCTACGTGCAGATATTAACAATTGACCACGACTACAGGATAAAATCTCATTAAAATATATTAACAATTATAAATAACGGTCAAATATTATTAAATCTCATAAAATTAAAATTAAACTATTATATTAATGGGGTCAAAAACCTCAAATAAGGAGTAAATTGGCACATTAAGTTCAAACTAATAAATTGTTGAAAATAATCTGATAATTAAAAAAAATTATTTCATTTGTCCAACAGTATATATATGTCAAATTCGATGTATTGTGTTTCAGATATATATGATTGATGAAAAAGATATAGGTCAAAATTTGATGCACAGTGAGCATAGTCGACACCATAAAATTGTTCTTGGGATGATTCCACCGAAAATTTCCTTCGGAAGGAAATGTATTTTGTTGCCCAAATTAATGCCCTATATATAGATATATACCAATTTTGTATTTGTCTTTTTTTTCTTTTTTTCTTTTTTCTTTTGTGGGGGTGGGAGGGGGGGAGGGGAGGGGGAATGCACCGGTAAGAAAATGAAGGAGGAGGACAAGAAGAGGTGGTAGGAGTTGGTAGTAAACAACCAAAATTGACTAGTTTCAAAGCATTCAAAACACAGCACATCACATGCTTCATCACGATAAAAACTGACTCCATATGCTGCTATAGGTGTTGTGTGTGTTTGTCTTCGTTTCACATTGTTTATGGTTGTGTAGGGCTACATGGGTTGTTTGCCTCGCTCTGTTCAAAATTTGATTTTTTTTTCCCTACAAAGTCCTACTTCATCTTCTATTCAATTTAACATACATACATTATGTATATAAATATGATGAATGAATTTTATTCAAATTTTTATTTCTATACACGTAACATTTATATGTTGAATACCTCATCGCCACTAATTTTATATATATGATGCGACTTATGACCCAATCAACGCCCATTGCACATGGTATTATCCACTCCAGTTCGTATGAGCCTCACGGGTTTATCCTGAAAATGAGTCTTGTTACGAAAAGAAGATCTTGGGCTTATAAGTCACTCAAATTTTTCGTCCGCAAACACTTGCCTACATCAATATATATATATATATATATATATATATATATATATATATATATGTCTATGGTATGTGGAGTGATAGAGCTTAAGACAATATAATGAAATTTGAATTTGTGAAAGTTTTAATATTTTCCATTTGGATGATATATGAGAGTGGGCGGCCCCCTCCCCCATGGGGCACGGACCCTGACTCTGACATGCATGGCGCCGTCACTACCCAACAAAATTCAAAACCCAGATTAGAACATTGTAGTAATGTTCCGCCAGTCAAAACATGGGAATTTTAGTCAACATTTTAAGAACCCAAGACGGAGAAATTATAAAACCTCTCACTACTTGTTCTGCAAAATGTCGGGCAGCTTGTAAGATTTAATTTAATCGACGAAATTAAAAATTTGTACCTATAAGATTATTAATTCGAATTATTATTAATTAAATATATGAATTTTATCCATGGTGATTTATTAGATAATTATAATTAGATTTTGATAACTCATGATATGTTAGTTGATGTACACGTTGTTCCATTTATTCCCAAAAGAAAAAGGGAAAATTAAAATGACGCTGAGAAATCTTTGGTACCAAAAAAGTGTTCAAAGTCCAATTCAATAGCTTAGATCTGTTTGAAAAAGTAAAAATTAAAACGTGTGTCAAGATGTGTGCGTTTAGAGAATCTACTTTATAGTCGTGTCTTGTGAGATTAGCCTTACTTAGTGCTATAAGTCAATAGAGTCGTGTTTTCCAATTGTTATAAACAGTAAGAAGACAATGGGTTTCGCATGGTACGTAATTTAGTGTGAAACATGACAATTAATTTTTGCTGATACGTTTTCCTTTCTTTGAAAAATAAAAATAAAAAAAATACTATGCGACAATGCTAGAAATGCAAAATAAAAATTAAAGGAACATGATTTATTTTCGACAGTGTACAATCCTGAGAATAATTAAATTTTGGGGGTACTTCTTCATTCTTCTTATTTGTGTTCATATCTTTATGATATCATGTCATGTTCTCATATAAACGTGATACTGATTTGGAGGGTTTCACTTCCATAATTAATGTACATTTTTATGTCGCTGAAGGTTCTGTATATGTTATTCCTAATATATAATATATTGAGTAGGCGGACGATCGATACATATTTTATTTTTTTAAAATTAAAAAAAATATGTATTACTCATCTGTATATTAAATGAATAAAATGCGGCATATAGCATGTATTTCGACTAAGAAATTGTTTATTACGCATATTTGAACTATTATTTTTTTTTTTAATTAAAAAGCTAAGTCAACAGGAGGGGTTTCTAAGAGAGAAATAAATTATCTAGTGTCGAATGTCAATGATGAAAATAGGAGAGAAAAATATTGCTATGGATCACTGATCTTTCGGGGCTTGAGAACTGATCTCTTATAGTTAAAAAAATAGAAAAATTAAAAAATTCAAATGAGTAAATAAATAATTTGAAATGAGAGGTAAAGTTCTATAATATATTACAATATAAAATTGTTCAAACAAATTCGAAATATTTATCTTAAAATTATTTGTTCAAACACAATTTTATTAGTTGCTCGTAAATTTTAATTATTTGTAGGGTACGTTGATTTTTTTTCCTTCAACTACGTAGTTAAACCAGCTTACTACTTTTCACATCACATTCTTAATTAACTAGTCATAGAATGAGCTTAATTCGAGGAGATTATGTAAGGGATCCTTGCAATAGCTTTTATTTTTATAATATGAATAAATTGATTTAAATAGTAAATAATTTAATATTTATAATTTTATCAATAAAATATAAAAGTTAATAGAGAGTCGTTTGTAATTTTGGACTAAATTAACTTATTTGAAACATTTCTAAAATAAAAATTATAAAACTATCACTCTTTTCAACTTATTTTTAATAATAAGTTGATGAATGCTTACTTTAAGTCCTAGCAAACATTCAAATAGATAAACGTGAATATATGGAGGGTGCTGCTAAATAAATTATTATATAAATTTTACTTTAATATTAATTATTGTAATTGATTTATTAAAAACAAATAATTCACCACTTTTGTATATATATATATAGAGGAAGGTTGCAATCAAGCTTAAAACCGAGATGAAATTACAAGAATTAGAGAAAGTAGCAGGGGTGCAGGTGATAGTAATCAAGAAAAAAGGGTGTGGCATAATCCAGCAATCATGCCTGTCAGGACGTTGGCAAATCGGAATCGGACAACCTTTGATGATTATGGCATCATCATCACCACGACCTTTCTTTTATTTCTACCATATACATGAAAATATTTAAACTTGATCTACTTAACACCTTCCACTAAACTTCACCTTCAACAGTGTCATCTACACCCTTTTTTTTTCCAAGCAGAAACAATAAATTATTATTACAATCGTCAGTGTTTTAAACTAGAGCCCCCCCTTTTTTTTTTATATTTATAAAATAGTACTAAACTTATTTTATCATTGAACTTTTGTCTTGTATATATATATATATATATATAATTACAAATCTTAGTATATTGAGAAGATAGATTCTCAATTTAAAAGTGCTATACGTTACATATATGGCTGTAGAGGCCTCTTTGAAATCGCATCCCACCTCACCAAATTATATGCAAAAGTTGTCAAAACCTTGCCCTCTTCATCCGAAAATAATACATATTAATAAATGCTTATACGCCCACATATACGTATGTTTTCTTGATCAGACAAATGTTATATTGTAGTTAAGTTTTTTCAATTAAAATAGCCAAACAAGAGAGAAAAAAACAAAAACTTCAAAGTAGAAAAAATTCTTACTCAAATCAGTCACATTAAAAGTATGATACACCTATTATGTAATTAATTATTTTTTATATAATAAATATATTGCACATTTTATATAATTTATTCGATTATGACCAAACCTGATCATGTTAGAATTTCCCGTCAAGCAGGTTCACAGTGTTTACCAAATTAAAGCTGGAGCTGGAATCTCGCCGGAAGATACTGCGACATATCCCCCGTCACGTGCGGTTCCTTTACCGGCCCGATGCATGTTTTTACCCCCTCAATCTAAAGATTCCAGCTAACATTCTCGCTACCAAACAAAACTCAAAACCCATCCCTTAATTTTTATTTTCTACTTAATTAATTCCTTGTAAAAAGTGCTTGCTTAATTTTTATGACAAGATAAGGAACCTCATCTCTTACTCTTAGTTAATTAAAATATATATTACACCACTTTGAAACTCTAACCAGTAAAAAAGGTCTCAGTTGTTATATCTTTCACGACAATCAGAATCCCGGGTACTAATTTGTCTCACTCTTTGGTGGTTTTTAAACAGTTAGTTTTGTTTCACTTGTTTAATTAGAAAATAATATCGTCAGAGGAGTGTTCTTGATTATGCTTAATTAGATTAATTAATGCAGAGTTTACTAGACAGCACGTGTTGGATCTGACCCAAAATTCTTGATTAATGTGTTTGTAATCTAATCATACTAACCGGTCAACAATCATACTATTAACTAATTACTAACGTGACCCCTACCCTTGTAGAACCTATAATTAGTTTCCACTAGCTAGGATTAATTATACCAGATTAAATGTTGAATACACTCCAATTTATTAGTGAATTAATAGATATGATCATCAAATAATTCATAACATAAAATAAAAATTGAAAGATATATTAGTGAATTAATTGATGGGATGAGTGAGATACATAATAATAAAAATAGAAATGGGAGGATGAGGATTGAGGAGATAATAAAGATAACATGGGCTTGCGTGCTAAGACTGACACAAAGAGGGCCGAAGAGTTGGGTAATAAACACGCAAATTTGCTTTAACCCATTTGAACTCTTAACCCCAGTTTGGCAGTTGAGGGAACATAGAGAGAAGGACATTATGGCCATTGGCCATACATACATATAATAAATAATACACACTATATAGTATACAGTACCTTTCTCTCTCTCTCTCTCTAAGAGAGAGAGAGTTGAGATTATGTTAATTCAAAAGAAAACCCAGGCTCCCTCTCTATTTAAAAACAGGCATACCCCCACCCCCACCGCTTTCTTCCATGCACTTTGTCTACATCGCCTCCAACACTACTTCTTTTAGTGTTTTTTTGCATTTCATCACTAGCTACCTCCCTCTCCCCATAACTTGTCTCCAAACACTTTGCTTCTTCACTTCTCCTTAATTTAAACTCTCCCATTTCCCATTTCACCAAGAATCAAGAACCAACCACTACACCCTTCACCTACTTCTCACTTCATATATAATTTAGGGTTTCTTCTTCTCAAAAAAAAAAAAACAAAAAACAAAAAGAAAAGACTTCTGACAATGTCTAGCAGAAGATCGCGTTCAAGGCAATCAGGAGTTTCCAGGATAAGTGATGATCAGATCGCCGATCTCGTGTCCAAATTGCAACAGCTTATCCCTGAGATCCGCAACAGGCGTTCCGACAAGGTACATATATATATACACACACACACACTATAAATCCATAATTTTACATACATATATACATATACACACACACCCTCCCCATGTCTATGTGTGTATATATATATATATATATCTGTTGTTGCTTAATGAATTTCATTTATTAGGTTTTTGTATGCATTCAAAATTTCTTTTGTGTGGCCTTCATTTTGTTTTCAAGGGATAAGTGTATCCAGGTCCTATGGCTATGCCCACAACCCTACAACCCCTCATTTAATTCACAATTTGCATGTGGGACTACAATGTTCCCTCCACACACCATATATTATATATATAATTTATATACACATGACGCGTACATCTACAATGTAGCTTATCTCGCATTTCTGCAATGTCAAATATGGTTGAAAAAGTCATCGTCGCGTGAATATAATTTGTATATCAGTTTAAATTTTTAGATAAGGTGATTCTAGCTCGTGAAAAGAGCTGACAAGTTGCGCAATTGGTTGTGTTCACGGAATTAATTTGCGTTAATGTGGCAGGTTTCGGCTTCAAAAGTGTTGCAGGAGACTTGTAACTACATTAGGAACCTACACAGAGAGGTGGATGATCTGAGCGACCGGTTGTCGGAGCTCTTGGAGTCGACGGACAGCGACAGTGCTCAAGCAGCGATAATTAGGAGCTTGCTAATGTGATGGCTAGCTATCCAGTAATATATAATAAATCTTAGAGATGGTTGTACGTTTTCCTCTCATTGTCGTCTAGGGTTTGGTCGTCGCCGTAGTTGATCGGCCGGCCGGGTAATTAGGATTTTAGCTACTTAATTATGGATGCTGTACATGGTATCCCGATTTATAAATATCATTGCATGAGAGTTTTGTGTTTTGTTAAAGTGATCACATATATATTTAAATATGAAAAAATAAAAAAAGGGTTGCACCTACTGGCTAGGTTTCAGTTCCAAACTTTTGGGCACGCCAATTTTGGAGAAGTTTGTCCTTTTTCACCGATTCTCATAAATTTTTTAACTCAAATCGAATTTGGTAGAATTTGAATCAATTATATAATTCTATATATTTATATATATATATATTTAGTTTGTGATTGATGTATAATTTTTTTAAAAAAATGATCAATAATATGACAAGTGTTATACTTATTTTGTTCAAAGTTCAAACCGTGCCTAATTGGGTGAAAATTTTCTATTTATACATATACATATAAACCTTTGGAGTATGCAGTAATAAAATCTAATATTCCATATACACACACAAATGTTAATTTATTATATTAATAAATACCATATATATTTATATTTTTGTCATATATAGTAATCAACTTTAATTTGGTTTCAAACTTTTGATGCTTTGATGACTAAGGAATGTACAACGTATTATTGCAGGTGTCTTTTATTACCTAAAATTTTGCAGTTTAGAAACTTTTTTAACAAGTATTAATTATTGGTGTATATATGTGTATAAGAATATTATTAATAATAGGGATAATTACACTAACCTCCCCTCTTACTATGAAAATATATAAATTCCCCCCTCTTACTATGAAAATTACATAAACTTACCTTTTTGGTTTATTACCATTACAAATTGGCCCCTCCATTAGTCAAACTAACTTTTAGATGTACTTTCCACTAGTATAATTTATTTGAGCCTCTAATGTCTTAAAACTAGTCATGATCGGAATTCTCATGGTTGTTGCACAAGGAGGAATAATTTTTTGGTATGAATGAAAGGTTTGAAGTAACAAGTAAGAGAAAGAAGATAAAATCTTCTATCAGGCAAGAAAAGCTTAAGGGTGTTTTTGTATTTTTATTTTTTTTATTTTTTCTAATTATTTATCTATATTTTTAATTTTCTAAGTGAGGATAAAAGCGTAAATTTTAAAAATCTTTAACCGTGGTTAGTTAGAGGGTGTAATTTGTAATTTCATTAAGTAGGGGAATTTGTATATTCCCATACTAAGAGGGGAGGTCCATGTAATTATCCCTTAATAATATTAAAACTTTTATGTATGATATGCATAGGGAAAATTGCAACTTTACATTGTTTGTGATTTGGTCTCATTATTTTACCCCCTCACCATATTTAGTTTTATAAGTGTAAAAAGAATTACATTTAATCCCCATCATATTTTCCATTGTATTATTGACAGAAGAAAGTACGTGTTCCATTAACTTAACCAACGTTTCACTGCAATAGTGTAGAAAATTAATTACAATTTACGTCGACCTACAACTTATACCATTTGAAAACATAGGGATGTAATTGATATTTTATTTATTTCAATTTTGAATATCCCAATATTATAGGGGTCCTTCAACTTTTTCCAATAATATTCATATGATATTTGAAATATTGTCTTGATGGGTACACTTGAGTTCTGCAAGACAATATGAACTCAACTTGGGAATTTGAACTTTTACAATTCCATTATATTGCTAGCCAATAACCAATTAATTGAATTATTATTTTTCTTAACGAAGGAGAGGGTCTTGAATTTAAATCCAGATTAAAGCTTTTGCCTTGGCTAAATTGTAGATGTTTGAAAATCCAAGGACCCACACGTCTCGAATGCAATTACCTGTTGAATTTGATCCAGCCCGACCCACCCAATCACTCATCATTTACGTACAATAATTAATGGGTTTTATGTATGAAACAATTATATTTACATAATTTGACCTATCAAATGTTTATATAAATTATCTCCATCTTTTAAATAATTATGTATATTCATATCTCTTTTAAAAAATTATAATACCTCAAATAAACATCAGCATCACTAAACAAAGTAGCACTACGTTATTTTTTTGGTTGTCAAGGACGATTTCTGTAATCATACAAAAAATAAGAATAATTTGTGTAAACAAATCATAAACTAAATATGCAAATATAATTATTTCTTTTTCAATTATTATTTTATTATTTATTATTTTATACTTAACCTCTAAATTTTTTAATTTTCTCGCTCTTTTTTCAATAATTTCTCATAGTTTTTATTGATTTTTTTCAAATTTTTTTTATAAATAAAATAAATATACATGTAATTTCTTGACTGGCGACAACTGCTAATATATATAGATTTGGGTATTGGACTGCCACATATGCTAGTTCTTCTGATTTATTTCATGCAATAATATTGACAGGTGGCAAATGAGTTCCTTAATTGAATCTGTTTGAATTGACACTCTGACCAAACAGTTTTGTCAAAATGTTAATTTAAAAACTTTTTAACTTGAGAGTTTAGTAAATTAATTCAAGTTACACAGCCACTCCAGGCCCAGCGGGCAGTTCCGTGATTTCAAGGACAAAATCGACAATATACGAAACTTGAGGCGGCGAAATGTGAACGTCCCTTTATAATAAGCTGGAAATCAAAACTTTACGCTTTGGATCCAGTGTTATCTTCACCGCCAAGCTTCGTCTTGAATCCACCCAATATTCTTCCGTCACTTCGCAATTTTGGATCCAAGGTATGTCTAACAATCAGTTTGATTCTTGAAAATTGAGGTTAGAAGCAAAAGTTTGTTCGTTGATTCTCCTGTCAACTCTCTTCTCTTCATTATTTTTAATCATGAAATTAGTTCATTTCATAGTTCTAATTAGTGAAGGTGATGTCATTCAGTTCATTGAGTTATCGATACGGTTTTCTGGTAATTGTTGAATTTTACCGGCGGTTTTTCTTTTTCCTGAGAGTTTATATGTTTTAGTTGTTAGTGAAACTCTCCCTTTGTTTGTTTTTGATAATAAGATTAGGCTTGATTGTTTTTTTTTTTTTTTAATTTTATTCTGCTAGCTAGTGACTCTAATGTTTCTCCCGGTGCTTCAATAGAACAATTAACTAATTGCATTTTTTTCCCCCAGGATTATTTGGGTAGGAATGAATCCAACTGGTTATACAGTAGAAATTACGAACTTGTCTCCTAATGCTACTGAGAAGGATGTCTATGATTTTTTCGCATTCTGTGGTGCAATTCAGCATGTTGAAATTGTCAGGTACTCTTCACATAGTAGGACTGCAATGCTATGTATAGTTTTTTTCAACTTAAGTCGTCCATTCAGCATGGTAAATCCTGTTACGAGTTCTTTTGCCTGGTTCTTACATCAGAACAATTTTCTGAACCATCACACGTATAACCACCACCTTCATTGAGAGGTGATTTTTTTTCAAGTATAATAATATGTTTTTCCTCTGTTATGTGGTCATATAATAGTTTTTCCAAGATCCATTATGATAGCTGGGACAAACGGTCAATGGACAAACGAGAGAGAAGTTAAAAGGGCATAATTTTAATTACTATTATAAGAGTGTAAGCGTATCTATGATTGTTTTAATCTTGAGATAGTATTGGTGATAGGCTTGCATTAAGTATCTACAGCAGTTGTCCCCTGGTTGAGGAACACGAGCTTTAGATTCTTTATATTTTGTTAAGCTGCTTATATGCTAGTGGATCAAAACATCAATGGTCAGTACTTAGTAGATGCCTGTAGCTTTTCTATGCATACATGGACTTCATATCTATTGGAAAATTATTTTGATTGTGGTCGCTATAATATGGCCAAGCTTTATTGGTGATATCTAAATATTAAATTACTTTTTTACTTGTAACTGTTAGATGTGTAATCATTGCACTATCGGTTATTTTTTTTTTTGGTTAAAAACAGGGCTGGGGAATATGCATGTACAGCTTACGTGACTTTCAAAAATCCTCATGCTGTGGAGACAGCTATCCTGTCAATGTAAGTTTTTTTCACAAGTTCTGTTGTGTGACTTTAGGTTGATAGATAGTTAAAGTTTTGAACATAACATCAAATACTTGGTATCTGGTGCCTGTAAACCTATGTTTGATATCACCATCTTATAAATTGCTGAAGAGAGTTTCAATATCACCATCCTAGTTTTGAAATCCAAAACTATCGTACTTGCATGTTTCAGTGTTAATGATCTGATATGCTCATAAGTTTTACATGTTGAAGTTAATGTTGATATTAGGGAGCTACCATTTTGGATCGACCTGTATGCATAACTCGATCTGGACATTATGGAGGTGATTACAATCTTTGGAATCATTCGTCATTGAAGACTGAAGATGAAAATCTCCCCAGTGTATGCATCCTTCCTTTTCTCTGTTCAGTTGATCATTTCTATATGTTAGACAATTGTCTACTTTGTCGTGTTTGTAACTATAAAAGTATTCCTTTTCTTCTGTATTTGGAAAATCAATTATTCTTCTCTCATTAGATAAATAAGACATTCAATACTTACTTTATCAGCAGTCCCAAGGGGACAATTTTGTTCCATCTGCTGGCAGAGCTGTGTCTTTGGCTCAAGATGCTGTAAAATCAGTGGCTGCTAAAGGATATGCTGGGGAAAGGTGCATTGAACAAAGCCAAAGCCTTTGATGAATCTCATCAGGTATCTGCCACTGCAGTAGCCAAGGTTACACAATTGAGTGAAAGAGTCGGTTTGACTGATAAGATAGTGACTGGGGTTGAAGCTGCTATCAGGACCATATTTCAAATACGACCAGATCAGTTGTCTCTGCTACAGGAAAGAGAGCAGCTTCTGCAGCAAATGCCGTGGCTAATAGTGGTTACTTCTCTAAGGGAGCTCTTTGGTTATCCGGTGCTCTAAGCAGAGCTTCTCAAGTTGCTGCTGATCTGGCGGTCGCAGTGTTGGCAAATAGGAATTGAAGAATTTGACTGACACTGGTAGTTTTATTCCGCATATCAATTCGTTAGGTATAGTTGCTGGTTGTATGTACAAAGTTTGCGATTAGGTTTTGCTGGTCTCAACAGTAATGAACGGGGACTTGGATACCCACACTGATAACTCTAATTCCACGAAACAGTTGTTCGATGAGCAACTCTCTAATTCATCCACGGGCGGTTCTTTGTCCAGTAACCTCGTTGTGTTCATACACAGTTACCCACTGGAATTAAAGAGAGAGATGATCAATTATTAGAGTTCTTCACATCATGGTACGCGATGGTGTTACTTCTAGGAGGACACCATCATCATTTCCAAATGCAGCCACATTCGCTTTACTACATTGAATAGTAATGATTGAGCATCTTACTACATTTGTTCGGTGGCCAGTTATTGCTGCATATAATCAGTATCACCTAATTGAACCATCAGAATCTTATAGTCTTCACTTTCTTTGAAGTTGGATATCTGTCAAAGCTAAGGTTTCTTGCTTGTATTCGAAACTAATGGAAAATGCTATTATTTGGTTTTCTTCTTTTATTTAATTGTCTGACTCAATATATATACTCTTCAATTTGATTAGACTGCTGGAGCTCAGGAATGAGCATTGCATGAACTAAGGGGGACGTCTTGGTATGCCTACCTGACTTGTCCACTAGGGGACAACTCAGCAGCTTGAGCTCAAGATTTTAAAAGGTCTTGAGTTCAAACATGGGTTGGTGCGTGAGTTACAAAAAAAAAAAAACTAAACCTTAGCAGACTTGACAGCTGGGGGCCACGTCATTCCCATATATATGTACAGGTCAGGAAAGAGGGGATAAAATAGGCAATAAAATACAAAACGTGCTGGTTCACTTAAAATTGTGCTACTGCAGTAAAACCTGCGTCCTCTTCCCTTGAGCGACCGGATCTCCAGCCGACTGAGCAAGAACTGCTTAATCTTCAAGTTTAGTAGTATTTCCTGATGGAGCCCACATGACTAACAAAGAATTTCAATTCAAACACCACGTACATTTATATATGCAGCCTTGTCAACTATGTAGTTGCATTTGTAATCGATTGTTTTGCAATTCAACATCATAGGCAGTCAACTTTTATAACAACGTTATTTTGACATTGTTTCTCTTGTAAGAGTCACACACACACCCATCCAGACATACATCTGTGACCAAGTTTGGTTTCTTGGGGAAAATTATTGGGACAGAGAGCAGACAACGGTACGTCGTCGCCTAGGGAAATTCAGAGCAAACGCACATCGATGATCAGATGCCAAGCTGTTACTTATTGCCCATACGCTTGCACGCATCCCTGCTGCACAATTCATATTATTCAGCAGTAGGACGATAAGTATCCTGAGTCTCGTATTGTTTATGTTGTATTGGATACAAGCATTTGAATTTGAGAAATGAACTCAATTAATATGTATCATGATCTCAAATAATTTCTTATTACTAACCGGATTGATTTTTTTTCAAAGACAAACTCGAAACAAGAACTCACGAGTGTGAATTAATCCATTTATTATGAAATTATTCAAATCTTTTTAAATAAATTTGTTATTGAAAATTTTAGTTCGCGACTCAATATTTTTACTCCTATAATTGGATATAGGAAATTTCAAACTTTGGAATATATATTCCACATTTCTCTGCACCACCAGTTTCAATTTTAGTATCAAATGGAAAAGGAAAAGTCTTGCAAATAAAGATATATAAAATATTTGAAATAATCTTGAAAAACATAAAATAAAATAAAAATAAAAAGAATAATAATTATTATAGGCAGTGGTTGACAAATCACTTTCAAAGAGCAAGAAAGGGGAAAGAATGACGTCAAGCATAGAAGCCCACATGGCCCCTCACTTCTGAATGCACCAGAAGCCATAACCCATAGGCGCATGCATGTGGACCAGAAGATATTCATATCTCTTCTTATTTTATTTTAATCACAAACATTTAAACCTAATATCTAATATACACATAATAATCGGTTTAATGCAATTTACCCCCATGTGTTATACGAAATGAGCAAATTACCTCCCTGTGAAAAAACAAATACCAAATTACCCTCCTGTGTTTTTCATAACAAAGCAAATAAGTCCATCACGCGATTTCGTGCCTTGCACGCGCTATTTTTTTTTTTTAATTTTTAATTATAAAATTATATTAACATTCTTATTAATAACCGTTAGATTTGACTGAATCTACGGTTCAGATTTAATTAAAAAGATCAATGGTTCAAATTCTACTAAACTTAATCAACGGTCTAGATTAAAATGCATATATTATTAATATATATATATATTACATAAAATTTAATTAAAAATATATATGATATATTTTTATTAATTAAAATTATATATGTATATATATATATATATATATATATATATATATAGAGAGAGAGAGAAAGAGAGAGAGAGAAATGGATGGAGAAGGCGGCACCGGCGAAGGGGGAAGGTGGGGGCGCCGGCGACGGGAGGAGCGGGCTGGGCGGGCATTGGGTGGGGGAAAGGTGGGGGGCGCCTGCGAGAAGGGGGGAAAGAGGGGGGGGGCCTGGGGCGGGCGACGGGGTGGGGAAGGTGGGGGCGCCGGCGAGAAGGGGAAAGGGAGGGCGACGACGGGGAAAGGGGGGCTGGGGCGGCGACCGGTGGGGAGGAAGGTGGGGGGCGCCGGCGAGAAGCGGGGGCAAGAGGCGGGTCGCGACGGGGAAGGGGGGAGTTGGGGCGGGCTACGGGGGGGAAGGTGGGCGCCGGCGACGGGAAGGGGGCCTGGGGGCGACGTCTGGGGCTGAAGTGGGCGCCGGCGACGGGGACGGTGGGAGGCGACGGGATGTGGGGGGGGGGGTGCGACGGGGATGTGGGTGGGGGGGGGGGGGTGCGATGGGGAAGAAAAGGGAGGGGGGTTTGGGTTTTCTTATTTTATTTTATTTTTAAAAAATAAAAATATATATTATTATAATTTATATATAATAATATTAGTATATATTATATTTAATATAAAATAATATTTTATTCTTAAAAATCAATAAAAATCGCAGCTTGGGCGCGTGTTACACAATTTCAGAGTCGGGGGTTAAGTTGCTTTATTATTAACAACACAGGGGGTAATTTGATATATATTTTTTCACAGGGGTATCTTGCACATATCATATATCACATGGGGGTAGCATGTATTTTTCCCCATAATAATCGGTCACAAATATATATAGTATACATATAATTCATCTTGATGCATTATGAAAAACACCTCGAT
This sequence comes from Sesamum angolense, assembly GCA_034509725.1. Lineage (NCBI taxonomy): Eukaryota > Viridiplantae > Streptophyta > Magnoliopsida > Lamiales > Pedaliaceae > Sesamum > Sesamum angolense. Next base: position 1,319,183 of record JACGWL010000006.1, on the reverse strand, counting down.
TCAATCAATACATATATATGTCTAACAACGATAAATAAATTATAATAACTCATATAAAATAAAACAAATACCTACGTATTCAGTACGACTCAAACTTGTTCATGGGACCTCAACCTTAGTTTTAATCACTAAACTAAAACATTATTGATCCCAACATTATAATTTGCTCCTTATAAATTTTGGAAAAGTCTCCATCTCTACCATTATCACCCAATTACCAAATTATAAAAAGAAAATTATTATCGCCCAAGTGGATCCCAATATTTTTTAGGATTCAGTATACAAAAGTTTTTATACATATAAGTATGTTCAAAGAATATATAGCATGATACATTAATAGAGAAAATACAATTTAATAGATCCAGGTAAGTAGTATTTTCATCTCGCAATTTAGAGTTTTTAGACTTTTGTCCAATTGGTTATATGATTTTTACTTTTAGTCCTTCAACTTTCAAAAAGTAACATTTTTTTGTTTCATGGCACATTTTTATTAGATATATAACGCAAAAGGCCTTGCTCATGGCTGTTAGGTCCTCAATTTGAAATTTTAATGGTCATGTGACTTTTTCCTTTAAATATTTGCTGAAAATGTGCCATGAGATCAGAAACTCAAAATTATAGGACGAAAAATATTATTTTTCCAGTTAAAATTAGCTTTCGAGTCAATTAAAGTTGGAATGATTATTTGAAAATTGTTTCTTAAATTAATTTGTCATTCGTATGAAGACAATATCATCTATTGCTGTCTAAATTCAAGTTGCATACTTGGATTCATCGGTGTGAGGTTTTTGTCCTGATGATTAAAACTAAGATTGCACTACTCCATAAATACGAAGTTTGTCTGAGCTTGTTAAATATATAGATAAGTACATTGTCTCATTTTATGATAGTTTGTCATATTTTAACTTTTATAATTTATATACAAAAAAAATAAAATACATTAATTTATTGATTGATTTTATATATCATCACTTTTATTACCATGTTAAGTAATCAAGTAGTCAATCATTTTGTACTATAAAAAAGATATATCTAATCCACAATTTTCAACTACTTTTACTTGTTATGGCCTTGCAATCATCAAACTTCACTCACGTGAGAAATATTACCTAATACTACGTTACGATGTACTATTTTATTTTCACTAAGCAGATTATATTAATTATTGTTGCAAACCTTAAAAATATCAAATTTCAAAGGCTAAAAAGACAGTCATTTTTTAATTTGAAAAATCCATATGGGATCAAAAAAGGAAAGAGGGATGTTGTTTGGAATTATAACATGATTCGATCATGAACCTGAAATCTCATGTCCTATTCTCCAATCTTTGCGACCTCAAAGCTGTAGGAAGATTCCTCACAGTTAGTTCGAATGTCCGTTTTACCCAGATTTTTTCTCGTGTGCGCAGAATATCAGAATCTCGTTGAGGACCAGCCATTCAACCTCTCGACTAATAGTAGATGATCTTAAAAAGTTTTAGAGCAATATGCTACAATTATAATAATAATGTAATAATAATAATTTATGTCATAATGTATTGAAGAAATTAAATACTATAGAAGAAAGGTTGCATTTAATAGGCGCATGACTGAGGTCATGGTGACAGGGCAAAGACAGGGGAAATGGAAATGGACAGTATGGAAGAGGAGTGTGGCAGCACGACAAGGCAATAAGAACGAAGGCGAATCGCAAGTGTTCAGTATATAATAGAGTGTCCCATCATCCACAATGGAGAGATGAACTCTTTGCGGGCCGTAATAATAAGATTAGTCATATAAGAATATATGTATGTGATCATTACTTTTCTTCATTTCCCTGAAGTGTGATGTTATTTATATGTTTGTGGCTAATGAGAGAAGAGATGAGAATAGTATAAATGTGAGTAAAAATACTGAGAGTGTTTGAAAAGAGATAGATTAAACTATAAGAGATGGGATTGGAGGATATGAGGTGGAATGAGACATTAATGAGCGATGACATGTTGTGGTGGTAGGAGGGATGGTTATGGAGAATAAGATAGACGGTGAATTCGTCGTATACCATGGCGATGGCCGACAGTGGAGTGGGCCTGTGTGGTGGGTTGACAGATAAAGAGGAGGACGGTAGGGCCAAATCCGCTTGCAGCTCCCGATGTTTTCCGTCTGTCGTGACTGGCGGACCCATCGCTCGCGAAGAGAAATGTCCCTGTCCCCATCTCTTCTCTGCGTCGCATAGTTATACCTTCAAATCATCATCTAACTATGTATATACTCTTGATTAAACCGTACATAAGTTGGTTTAAGGAAAGTTGTGTGAAAAATACAAGGAAATTTCTCCAGGAGACATGTTTATAGAATACTTACATGTCGTTCGCTACTTCGTATCCTCAATGATCCTGCGAGAATGATCAGTGTGAGGTGTGCTACAGTAATGCTCGTACAAGAGAAGAAACATTTTCGAATCATACCAGAGAGAGATGTGACAAAATAAAAGTATAAACAATGAATGAAGGTAAAATATATCGACCGTTTTTAATAGGTTTTGACAATTTATGGACATATAGATGATCATAATATTTGTTAAGTTTTATAAAACAAATGTCGTTGATACTGAGCACGAAGTAATATTGGGTTGTAACTAAGTCAGAGTGTGATGGATTGCCTCAAAGGATTTGATAATGTCGCTTGGATGACTTAAACACTGTAAGTATGAGAGGTATATATCTTCTGTATCAAACATGTTTTTAGAATGTTTCTGGGTATATAATGTATTTTCATGGTGAATGGTGATGATACACAGATCGTAGGTCAAATAGGCTGGACTGTGTGAGCCAGAATAATTAAGTTAGGAATATTCTTCATTTAAATTATGCTCAGAAATATAAATGTGCTTAAAGTAAGAATGAAACAGATTGGCTGATGGCGAGAGATATGTTAGGAAATTGACGATAATGACCTCGAGCCGGCGTTAGTGAGTGCAACACCGCGGGAACTAGACGCGACAACGAAATGAGAAGAAAAAAGAGAAAACAAAGATGAGTAATAGGAAGTTTTCTTCAATTACACTATAAGAGAAGTTATGTTTTGAGTCACAGTTAACCGATCACTCAGAACTAATATATCGATCGAATGGTTAGAGTGTTGTAACGAAAAATCAATGGCTCTAAGTGAATAGACTAGATACTCTATTGAATGAATTAGATCAATATTAATTGCCATGAATTCTTTAGCGTATACAGATGATCCGGTAAAATATATTATCTATACAATTTACTCAAGGTCATATTATTGTCTTTTGTCTCACTTGGCAGAACTAAAGCAACTGTGTATGCAAAGATAGTTCGTGTGAAGGTGCAAAATCGTGATTAATTAAATATTTCGTTAAGTATTTTTCTTTTATTGACCATAGCGGTAATTAAAACGATGTAGCGAAAGGAGAATCAATCAGTGTGTACTGTCATAAGATTAGTACATCAATATTGATCATTCTCGACGGGTGTACATAAATGTCAATAAAACGTAGAGTGCGAAGAGGCTCGGGGGAGTGTACTGTTTAACTTTTTTAACATGTACTGTTGATGAGATTTAATTATAATCATACCAAATCTTATATGATAATGTTTGTTATTGTTAATTATAGTCCAAATACAAGTTAAGTTGGTCAGGATTGATGTTCCTAAAAAAACGAACTAACAATTTTAATGCGTATGTTAGTGCATGACACTAATAAATGAATTGATATTATAAATCATTATGAATATGTGTATTCTGCGTGTAATTATTTAGTATTCTTGTAATTGTGTCTGTGGTGATAAAGTTACTTGGAAGAATGATGGATATACATTATTACTCTCGTAAATATTAAAATTGTCAAGATATGTGT